>OY747715.1:41542738-41855238 GCA_963556495.2 Valencia hispanica
GGTCCAAAGCACACCAGCAAGGTCACCTCCTAATGGTGCAAAATATATGACACTTTAGAGAGTCCTAGTCAAAGTTCGGAGCTGATTGAAATGTTTTGCATGTCGATAAACAGTTTGTTTATAGACAAAAGCGCTCTAATGTGGCTGAATTAAAGGAGTTCTGCATAGAGGAGTCGACTACAATTCCTGATTTTGAAAACACATAAGGGCAGCTGTTACCGCCAAGGGTGGCCCAACCAGTGATTACCTTTAGAGACAAATAACATGCTTGGTCAGCTGAAACATTTAATTGGGACAGAAAAGCAAAAACAGAAGAAATATGGAAAGGAACAAATCCTTTTTGTATCGCATGGTATAATACCAATAAATCATGCTCAACTTTGTGGGTGCAATATGACAAAATGTTTAGGGGGAGTGAAAACTTCCCTAAGCCAGTATTTAAGAGCATACATTTTTTGGGGGGGAACTTACGTGGGGTCACAAGGAGATGTAGGGTGCACTCTTCTGAGCCAACACGGTTGCTGGCAACGCAGCGGTAGGTACCAGATGCACTGGTAGATACATTTCTCACATTTATGGTACCTTCCACAGGGTCTGTTTAGAAAGCAACAGCACAATATTAAACAGATTACAGACGGAAACCCAAACAGAGCAGTGACTGATGGTTGGTTTGTGAAAATGTGAATTACCCAACACAGCAGAAGCAGGCAGCAGCTTGTTGTCGGTGGTTTTCTCCCATTTGTACTGCATAGGCTTGGTTCCCTCAGTAGTTGAGCATTTCAGTATAATGTTCTTGCCTTCTTCTGTGATACCTTCAGTGAAACACCTTGGCTTTGATGGCCGCACTGCAGAAAACAAACAAACAAACAAACTGGTAAACACATGAAACACATCCAACATCAGAATGAAACATCCAGTCTATTTGTATGTTTTACAAGCTGTGTGCGAGATGTGTGTATGGAGTTGTACATTCATCTCCCCTTCTGGCTCTAACAGCAGTCATCAGCTAAATGAAAGCAGTAATCAGAGTAATTGATACAGCTGCTGTCGTTACAGGAGCCGTCACTCAGGATAATCACGGCAAACAAGGGAGCTGTGTACGTTTGGACCTGCACGCACGTGAATACGGAATTCAGCAGAAATGATGAACAACAGGCGTTCTGTGTAAAATCAGTGCAAAAGAATGTGTGCAGGAGCTGCTTGGCCAGTCACTATGTAGCCAGGATATGAAATTGGGGGGGGGGGGGGGGATTCTAAAGCAAACACGGCTCCAAATTAAAAACAGGCCGGCTCCAGTGAAGGCCAGGCACGCAGTGAGGCAGGCGTGGCGGTACGAGGGAAGGGACTCTGATGTTTGGATAGAGAAACTCTGAGGCTATAGTCTCTGACCGATGACCACTGACTGACATCATGGTGCTGTAATGGCTTCAGGAACAAAGCCCTGTGGAGCAGTGGGGCTGTTCGGAGTGGAGCCAGGTGCCGGTTGGGAGGGAGGGAGGGGCCAGCTTAGCAGACATTAGCATAAGGATTAACAGGACACTGACAGCACTGAGTGCGCTTATCAATCTAATAAACACAACCAGGGAAGGGACACAGGGTGACAGGAAGAGCTGCGGTTCAGAAATGAGGTGAGCAGCGACGGGCAGATGGTAATGGGTGGGGGATGAGACAATGCGACTCCTCACTCAGCATCCTGCTGAGTCCACCTACGCGTATATTCACGCATCACGCAGTAAATGTCAGGGAGCTATGACATTTTGAATGCCTCTTTAAAGGTGAAAGTCAACCCAACACATCTGAGGGCCCACAGCGCGCGGCTCCTTGTATTAGGTTGGCTGTCAGAGGATCCGATTTATTTGTTGGGGAGATGAGGTCAAAGAAGAAGGTGAGTCTGGAGCAGCAACAGCAGCAGCAACAGCAGGGAGGGAGGGGCAGAGGGAGCAGGCGACCCCACTCTGTGGAAATAACAACGTTGGGAAATTTACGAGCTTCACAGTGGCATAAAAGGCGATGAAACTGTAGGATGTTTTGCTGCTGAAGAGCACACAGTTACACACAGTGAGGAGGGAATAGTTAAGAAAAACAAGAGTCACTAATGGGTGAAAGAGGTATGCAGGTAGAATGAATGAGACTGGCTTCAGAGCTTTGCAGTGAGACCTGGTATATAACAGATTTGCTGCTCTGAACACAGGTAGTCACAAAGTGCTTGAGGAGCTGCTGACATGCAGAGCTGAACTGCTGCTGGACGCTCTACTCCTGTTAACTTCAAAGTCCCAGGCAACAGGAAACACTGCCCCCTTTACCTGGACACTGTGTACAACACAGGTTACACTGTGTGTATGTGTGCAGCCCCAGAGATGAGCAACAGTAGCATCAAATGAACTTGGGGTATGTTTACCTGAGTGTACACTTATTCGCTCCTCTCCTCTTAGGGAGACGAGATCAAGTTGAAGGTAAAATGCAGAGCAGGCAACATGTCCCCACCTCTCCTCGTCATTGTTTCTTTGTTCAGCGTTCCGCTGGCCCTGGGGTCAACAGCCTGTACGCTGCAGTGGCCTTGAGCAATCGGCCATTATTATGCACACACGTTTGTGAAGATCAACAGCCTCAAGCGTAGAGCTGCCTTTTTTCGTTTAATTTACAGAATAGTTTTAGTTTAATATGTAGGGTTTTGGACTATTTGAATCTATTTGTACATGCTTTGAACAATGAAAGCAGGGGTTATCATTTTTAAAGTTTACATACAGGTCCATGTCAAAAAATGAGAAAATCCTAAAAAAGTCCCACATTTTTCATCTCTAATTTCAGAAAGTGAGACTCATGTTCTATAGATTTATTTCACAGAGTGAAATATTTCAAGCCTTTTTTTAAGTGCTCTAAAACTTTCTGGTAGACTAATGTGTTGACTGTGGACTTCAGAAAACTGAAGTAAACCAACAACCAGCTGAAGACATGGCACCCCATATCATCAGTGTCAGTGGAAACCTCACACACAGTGCCTCTTCACTCTTCCTCCACACTCTGGGACCTTGATTTCTAAATGAAGGACCACTGAGCAACAGCCCAGTTCTTTTCCTCCTGTGGCCCAGGGTAAGACACTTGTAGCGCATTAGTAGGAGTTGTCTATGCGTAGCACCTCTTGCACTGACTCCAGCTCCCCTGTTGCTTGAACACCTTAACCTACCCCATTTTTTCTTTCCTCTAAACTTACTATGAATATGCTTGGATACAGTACATTGTGATCAACCAGCTTCTTTAAAAATGACCTTTAGTGGCTTTCCCTGAGTATCACATTCTAATAGAGTGACAAAAACTATTGAACTTTTTCATAGTGCTCTATTTTTGAGATGTACCTGTACATGTGTTTCATATTGATTCTGACTTTTAGTCTGTTCAGGTAATTTTTAACAATATAACTAGAAACCCCTGGCAACGTGGTCTTTGCTTTGTTAGCATAGCTGTAGGACTGATCAGGTTTTACTTCCATGTTCAGGACATGTAAAGGCACATCAAAGGCAACATACAATAATAAAATAATAAATAAGAACTATTCATACTAAAATAATTTGTTTCAATACTGCTGTGGGCAAACACTAAATCTAACATCAATCTTTTGTGCAGCAGTACTTAAGAAGCCTTTCAAACACATTGAGGAGACATAATGTGAAATGGTCTACTTTTAGGACAGTCTTTGTTACTCCAGAGGTTTTTCCAGATGATAGGCTCTACCCAGGCACTGGTACACTTTCTAGACTTCTTTCAGTCTTTGTTTTATAGCATTCTGAGCATTTGGCTTTTAAGAATAAGCCTTAAATCTGCTTCAATAGTAGTTGTGTCTTATCTGGGGGTTTCACGATGACTGAAGCAATACAACGCTACAATTGGCTCCCAATTTGTCAAAGTGTGGTAAAAGACACTTTACCTACTTTTGCTGCTTCGGAGCTGAGTTAGATCACCTCTTTTTCAACATCTCTAAGTCTTGGACTTGTCAGATAAGGAATGGGCCAAATGCAGTTTCATTAAGCACACATTATGACAATAAACCAAAAATTTTGTGTTAAAATTCTTAAAACATATATTCAGTTATTGTTTTTGGTGTTAGAGGAAAAAACAATACAATTATCTTTTCTGATCTTTTATTGATTTGGTTTGTAAATCCAAAATCCAGGTCAAATGTTGAAAATCAAGATGCAATTTGGCAAAATCAAAGATAGCAAGCAAGCATGTCAAGTTCTTTTAAACCAATGTGAAACTCACTACATTTAGTAGGATTTATGAGACTTGTTTTATTAGAAAATGAAAGGAGTAAAAGGTCTGATAAATAAAAGATTGCCCCTCAGACAATGCTCTTATGTTAAACAATGTCCTTATTTCCAGTCTTAAAAATGATTAAAGTTCATTTTTCACGACTCCAAAGGAACCCAGTGGAACCAGTGAAAGGCTAAGAACATCAGGACTACAGAACCATTACAAGAACAAATCCATTCGCAGGGAATAACGTGTGGTTATTGTTTAATACTAGAGGCATAACAAGATTAGCTTTTATTATGATTGCTTGATATTAAGGTGAGTAATTTAGTAAAAAAATAGTGTTTTTTTCTTCAGCTGCCCTGTTGTGTTTAGAGTCCACTAATGAAGACTTCTTGTTGAGCTGATGACAACCCTCCTTAAAAACTAAACTACCAGTATAGTTCAGAAAAAAAACATGAGACCAGCAGTCCTAAAGTTAACTCAAACAGGCTTGTGTACTAGCAACAGCTCATAAAGTTCCCAACGTTTCCATGTTGCTTCTGTTTGGGTCTGCCTTTAAACGCCCACAGCCCATAAAATGCTGTGCTAATGTTTTTTGAGTCAGCTGTAGCCACAATAAATGCTGAGATCACTTGTTGACATTCTTCTCCATCATTACTGGAGTGCTCAGTGCCACAACCTCTGACAAACCTGTTAGTGTGCTTGGCGCTCCCTTTTGCACATATTATTTTAAGAGGAACAGCAGCCATTTTCTAAAGCTTGTATTATATTTCAAGGCTTAGGAAGTTCTCTGATAGCTAAATATTCTAGAACAGCAGCTTGTGTCACAACAGGGACTAGAGTTTCATGTGTTGGCTGTTTGTCCCATATGCAAATGGAGCGCAAGGTTCGGGAGGCGATTCACTTTCGACATCATTTAACTAGTTGACTGATCAGGAAGGGCACAGAGTGTGAGTGTGTGTTAGCCTAGGGACTGAATCATCTGACTTATACAACTATGATGTGTCATCCAGTTCCGTCTGTGGGGAAAAAAACTCAGCGCATAGTCTTTACTTCTTGTTGGTTGCTCAATGAAAACAAAATGACTCTGCACACAGAACATGACCAGCTATATAATAACATTTGTTATACAACAGCTCAAATTTGCAGCTTTACACATCAACAAGTCAAATGATTCCTGTACCAATGTTTTGTGGTCAGAAGTAGGGCTGCAACACAACTGTGTATATTGTGTATTGATACAGCAGGAGACTGCCTGATCAGCAATAAATATCCGCTGATTATATCAGTATCATGCTTTTAGGCTCTCAGGGCCAGTAATAGGCTATACAGGTGCAACTCAATAAATTTGAATATTATTGAAACGTTAGTTTATTCCAGTAACTCAGTTTAGTGAAACAGATTATATAGAATAATTCTAAGGATGTTCAATATTATCGACCTACCATTATTATCAGCCGACATCAAAATGTAATATCAGAAATGATTAGTATTGGTTTTTCCTTTTTTAATGACAACTTTTATACCTTACTTTCATACCATGCACATTTTTTTCTGCGTTTCTTTCTTCTTCTTTTTTTTTTTTTTTTTAAACAGGGACAGTGCACAATTAACATTAACCTCAAGGGGAGATATGCATTGTACCAGGTTATAGTTCAAGTGCTAATTTCCACCCGTAGTCCCTGGGCAGGCTGATGTTAAGAAGGGTGAAGTGTCTTGCCCAAGTACACACTGACTGAGACGGATGGAGCTGGGGCTCGAACCGGCAACAAGATGAACTCCTGAGCCACAGTCGTCCGTCTAACTCTTCGGCTACTTCTCATCTCACTCAAAATGTCAAAATATGATAGATTCGAGGTATAGCATTTGAGATATTTATGTTTCTTTGGCAAAATATATCCAGTGGCTTCTGCATTTCTGGGCCAACCTAGGTAGATGTCTATCAGTAGTATCGGTTTATATCAAAATCAAAAATTAAGATTTAGATTATAGATCTAGATTATATAGATTGTATCAGTATATCGGATATCGGTAAAACAGCCGATATGAAACTTGCCTAATAATTCCACGCTGACTGATGTTTTCCAGCCTTTATTTATGTTAATTATGATGATTTTCTACTAATAATATTCCTAATAGAAATATGACATTTAAGATTAGAATATTACATCAGACTAATAATAAACACTTTAATACAGAAATGTGGGCTTAATGAACAGTATGTTTAATACTTGCTTGAAGGTTGCTATTTTCCAAAGTTATTCCAATAATAATAATAATAATAATAATAATAATAGTATTCTCTAATGTACTGAGATGTACCTGCAAAACATTAAGTTAGAAGAATGAAGTTGTTTCTTTGCTAAAACATCTGTAGTCCAATAGTACCTCCTCGATAAAACCATATGATCTATATAACACACTTCATTATTTCCAGCAGGTGAAAAGTTCTCTTGTGTTTGTTTGCTATGAATCTAATGCATAAAAAGATTACCAATGTTTAGTTAAGCATTTGTTAATTTATTACATGTTATATTGTAACTATACCCACCATTATGGCATATTAGATAATTAAACAGGCCAACATTCAGCTTCCTCAGAACCTAAACCCTAATGAAACTGAACAGACTATGTTTAAAGGGAAAGAAAATTGACTCATTTACGAGAACTCTTGAACTTTTCATAGAAAAGTGATCAAATACCTACCAAGAATTATGGCAGAAGCTTGCAAATGCAACAAGCAGACTTCCCTATAAATTAAAACTCGTCTATTCAGCTCGTTTTTAAAAAGTACTGAAGTTGTTTGTTGTCTTATCATTCCACCCTATAGAAACAACGTCAGATATATCAACAAAATCTAATGAAATGAATGACATGTTGAGTGGTGGTAAACCTCTGGAACTGCATGTGTTTATAAAGGCTGCTAGAAAAAGTGCTCAGTGTTTTGTTCTAGTGGCCAATCCACTCACCCATGACAATTAGCTGCATTTTCTTGCTGCCAATACCAGGAGCTTTCTTTACTTTACACTGGTAGGTGCCCGAGTCAGTCGACTTCAGTCCCGTCAAGTTGATGGAGGCATCGCCGCTCTTTGGGTCAGGTGTGCTGAAGTGGACTCGACCCCTCATGGGCTCATAGTAGTCCTCGTATACCCGGTCACCCGAATACAGAATCACCTGGAGGCAGAAAAGAAGCACATTTAATTACAATTAATTGATTTAACAGGAATGAAACAGAGATAGTAGTAGGAGAGCTTCTGTATCTATGCAGCAAAAGCCCTTCTTATTAAAGCAGCCAAAAACAAATGAAACAGACAGTCTTGTATCACTAGAGTGCTCCTCAACCTGGCAATCTGTGTCATTTTGTCCTGTTTCTGCGAGTAAAGGGACGGCGGAACAAACAAAGCCACCACTGTGGAGAAAAACCAACACTTGCTGTGTCAACAAAGCAAACACAAATACATACATACATACACAGACACACACAGATCCTGGGTCTTGTCTGGAAATAAAGACCAGGTGAAGCTAATAAGAGAGTCCTCATATCCAGAGAGGTAGGGTGACAGTAGAGGAAGAAAAGATCACAAACAAAACAAGAAGAAAGAGAGCAACAGGAATACATTTAATGAAAAGAGTTCTCGTTCTCTTTTATAGACATTGCTATATTCTTGCACATTTCCATGGAGACAGTGATCAACAAGGTTTTCTGTGCCACTATCAACACCAGAACAGCAACACCCCTGAGTGAAGAGCATGAGAGAAGAACGTTCAGACAGAAGCAGGATGATGGAGCTATAATGGAACAGAAACATTCAGCTACGTGTACACGCACACAAACACACACCCAGTCACAAACAACACTTGGGTAATAATCAATACTTAAACATACATCTGCTTAGAAACTCATTTGCAAAAGAATCGAGAACAACAGCGCTGCCTTTGTTTCCTCCAGCACACAGCAGAGCTGCAGACACACATGCAGCACCTGCTGGATACAGGAACACTGGCTAATGTTTACAACAATGAGCTGCCTTCAGCAGCATCAAACTAGCTCTGTGCGCGTGTGTGTGTGTGTGTGTTGTATGACTGAGATGAAGTGGAGAGTTTCCATGAATTGCTCTCCTTCAAAACAACTCTGGGCTGCCTGTCATCTGCCTGTCCTCTCAGTAAGGAGCTTACTGTAACTCTCCTTCTCCTCATTCTTAACTCTTTAAACCATAATTCAATTTTTCTAAAGACCAGAGTCTAAACACCCATCCGCCCATAGTTCCTGAATAACAAAAGTTGTGGCTTCAGAAGATAGTACTTGTTTTAAGGATGCAAAGAAAACAAATGGGATGACTACAACACATGCCAAGTTGTATATATGGTATTATGAGATTAATTTTAAATCAAGAGACACTTGTGATGCGAAACCAATTAGTGACAGAGTGTCCTGGAACAGCTGCAGGGAAGAAACTGTCAGTTGGATTTTCAGACAGAAATCAACTAATTAATCTGCAGAAGGGAAGGAAGTCATTATAAAACAAAGAGTGTGTAGGAGAGCATTTCCTCTGTAGTTGTGAATCACTTTGCTTTGAAAAGTACGGGTTGTAGTGACGATGAATCTAAGAAATGACATTGCATGACGTAGTAACTTCAAGGTTTAGTTTCAATTTTAAAATTCCACTTTCTCCATGACTGACGCTCCTTCCAATATGGCGACTGTAAACAGGAGTGGCCTTGTTGAGCAGCCCCATCATCACAGGTTTGGACGATGAGCATGTAAGTTGATTGGCAGCCGACAAGGCGGAAACTCGAATTCTATTGGCTAAAAAAATTTGGCGGTTAGTGTGAAATGCACAGCGGACTATGGGAGGAAGGCCGGAGTTAGAAAGAATAACAAATGTTGTGGAGCGCTAGCTAGGGCTGCACGATCAACCTTTATCGCATCGATATTGAGGTTTTAACTCCTGCGATTACCTAACCTCAGGAGGCTGAGGGTTTTTTCCCGCTGCTGACATTTGAGTGACAAACCTATTCACCAATCAAAATGGTTGAGTCTCGCATTCCTGGCTTGCTGGCCAATCAGAAATGGTGATGGGAAACAAGCTTGTATGCAGAGCAGTGTTGCCAACTTGGCGACTTTGTCACTATATTTAGTGACTTTCCGAACCCCCTGGCAACTGTTTTTTTCAAAGAGTGACTAGTGGCAAATCTAACGACTTTTTCATGTGTTGCTAGAGACTTTTGGCTTTTGACTTGTTCAATGTGAAAGCAGAATGTATTTCTCACTGTTCTCAGCGGGTAGCGGGAGAGGAACCTGGCTGCAGATATCTGCTGTCAGTCTCTCTCCGCTGCCACGCTCAGGCTAATCTTCACTGTCAGGTTACTACGTCTTATCTTGCAGAAGGCTAGATAAGGTCTTGTTTTTAATTGTTATTGTCATTTATTTTAAAATGTGTGCAATATAACAGTTTCATGCTTAGTAAATGGCAGTGGACTGGAGAAGATTTTGTTTTCTAATTGTAAATCTAAATCTAATCAGAGTTCATTTTCTATTTTTCAATGGCAAAGATTCGTCAATAAAAAAAAAAAAATTAGGCTACCTGTTTAAGTTAGTTTTCATTATGTCTTATTATTCTTTGGCATTTAGGTTCAGGTATTTAATAATCACGAAGCATTGAACAATTTCATTTCCTCAATCACCTGGCCACAAATATTTTTTAGGTTATTGTATATTGTTCGCATGTGTGTCAAGTTTTACAAGACTGTTGTAAAAGTAACGATATATTTCATTCCTAATTTTAGTTTTATGCATTTAAAAGTATCAAAAGTAAAAATTGAAAATCGCATCGCAATCCCAATATTTGTCAGAAAAACCGCATTTAGGTTTTTTGTCAAAATCGTGTACCCCTAGCGCTAGCCTTTTATCATAGTAGTATTGAACCCCACTATCATTTTGAAGATTTCTAAAACTTTGATACATAAATATATTCTCTGGACTGCAGCTTTAAATAGATCTGTTTAACTAAATCTTAGTTTTTCTCATAAAGCATTACTTTACTCTGTATTCTGGTACTGTTAGTAGAAAGCCTGTTTGATTCTAGTCTATTTAAACTTTTTTTTATTTCTCATCATTTCCTATCTTTCTCTCCTTATAATTAAAATAACAGAAATTTTATTTTTTAACTGGAATTTCCAGTAGATGCTTTACTATAAAAAGACTAGTTTAGAAGGAACAAGGCAACAGCTCTTGATGCAATGAGTGAGACCCATCTTGTACACTAACTATTAAAAACGGGTAATTCTGGTAAAATTCCACATTGCTCTCAAAGGAGGAAATTTTACTGGGGATAACAATCCCAGCAGGAATAATGGTTATGTGACATGAGACCACTAAAGAAAGGAAA
Source organism: Valencia hispanica (assembly GCA_963556495.2). Lineage (NCBI taxonomy): Eukaryota > Metazoa > Chordata > Actinopteri > Cyprinodontiformes > Valenciidae > Valencia > Valencia hispanica. The sequence continues at coordinate 41,553,379 of OY747715.1, forward strand.
TGAAAATGCCCCAAGGTGAGTCAGATGGAGTCTCACTTGAGCTTAGCCCCTTCATGAGCAAACAGATGGGAGTGCTTACACACCTCAAGCTACCAAAACTGCACAGTAACCTTGAGAGCCTGGGAAAAGAACATGAACCGGGCCACAATGAGCAGGCAATGGAGCAATGTCAGGGTCAGGGCAGCAGAGCAATGCTGTCTGTGCTGCACTCAGAACAGGTAGCACAATCCTTCTCTGTGAACAGATAACACCGCAGTGTCATTAGTTCAACCTTGCTTTCATCGGATACACTTTAGGATGACATCACCGTCATGTGATGCGTCTGCTTAGAGAGTTAAAGGAAGAGGTGGTGCTTATTTGAGAGGCAAAGCAGAGAGCCGTGTTACCTGTGTACTCCAAACAAGCTCAGTGAGAGCAACATTACATTATCTCTCTCCCACTGAGGCTTTTCATTTGAATGAGCCAAGCTTCAGGCCTGGATGTTAACATTTCTGCTTCTGATTAGGCTAAAGGTTAACACATGAATTTCTGTGTAAAAAACCATACGGCTCTAGGCACGTTCAAACAATGTCATTTGTCCCTAAACCCTGCTTCACTCTTCCACTGCTTCGCATCGTAAGGACATTAAGCAAACTGAAGGACCGAAGAGTTACATGTGATGAAAGAAAGCAAGCATTTTTTTCTCTCTTACTTCCAGATTTCACCTGGGTTACTATTTTCCATAAATGTAAGGCATGGGCTGGTTATGTGTGTCAAATTTTTTTGAACAAGCTACTGTTTCAAACCCCCACCAAATAGCATTCCTGCAGCCTAAATTCCTTGTATAGGATATGAGACAAAGAACCAGAGTAATGGGAGGTTTCCCCTCCTGTGTAGAGCACATGATAACTCCACATCACTCCCATTATTCTCCACTGGTGCCAGTCTCATGGATTATAACCATCACACTTTCCCCTCAACTTCAAAAAAGACAAATTAGACCATTTCCAGTCGGTGAAAACACAGACAGTCCCGCTACACCAGTCTGCATATATCAACGATCAAAAACTAAATATCATGAGTATTATTATTAGAACAATAGTTTTTTTAGGTTACATTATTTATGCAGCAAACCTAGAAACATAGCGGTAACTTTGAGTAAAGTTCTAATAACGTGAGAATCTCATAGTTGTCACCATGGTGGGAAACATTCAGGACAGACCCTCCCTTTGGCGAATCTGCAGCCAGGCAGTGAGAGAAAAATGCAAATGACCGTTGGTGTAGGCATCCCAGGCATCTTTCATTCTATCCAACAAAGCAACAAGAATTAGCTCTGCTTCACCAGCCACAAAAAGATACTGATGTATAGGATTATATGGAAGTGAATGGGGGGGGGGGCTGTAGACACTACACTGAATGGAGAGTGCGTTATCTTTTAGAGGTAACGCCGAGGTGGGATTTCTGTCAGCTAGGATGCAATGAAAACACAGGTGGAATATATATGGCACATATAAAGACACAAACACAGTTCTTAAAATCTGATTTATTTCAGCATGATGGGGCACTATAGACAAGTCCAGCATGGATTTACTCATCTTCAGTAATATAAGCAAAGATTCATCGTGGTGACTGAGCATCTGGGAGCCTCTGGCTCTAAAGTTTCACTATCATTTCATTGTCTGGCACAGTAGCACATTGGCCTAATTCTACAAAACCCTGTCACATATATTAAAACAACCACTTGGATTTGATGTGCCACTAATTGGAAGGAATTTAGTGCGTGTGTGACTGCATGTTGGTTAAGGGCTACAAGAACGTGTGGGAACATAAAGAGGAGAATCTAACAGGTCAAGGAGAACAAATGTGTTCACTGAGAGATGTCAGAAATATTTAACTCCTTTTAAGTTTTTAGGAATATATGGCATGTAAAACCAAACCGCAAAAATGATACTTAAACAAATAAAATAAGAAACCGGCTGAAACCTAGGAACATCTCAAATCTTTCTACAGCTGCACCTAGATGTGATCCAAGATGCTCCACCTCAGAACTACCTGCTCAATTATAGCATCATTAATCAGCCCTTACTGAAAAAGATCAGTTTAAATCAGAAACCAGTGATCAGAGGTGGATTTAGATCTCTTCAGTTAGAGCAGGGCTGGTTGGGTTAGCGGAGAGAGAGGGCTGTGTGTTATTAGCTTGCAAAAGTATTCGGCCCCCTTGAACTTTTCCACATTTTGTCACATTACAGCCACAAGCATGAATCAATTTTATTGGAATTCCACGTGCAAGATCAATACAAAGTGGTGTACACGTGAGAAGTGAAACGAAAATCATACATGATTCCAAACATTTTTTACAACTAAATAACTGAAAAGTGGGGTGTGCGTAATTATTCAGCCCCCTAAATCAGAACTTTGCAGAACCACCTTTTGCTGCACTTACAGCTGCCAGTCTTTTAGGGTATGTCTCTACCAGCTTTGCACATCTAAAGACTGAAATTCTTGCTCATTCTTCTTTGTGAACAGTAGTTTTCAGATCTTGCCACAGATTCTCAATTGCATTTAGATCTGGACTTTGACTGGGCCATTCTAACACATGGATATGTTTTGTTTTAAACCATTCCATTGTTGCCCTGGCTTTATGTTTAGGGTCGTTGTCCTGCTGGAAGGTGAACCTCCGCCCCAGTCTCAAGTCTTTTGCAGACTCCAAGAGGTTTTCTTCCAAAATTGCCCTGTATTTGGCTCCATCCATCTTCCCATCAACTCTGACCAGCTTCCCTGTTCCTGCTGAAGAGAAGCACTCCCAGAGCATAATGCTGCCACCACCATATTTGACAGTGGGGATGGTGTGTTCAGATTGATGTGCAGTGTTAGTTTTCCGCCACACATAGCGTTTTGCATTTTGGCCAAAAAGTTCAATTTTTGGTCTCATCTGACCAGAGCACCTTCTTCCACATGTTTGCTGTGTCCCCCACATGGCTTGTGGCAAACTGCAAACGGGACTTCTTATGGTTTTCCTTTAACAATGGCTTTCTTCTTGCCACTCTTCCATAAAGGCCAACTTTGTGCAGTGCACGACTAATAGTTGTCCTATGGACAGATTCCCCCACCTGAGCTGTAGATTTCTGCAGCTCGTCCAGAGTCACCATGGGCCTCTTGGTTGCATTTCTGATCAGCGCTCTCCTTGTTCGGCCTGTGAGTTTAGGTGGACGGCCTTGTCTTGGTAGGTTTACAGTTGTGCCATACTCCTTCCATTTCTGAATGATCGCTTGAACAGTGCTCCGTGGGATGTTCAAGGCTTGGGAGACCTTTTTGTAGCCTAAGCCTGCTTTAAATTTCTCAATAACCTTATCCCTGACCTGCCTGGTGTGTTCTTTGGACTTCATGGTGTTGTTGCTCCCAACATTCTCTTAGACAACCTCTGAGGCCGTCACAGGGCAGCTGTATTTGTACTGACATTAGATTACACACAGGTGCACTCTATTTAGTCATTAGCACTCATCAGACAATGTCTATGGGCAACTGACTGCACTCAGACCAAAGAGGGCTGAATAATCACGCACACCCCACTTTTCAGTTATTTGTAAAAAATGTTTGGAATTATGTATGATTTTCGTTCCACTAAAATAAAATAAAATTGATTCATGTTTATGGCTGTAATGTGACAAAATGTGGAAAAGTTCAAGGGGGCCGAATACTTTTGCAAGCCACTGTACCTAATGACGATGCACTGACCTATTTCTGACTAACGAGAATGAAAGAATTTTGGAAAAATAGCCACTAAAGCCACGGGACAGAGGGTAAAAGAAGAAGGTGCTTAGTGACGAGTAGGAAGGAGAACACAGCAAAGAGACCATGCTTGTGCTAATATGGTAAATCAAGAAACCTTGCAAGGCACCCATTTTTTTGCCCAACACAAAGTACTCCTGGCTAAACTTTTAGGATCCAGCTTATTTGACAGCAGCAGACACTTTATCAGACGTCTTCTTTTTTTTTTTACCCGAGCCTGCACAGAGCGGACAGCAGACTTTAAACTTCACTGTTTCTGTTGAAAATAGGGCAGAATTTGGTGTTTAGCTGTAGTTGTGCTTCCTTTTTCAAATGAAGTGGGCTACAATTTTGGAAAGTTTTGAAAAATCAGCATCACTAAAGATGGCAGAAAGATAAGGAGCGCCAATACAGAAAGAAAGAGCTCAAAGAACAGTGTCATACCACTTTGTCTTCAATTTGGTTGTCAGCGGCCAGCAGACTCCACTCTATGTCCAACGGTCCAGTATCTGCAGAGCCCAGGGTAAACTGGCAATCCAGCTTCACACTCTGCCCGCTGGCCTTCTCTAGGGCGGTTGTTTGAGAAGTTGTGATCTCTAAAGCCGAGACCAAGGCTGGACAGAGGTACAAAGAACACAGATTAAAGTCCAGGGCAAGGTGTAACACCTCTAGCAACAAAGAGACCAACACATTACCTAACACAGGGGTAAAACATGCTTACTACTGTCTTATGTAGCAGAATGACATTTCTACTCAGCCCATCACTGTAGGGTAGCAGTGCATGGAGACTGATTTACTCCATAAATCATTATTTATCTCAGCATCATTGCAAACACATGTCCCTATTATCAGCACCCTGATTTATTAATGCTGTTATAAACACAGTTTGTGACCGCTTCATAGTCACTGATCCACAGCAGGAAAACAAGAGTTAAACCTAACTTTATTCAAGCAAGATTTATTCATTATTATTTTAAAGACCGAGATTGTTTAAGAATGAAGTTGTAAATGGATGGGCTGTGAGTGCAGTACTAAACTTCAGCTCTGACCAGTGAATAAAAAAAACTGCAGGAAGATAACAGACCTGTCAGATTTATAAACGGCAATCAAACTACACACAGTCAGCTGAGTTTTTATCCATACAAGAAATATTTGTTTTTTTGGCAGAATTTGACCTGCAGATTAAGGGAAAATGATCTGAGCCTAATCTCTGACCGAGTGATGGGTACATCTCTGTAATTATCATCATGTTATCAGAAAATAAATAACTCCACAGGAAAATAAAACGCAAAAGAAAAAAAGCAACATGAACAGATTATGACAAAATGAGAAACCATGCTCTATTAAAAATTACAAGCAGTCGCAGATAAACAATCTTCTGCAGACATGAACTGGGTTAAAATATCCCATTCTCTAGATTACAGCTGTGACAGAAATACAGTCTGCAGAGAATACAGCTGTCACATGCTGTCATAATGTGTTAAGATCGTTTTGACGACCTCCCACATACTAATCAACAAGGTGGGGGGTATCTTAAAGTACATACATATAATAAAAAACAAAACTGGATCAATTACAGGAAATGTAGGCTGAACTGGAGTTCTGTTCATTCAAAACGCTCTATGGAAAACAAAGAAGCACGATATTTTCCTATAGCTACATCAGCATCACATCCCCACTGACGGAAAGAGTCCATTCTCATGTGAAACGAATATCAGGGAAAATGCAACAGGAAATATTTTTATTTTTTACTGGAATTACTATCTATGCATGATCATACCTTCATAGGCAAACAAATGAAAACAGGAGCTGGGTTTATAATTTAAGCATGTACTCTACTATTTATTATAGTCCTAAACTTTAAATCAATCTCTCTATTAAGAGATGAAAATGACCTGGAGAAGGATGAGGATCATTTTACTGATCAACCTTTAAAATCTGGGTTCTCAGTGAACAGAGTCAGAGCTCCACGTTTAGCTTCAGAACTTCCCCAGCCTCTGAACACTGACACACCAACTAAATGAGATACACCACATTAAGTAATCTCAGTCACATCCACTACAGTTGAAGCTCAGAGGTTTTGAGCATGTGACACGGTGGGCGAAGCGCGAGCGGTTTCATTTTCCGACTGGCGGAGTTGAAGCCGGTCGTTTGAGCCCACAGATTGTGACAGACGCCCTTGACGGGGAGCGATCCATCGCCTTCAGCGGGAGCAAGGCAACGGGAAGCAAAATGGAAAAAACAGAGATATGTGTCTATCAACGTCAAAACAGATATTTGGCTTGTCATCCGCATGAAGGAAAGCTGTGTCAATTCATCACGCACTTAGAGGAGCTGGGGCATTTTTCACAGTTGCTTTGAAAACAGAGAAGATTGTATTTTGAGAGAAGAACAAGAACGCGTTCAGCTGGAACAGTTTACTATAGAGATTGATTTCTGGCAGATAATAAAGGACACAGATCTCTGCAGCTTCCCACAGTTACCATAGTCCGCTTGGCATTTTAGGCAGTTGGCTAATAATTAGATGATGACCTATTAAAATTAAACCACAAAATATAACCTAAAGCACAGGAAATGTAAGAAATAATAGTGGAATATAAAAAAAAACAAAAAAAAAACTTGTTTAATTGCAAGAATGTTTGTATTCAGCGGTCTTTAAAAACCATCACCAATAATAAAAGCAGCAACAGAAAACCACACAAACAAGCTCAGGTTATTAATTTGCATCTAATCTACCACTGGTTTCTTCTAGTAAAAAGAAAGCCACAATCAATCCTGTTGACATCCAAACAGAAAGTAGTTCAGGGAGATAATCAGTAACATTCTGTGTACAGTGTGTGAACCCTGCAGGGTATTACTCCAAAGAATAAATGATCAAAAGTACACAGCGGTGTGAGACTGCTGCATTTAATCATTGGTTTATTTAAGGCTAAAAGCAATCTTTATTTAGAGTAATGGCACCAAGGCAAACGTACACTGGCCTTTGAGCTTTAAGTGAATATAATGGACTGATAAGAGAGGCCATCATCTCAGACCGGGGAAAACAAGGGAAAATAAAAAATGGATTGCTAGTAAATGCAGCCATGCATGCACAGCAGACACTCATTTATTTCCATGAGATTAGTGTCTGTAGTTAAATGAAGATGCATGCCAGTATGTCTGTTTATGTGCACATGGTTTGACTCTGCAGAGCAGGAGCTGAGCAGTAAGGTTGGAGGGCAGCGGGGGTGGGGTCACGCCGGCTAATTAAAAAGTTTGTTATAATAACTAATCCCGTCCGGCTGTGTTTCTGTGAATCATCCTTTGCCTCCAGTCTCCATCCCACTGTGACACAGCACACCCAGAATGATTATTGGGAGATCTGGAACAAACTCAAAGTATTAAGGGTGTCGGCATGCTCCAGTCTACACTCACTCTTCGTCCCCTTCCTGCCAGTCCTCCTCCTCTTTAGCACAACTGTGATTGTGGAGCGCCATTCCCCTGGCCTCCAATTCTCTGTGGGCATGCTGATTGTAACCCCACCACCCCCCATCCACCTTTGTTGGCATACAATGGGGAGAGAATCCTGTCTCCTGGCAACCAATCCCTCGAAGAAGGTTGCTGTGGTGCTTAAGTGGCAGCGTGACGGAGGAGGCAGAGAAAGACGTAGATGGACAGTGAAGAAGGTGAGGAGCAAGAGAAAGAAGTTAAGTAGGAGGACACAGAAAAAGGACTGGTGAAAAGGGAAGTTACTTCTCTTTTCAAATGCATTTGCTGAAGCCAACAGGCTCTATGAGCCAACACTATGATCATTCACACACAGTCACTTCAAGATAAAAAGCCATTAAAAACAGTTCAGCATCAGCCTGAGTGGTATGGTTAACATATTATTATACAATAAAAACATCAGTATTTTCTAAAAACCCTCTTGGTTTCCTTTTATATGTGAAAATAACTCGGAGAAAGTTTGTTTACAAGGCAGATTATAGCCCTAGATGGGTTGCAGCTGCTTTACAGACATAATTAAGAAAACTTAGAGCAAAGATAAGATGCCTTATAAGATATCTGCAACTATTCTAATGGTTGACTTGTAAAAGCTGATTTGAAGTTTATTAATTTCCTTTTTAACCACAGAGCAGGAATACTTTAAATAATGTTAAGTAAACAGGATATGATTGATGTGTTTAAAGATTGGACCAAGTTTCCTCTTTTAAGGAAAATCAAAATAGGGTCACCCTATATTATATTAAAATTTCCAACACACATTTCCTTTAGCTTTTATTGAAAATATGACCTTGATAAGATTATGAAGCATATTTTGGAAATGTTTAGGTTTGATTTGTGGTTTCAAATAAATGACAGGAGATTAATTGGTTTGGGTACTTCAATTAATGGAAAATGGAGGGATTTCAGTGTTAAAATTAGCCATGGAAAGAATGAAGACAAAACCCAAAATGGGAAAAAATATCCAACAAAAATAATTGTTTTATAATCAAATTGTAGCACCCGAATCGTAATCAAATCGAAATTGTGAGGCACCCAATTCGGAACACCCGTAACCATTACAGAGTCGCATACACTTTTAATAATTGATTTTCTGAGCGACATGTAAACTAGGATAAAGACTCCCATTCTGGTTAGGTATTGGCTTTTTTATTCTAATAGCTCGATTTAGGTGTGTATGTAAACGCACTGACAGTCTGTAGTTAAATCAAACCAAACTTCTCTTGTTTTAGGTCAGTTAGAATGACCTAAATTATTTATTTAATATTGGGAGGTAGAATATGTCAGAGATTTCCTTATTAATGACTTCAATGTCAGAAGTTTATATACAGATTACTATCTCTTTAACATTGTCTTTCAACTGTATGACTTAGGTCAAAGGTTTTGAGTTTCCTTCTACAACCTTCTCACAGTAGTTTGCTAAAATTCTGGCCCATCCCTCCTGACAGAACGGGTGGAAACGAGTCAGGTTTGTAACACCTTTTCAGATCTGCCAACACATTTGCTACAGAACTGAGATCAGGGCTTTGTGATGTCCAAGCCAAAATATTGACTTTGTTGTCCTTAAACCACTTTGTAACCATTTTGGCTGGGTGCTTAGGTCATTGTACATCTGGAAGACCAATTTGTGCCAGAGCTTTAACTTCATGGCTGATGTCTTTAGAGGTTGCTTCAATATTTTCACATAATGATCTTTCGTCATAATGCCATCTAGTTTATGAAGTGCACCAATTCCTCCTGCAGCAAAACAGCTCCACAACATGATACTGCCACCCCCGTAATTTCACAATTGGGATGGTGTTTCCAGGGTTACAAGCACCCCTCTTTTTCCTCAAAATGTAATGATGGTCATTATGGCCAACAGTTCCACTTTAGTTTCATCAGACCAAAAGACATATCTCCAAAAATTAGGCTCTTTGTCCCTGTGTGCATTTGCAAGGGGAATCTGGCTTTTTTGTTTCTTTTGGTATAATTGCTTCCTCATCGCTGAGTGGTCTTTCAGCCCATGTTGACACAGGACAAACATTTCCCTGTGAATTAGGACACTGTCTTACCAGCTTCAGTCAGCATCTTCACAAGGTCTTTGGCTTTTCTTATTTATTTATGTACACTTCTGGCTTCAGTATTTAAATGTTCTACAGACAAAGCAAAGCTATGTGTTTCAAGGAGCAGCTTCAAAATGTACTATTAATAAACATTACAGTTTGACAAGCTAACCTCTGGTAACCCAACGCTCAAGACCCTCAAATCCCTGGCAAAGACCACGGTGGATGATAAGCTTCTTCTGAAGCCCAGAAAACCAACTCTTACCATGAGGAGATAAAGGCAGCAGCTATTTCAGGCTCATAAGGCAACAACAGTGATAGAAGAAGCTTGGCTAAGTTAAAGAGGTGAATTACACTGCCCTGGGATTTACTTCTATTTACCTTCTTCATGCTTTGCATAGCCTTAATCCTGTTAAAACTACGCATTCGGTCTACTGCATCCTTCAGAGGCTCTGACAGCTTCAGTTCACCATCAGTCAACTTTGAAGTATTTCAGCCAATCAGCTGAAAATAGCTAAATGCATTATGACTGTAATAGAGGAGATGGTTCCAAGTAAAGAGATAGGCACACATTGAGTGCCATCTTTTATTCATTACCCAGCAAGTGCAATATTCTTGGGTCTATAAAACAGAAAAATGCTAAATAAATCTTAGAAAAAGAAAAGTGTTATATTTAGTAGAGGAGAAAAGAAAACTTCTAAGTTGAAACATAAACTGCAGTTATGGAGTTTTGGATGAGTGAGTCACATTTTTCTGGATCTGCAATAATGCTGGAATGAACATTAGTGATATATTACAGTAACTGCAGTCTGTGGGGCTGTGGAATGAGCAAATTACATAGCACAGCCAAACTCCAAAATCCAACATGGGCAAGCCAATCCCTCTGACCATGCAGAGAAACATCAATTATTTCCTGTACAACAAAGGATATTGCCTTAACTCTGTTGCCGGTCTGAAAGAACGCTCTGAACGCTGGCCATAGTGCTCCCGCTGGAACCTTTCAATTTGAGGCAGCGTGGGTGCCCAGAGTGGGAGCTTGGCTGCCGTTTATTTAATGTAGCAGAGAGCTGGGACTGTTGAACCATACTGATTGTGTTATAATGCAGCCTGAAAGCTCCACTTGCCACACAGAGCCGCCATCAATCCCCGGTGCGGAGGACCTAAAGGCTGTTTTGACATCATTGAACATTAAATGATGGAGGGAATGATGAATGACTGGCACTTTACACCGTTGCCTGAGCATTTGACAGCTTTTAGTACAGCCCCTGGAGGATGTGGTTATTGCATGTCCACAACATCCATTTGAATTCATAAACATCAACTGTAGCAGTAAACCTAATGTCATTGCTTAAAGGCTTATGAAATGCCTTGCTTTCCAGAAAATCCTTGTACTCCGTTAGAAAAAAAGCCACTACGAGATACATTTTAGTTGATTTGGAACCTTGCCATACCAGTTGAAAAAACTATAGTCTTTAAACAACTGTGGGAATACAGAGAGGAAGAGGAGCAGAGGGAAGCTCTGAGAACTCAGTTATTTCGTAATGAATGATTAGCTTATAATTAGTGACCTCAGAGCTGACATGCTCGGTTACATTGATAAAATACAGCAGATTTTATTCTGCTATGTACTGCTCAAAAGCTCCTCAAACATTGTGAGCAGCATTTAAGGAGTCTGCAGCGCTTGTGTGCAATTGTGCATCTTTGTATAATCGATGCTTTAAAAACGTAATTATTTAAATGATACACATTTGCGCCATACCACACAACGTTCCACTCTACAGCAGCACCAATTAATGCAGTAAAAAGTTCATTAGCTGAAGGCTTGGTCGGCTACTAAATAGTGAAGAAACATTTAGGGGTGTTCCATCTTTGGTGCCTCACGATTCCCATTCAATTACAACTTGGGTGCTATGATTTAATTATAAAACTATTTTTTGCTGCATATTTTTTCACCATTTTCTTCATTCCTTCCATGGCTACTTTCTACTCTTAAATCCATTCAGTTTCCATTATTTGAAGTATCCAAACCAATTGATGTCCTGTCTTTTATTTATTTGAAACCACAAATAAACCAACACATTTCCAAAATATGTTTCATAATCATATCATGGTCATATTTTCAATGAAAGCTAAAGGAAACGTGTTTTGGCAATTTAAATATAATATAGGGTGACCCTATTTTAATTTCCAACAAAGAGAAACTTGGTCCAATCCTTAAACACAATCATATTCTGTTTACATAAAGAATACTTTTGATTTTAACATATTTAGAGTATTCCTGCTCTATATGGTTAAAAAGAAAAATTAAATAAACTTCAGATCAGCTTTTAGTCAGAATGACTTTAAAATCTAAATAGAAATACTTAAATAATTAATAGTAAATTTTCCATATTAGAAAATAAACCTATAATAATAATAATAATATCTCCCTTTTTTAGTCATACAGGACAAAGATTACACAAAAATCGGAAATTATATTCTGAGAAAATGAGTATTTTTCTATTCAAAGTAATAGAAAATAAAAAGCAGAATTCTCCCAAAGACACTTAAAGTGGAACTGAACCCCATGAAAAATCATAACCCTGCCCCCAGACTACACAAATTCTACCAAAGTGGGCGGTGCAAGGAGGCACGGAGGGGCGTGGCCAAGTGTGGAGGATGAGCAGAAGGGGGAATGTGGGGGTGTGGTCAGGAGGACAGTGACAGCTAGATTAATCTGACACTGAAACATGGACAGTGACCGAAACGACGTTGGCAGTTTTGCAACAGATCGATCTGATCGACGTTCATCTGTTTTGAACGTTAGCCTATGTTAGCATCACCACTCAGAGACTGGACCCATCCTGTTAACCTCTGCCTCAGCAGCACCAGAAACGCCGGTCTCGGGCAGCGCTGGCTCAGGATCTCTTCTGTCGTCACTGGAGTCTACCTCTGGTGACCGCGGAGGAGATCCGCTCATCCGCTGGGAGGCTTTATGGAGGCCAGCGGCCCCCCGAGCCGTATCAATTCGAGCCGCTGGCTCAGGGCGCTGAGTCAGCGCTGCCCGAGGCCGGTGCTGCTGAGGGAGAGGGAGACAGGATGGGTCCAGTCTCTGAGTGGTAATGCCAGCCTAATTTGCTTTGTTAGAAACTCCTGAAGACAAGTGGAGCCCTCAACAATAGCCTGGATCAATGACTACCTGACCAACAGACCACAATTTCTGAGGCTGAAGAATTGTGTCAAACCAGGTGGTCAGCAGCACAGGAGCACCACAGGGGACCATACTCTCACCATTCCTTTTCACTCTGTACACCTCAGACTTCCAGTAAAAATCAGAGAACTGTCATCTGCAGAAATACTCAGAAGACTCTGTTATTGTCGGGTGTATCAGAGATGGACAAGAAGCTGAATACAGAGAGCTGGTGGACCGCTTTGTGACATGGTGTGGAAACAATCGTCTCACCTTGAATGTGAACAAAACAAAGGAGATGATTGTAGATTTCAGAAGAACCCTGCGTGAGTTTATTCATTATGAGACTGATCTGGCCTCACACTGTAAAGTCCAAGCAAGAGAATTCCAAGTTCAAGTCGTCCTAGAGGACATTTCAAACACTGTTTCCATCATGGGAGAAGAAGTGGAGGTGGTTGAGGAGTATAAATACCTCGGAGTTCACCTTGACAACAGACTGGACTGGAGGCGCAACAGTGAAACCGTCTACAAGAAGGGACAGAGCAGACTGTACTTCTTGAGGAAGCTTAGGTCCTTCAAGGTTTGCAGCAAGATGCTGGAGATCTTCTACAAGTCTGTTGCGGAGAGTGTATCTCTTCAGCCGTCATCTGTTGGAGTAGCAGCATCAGAGCCAGGGATTTAAAAAGGCTAAACAACCTGATAAAGAAGGCTGGTTCTGATCTTGGGACAACTGTGGAAAATCTGGAGATGATAATGCAAAGAAGGATTCTTTGTCATACGACAACAGAGCGTCTTCAGTCGGAGGCTTCTTCAGTTTCGCTGCAATACAGACCGCTACAGGAAATCCTTCCTGCCCACAGCCATAATAATCTACAACAACTCCTTAAAGAATTAATTATATGAGCTATACAAACAATTAATTTCCCTCTGGGATCAAGAAAGTATTTTTGAATTGAATTTGAACAACCAAGACGCTTCTTTCACAACTAAAGTATAAAATATTTGCTGTATTTTGTAAATTTCGCACTGCATGGCTGAAACACTTGCTGCAACCATGATGCTTCGCCGGTCCGTCCCCTAAAAATGTTTGCGTGGCACACCAGACTTTAGTGTTTTTCTCATTTAATTTCCATGAAAAAGAATAGATTCTTTTAAACTTTTAAAGCGCTATCGATTTTGCACGTTTCACATCGCAATTAATCGATTTCTGGTGAATCGGCACACCCCTAGCAAAAAAAAAAAAAAAAAAAAAAAAAAGTGAAACTTTCCTTGTACATAGGAAATGTACATAGACCAGATCCTTATTTTATGCTTTTTGTATGCTCCAGATCCATGTTTGTTTTGAAACACATTATTTTAGCACTGCATGATCCTTTATTTTTCCCTCAGTAGTAACATTTATTCCTATTAACAGCAAATTGACAGAAAAATTTAAGCACACACTACAGATAAGCAGTGATAATAAAAAAGTTGCACCACTGACTCAAAGGTACATACATCTATAAAAGGAGAATAGAATAGAGATATCCTTTCATTGTTAGGAAATTCAGGTGTAACAACAGCAAATCCAATGGAAGCATGCGGATTAAAACTAAGATAAAGACAGTACAGTCAAGGGCATATTTACTTCATCAGAAAGTAATACTGTACATAGGGCTGAAATCTCCCCTACTAACTGGTTTTGACCTAATTAAAGAGGTTGAAATATTGTCATAAATCATATTTTTTAATTTTAAAAAGCAAGAACCACCTGCCTTCAAAAAATGTAGCTCCAGTATCAAAAATAGTATGGATTAGAGAGTACTTTTCCTGGTATCTGTTTCGAGTTTATAGACATTAGGATTGTCGTGATAGTAAAATTACAGTCTTCCTTATTTCCACTGATGGGGGTACAGCCAATCAGTTCCAAGTAAAATAAATGGAGCTTCTGGATTGGTTGCTTTGCAAACGACAGCCAATAAACATTTCAAGTAGCAATGGGCCTAGGTATTTCAGCTTCCCAAGCTGCATTTTCTTTTAGTATTTTAGACATGCTCTACAGGAGCAAGTAGTAAGTAAGCAAGTCAGCAAGTAGGCGGATTTTCTGCAAATAATTTGGAATCCCATTCCACGGAAATGCCCACAAATAGGTGAATCAGTGAAGAGTGAAGAGGCCATCACCTCAAACAATATTGTGGTTTTCCAATTTTGGGGAAGAATTCCCCTTGATGACAAATAGATCCAGACATTTTTCATTCCTTTGTGAAGCATTGTTGGGGCTTATTGTTGAAGACACAACTTTGTTGGATCTACTTGAAAACAAACGAATGGATTTTAATTTTATTAACTGAATGGTCCAGCTATCAATTTCTTGGGATACCTGACCTAGGTCTGATTGACATCAAAAACACTATTACTTTTAATGGTAGAAACTATATTCTACAGTGATGAAGTGCCATTCTTGCTGGAAAAATAGGATAACTGTAAGTCCAAACTCACTAAAAACCTACATTCATGATATTAGTATTATTTTTAACAGCCCTGCTGGAACAGGCATTTGATTATCACTGTTGAGTAATTATTGTTCATAATTAAGACATATATTTATCAGGTAATGAAAACAAAATAAGTGATTTTTATTTTGTCAATATCAAAACACCACTACACCCAAACTATGCCAGGCTTTGATGAATGAGGCTCAATGTGCCCAAACATGAATCCCTATCTTACTGCTTCTACCAACCCTGCAAAGAAGTTTATCTAAAGCCTCTTGAACAGTTTGATAACAATTCTACATCTCCAACCTGTGCAAACTTAAGCACATTACCATAAAAAGCTCCTCTCCTCCTCAGAGCTGGTGACAATGTGGGGGCTGGCTCTGCCACAGAGCTGATAGGCAAGGCGCCAGAGCCACCAGCAGCTCCCAGATAACACGCTGATAACATCCTCAGGGGAAACAATGGTAAATGTGCCAATATTATCATAGGAGCAAGAAATTAAAAGAGAACAAACTGTACGCACTGAATACGAGGTGTGTAAGTGAGACAACAGAATGTCATGTTTTATAAAAATGCCTGCATGTTGATAAAGATGTCACACAGAAACCTGTTCAACAACACAAATAAGGTACTTAGAAAAGAAAAACTGATTTTTCTTGCAAGCATTTGGTCAACACTAAAGCAGTATAAAAGGATCAGTGAAACAGTGCAAAGAAGACTGGACGCACATGCATTAGAACTGAAATCCTGTTGAAGCAGGTATGGTTTAAATCAAACATACAGTCATATTCAATTAATCAGAATATGTGCTCCAATTAGGCTTTTTTGTCAGATTAAAAGTACCTTTTAAAAATAATCTTTAAGCAGGTATTAAACATACTTTTTAAGCCCACATGTTGTTTTAAACAATAATAATAAATAAATAATAAATAATTAACAGATAAAAAAGCTTTAAAAAAATCATTTCCCTAGGTGAACAGAGTTACTGAGATGAATGGAATTTCCAATAACAATCTAATCCATTAAATATGGCTGTAAATGGAACTTGAATATTTCAGTAGCTAATATCAAATCTACAACCATGTAACTGAAAAAAGTAGAAAAAAAAAGTTAAAACCCTTCAAACCAAAACATTTATCCTGTTGCCTTTTTAATAAATACCACACAGGACTTTAGTGAGGCTTTTAAACAAACAATGTCTAATAAATGCAGGTATTTGTCTTGTGAGCTTCCAGCAGTTTACTGTGAGGCAAAGAAGAAATGGAAACCACATGTCTCAGTGGGGTCTAACAATGGGGCGTCTCTCTTGCAACACAGAACCTTTCTATGAATAGGGAGGGGGAAGGCCGCCGTGGTAAACCCTACCCTATCCTATCCTATCCTATCCCCCTACCCCTAAAACAAATAAAGTATCTGGATAGAACCCAGACTCCTAACGGCGCCCCAGCCTTTGTATGAGCCCCAGGGCACAAAGCCAACAGTGAACTGGAGGCAACTTTACCGATCAAATACTGAAGCACTGGTGAGGCACAGTGCAGCTACTTCATTCACACCCCCAAAGCAGTGTCAACCTGGTTTTTAGAGAGTGGAAGTTTTAAAGGCTATCCAAAAACATGTGTCAGGTGAACAATTAGGACTTTAGCTAAAGAAGCACAAATATTACAGCAGAACAATTCTACATTACTAAAATTTCCACAGTAGAGCAAGTTCATCTATCCAGTCTGGTGAGAGCTAGTATGAGTACTGAAAGCTGAGAGAATGAACAGTACGGTCTGACTTGCTTTTTGTCTGCGATAAGAAAGTACTTCCTCATACCAGCCGAAACAAATCATCGCTAACTTTTCTGCCAGGCTGATCTGGTCTACTAAGGTCATCATTTTAGCTGAAAACCTGCACATCATACCTTAATGAGTGTTGAGGAAAACCAAAACAGGGAGACATAATGAGTGAGGGTTCACTGCCAGACCACTTAACGGATTACGCTGCCAGTTGATCCTGCAGATGCAGCACAGATTCAAGTGAATGCTACGAGGAGCTCTGGCAGAAAGGGCTCCAGATGAATTGCTGGGTTCCTCCCTTGGTCCTTCAGACATTTATGCCTGACCATTACTGAAACCATCACATTCCACGTTACCTTCCACATTGTTCCTTCCACTGAAATGGGGAAAAAAGTATTTGTACTCTTGAAAGTTTTTCACATTTTCTCAGTTAAAAAACACAAACTTCAATATATTTTACTGGGATTTCAATAGGAAACCAACAAAAAGTTGCATAATTATGTAGTGGAAGCAAGATGATCCCAGGTTTCCTACATGATTTTACAAATAGAAATGTAAAAGTTGTTGCATGCATTTTTATTAAAATTTTACTTTAATGCCAATCCATCACAACCAATTGCTTTGAAAAGTCACCTATTGAGTAAATAGAATCCAACTGTGTGTAATGTAATCTCGGTGTACATTCAGCTGTTCTGTGAAGGGCTCAGACATTTGTTAGAGAACATTAAACAGAAGAAACAGAATCATGAAGGCCAAGGAAGACAGAAGACGGGTCAGGGAGGAAGGTGTGGATATGCTTAAAGCAGGATTTGACAATTAAACAAGTTAGCCACATGGCATGTAGAGGGAACAGCAAAAATGTGGAAAAAGGTGCTCTGGCCACATGAGATCAAAGCTGAATTTTAAAAAACCCAATTGAGTAAGGAAAAAAAAACAATGCAGAATATTATAAATACACAATCACCACTATGAAACATGGTGGTGGCAGCATCATGCTGTAGAGATACTTCACTAGTAGAACTGGGACAATGGTCAGAGTAGATTAAAGGATAAATGGTGCTGGACAATCTGGAACAGAAATCGGTTAGAGGCTGCAAAAGACTTGAGACTGGGGCGGAGGTTCACCTTCCAGCAGCAAAATAGCCCTAAACATACAGTCATACAGGCTACAATAGAAATGTTTACATGCAATCATATTTATGATCTGATTAAGTTGGAGCTAACCCTCACATCCCACTGTGTTGATATATCACATAAAATCCCAGGAAAATACTTCAAAAAGTCATGACCTGTAATTTTCACTTTTTACATTGTACGTATGTATGTTATGATTGCCTAACGATTATACACTGCCCGGGAAGCCGATATTTAAAAGTGAAGCGTTTGTTTACCGTCAACCAACCCACGTGCATGCACACTCAAAATACCCGATGTTAAATTTCTGGCCGACTTGACATACCATATATGGACATTGCAGACCTTTGCTGCAGGAAGCTCGTCCTGCCCCTCTCCCCCTCATATTCAGTCGAGCGCCGCCATTACTGAATTCCAATTCAAAGTACGAACTCGACCGTGAAAGATGCAGAAACGTAGTGCACACGTGAGTTGCTCTGTTGTTGACTTCCCTCATTTGCATTATTACAATGACCGTCCAAGACAGCCAAATAGAGCATGGGTATCCAACGTAATAATAGGTTATGACTCCTTTAAGTTTTAATTGTAATTTGCAAAAATGCTGAAATAGTTTTGAATACTTTTGCAAGGCGCTATGTATTTTATTCACAGCTTTCCTTAAAACTATTTCTCTTAATGATGATGTGAAGTGATTTAAATTACTTAATAATGAGTCAATTTGAAAAGGTCAACTCCATTAAGACATTACCAACACTTATGCTACATTTACATAGTAACCCTGTTTCCATGCAGTGTGAAGACATGTACAGCTATGGGCTGTACTGACCAGGAGGCAGACAATGACTCTGCCTTGCTCATGCCATTTTCTTCAAGTTCCAAGCTAAAATTAGAGCCTTTGCCTTAAGGACATTGCATAATGGCAGACCTCTGGACATTGGGGAATAAAACATGTAGAGGACTTTATTCCTCCAGAGTGTGCCATCAATAGTTGCCTCCCGGTCGAACATTGTGCATTTCATCAAACTAAATGTTAGACCGGTGGAACAATTTTGCCTCGGGACTCAAGCAAAACAGACACGTTGTCAAAGCACTTTGGAATAACAGCTGAAGTGTCGATATCTTTTTGAATGCATTTAAAACATGCAATCTGTGGCCTTCACCCTGCTGATGCTGTCCAAAGCAGTCAGATTGAGGTGGTAGTGAAAGAGCAACAACACAGACTGTCCCTTCCTGTCCTCTGTGTGGCTCAGACTCTACAGCAGGACATCAAGATAAGGCTGTTTGAAGACAACTACATGGGTAATCCTTTTTCTTTTCTCTTTCTACACTCCGCTGGCACCGAAACAGGCCAGATATTTTCTAGGCTGCAGTTCCTTCTTCACTCAAAGCTTCCTGAACCCAGGTGGAGTAAACGCACCTTTGTGGAGAAGCCCTGTAGAAAGCTGCGGGCCCAAACAGTCAGTAGTTGTTACAACTTAACCAAGACTGCTGGGGTTTATTCATGCCTCCAGCTCGTACTCTCAGGCTCAACATGAGGAGGGAGCTCCAAACACCCGGGCTTGTCGACATCCAACTTTGACAAGACGCGATTGGGAATGTTAAAAATAACTCTGCTGCATTAGCGGAGTTTTCCTGCACAATGAGGTTGCCACGATTTTTGTCCTGACAAACCATGAAGGCTTTTCCCTCCTGACATGTTTTCAAATTTGCCAAGAGAACAGACAAGTTAAACTAGAAGAAATAAAGTCTGTTAGCTCTATACTTTAATTATATCCATTTCAACATTAAAAGCACCACACTGCCACAAAGAGACAGCAAATGAAAAAAAAACAACCTAAAATGTAACCCTGGATACTAGTATCTGAAACTGGCTTCAACTAATTAAAATGAAAAAAGTGGCTGCATAATTTTACAACCAAAGAAGTGAAACTAGAGATTAAATAAAAAGCACAAATACCTCATTTATTTATTAGTATTTTTCACAATTCTTTCTTTCTTCTAAAGATGATTCTTACAAATAATCTAACCTGAGAACTCAATCCATTAATCTCTAAATACCCGGGTTATTCTCATTGGGTGTTATTCACACGTTGTCTGTAAAAAAGGAGCAGAATCAAGTCAGTGCTGCTCGTCTCAGATTCTCCACCATCCGATTTGAGTTAAAGGGTTACCGTGGTAACGGCAACTACTGTTTAATGTTACAGTAAAATAATTTGTTCTATTACCAATACCAATTAAAGCTGCAAACAGCATCGTACAGCCCTCGCAGTTTAGCGCCTCTCCGGCCTGTGAAGCGACCGCGGGACTCACACACCACCGCCTCATCGCTTCCACTGAGCCTGCTGATCAAATCTGCATGACAAAGTGTTCAAAAAGAACAGAATGGCTGCTTTTGACCTAAAAGGCCGACCTCCTGTGGGGTATGGACCTTGGCTTGAACAAACTTTTTATGGGTCTTCACAAATTAACCATGTACTGAATTGAACAATCCTAGTTGAAAGCATTGCTTGATTTTTTAAATGTATCTGTTTAGGGTTGGACTAATATCCATGCTGTTGAATTTGATGCAGATCAGATGATGTATGTGGAAATTAGAGCCAAACATATTTCCATGGCGTGATATGAAGCTTCGCCATGCCGCAGAAGCCACACCTTCTTTCAAAAACTGTGGAGGATTAAGCCATGCCCACTGGAAATTTGCACAGATATCCATTAGGGCTTGGACTAATATCCATCCTATGTAATATGATGCCGATCAAATAACTTTTGTGGAAATTAGAGCCAAACGTATGGCCACGGTGTAACCCTGGACTTCGCCATGCCTGTACAGCCGAAAACTCTCAGCACTGGACAACAAGTCACCCTAACTTGTTTACAGTCACTGTACAGAGTTTCACGTTGATTAGGTCAAGGGTGTGAACCATTCACAGCAAAACATTACACTTCCTGTTCTATGTAGGGGTGTTCCATCTTGGATGCCTCACGATTTCGATTCGATTACAAATTGGGTGCTACGATTCGATTATAAAACAATTTTTTGTTCCATATTTGTTGCCCATTTCGGGTTTTTTCTTCATTACTTCCATGGCTACTTTCTACTCTTAAATCCATTCAGTTTCCACTAATTGCAGTATCCAAACCAATTGGTGTCCTGTCCTTTGTTCGTGTCATACCACATATAAACCCAACACATAATCATATCATGGTCATATTTTCAATCAAAGCTAAAGGAAATGTGTGTTGGCAATTTAAATATAATATAGGATGACCCTGTTTTGATCTGCCTTAAAAGAGGAAACTTGGTCCAACCCTTAAACACATCAATAATATCCTGTTTACTTAAAGAAGACTTTTGATTTTAACATATTTAAAGTATTCCTGGTCTATGTGGTTAAAAAGAAAAATTAAATAAACTTCAGATCAGCTTTTTCAAGTCAACCATCCATAAATCTAAATAGAAATAATTAATCTTCGGTATTAAAAAATAACCCTATAACAATAATAGCTCCCTTTTTAAGTCATACAGGACAGAAATTACACAAAAATCTGAAATAACATTCTGAGAAAATAAGTATTATTTTTCCATTTAAAGTAATAGAAAATAAAAAGAAGCATTTTCCCAAAGATACTTAAAGTCTATACTCCAGTCTTTGTTGTTTTTTCCGCTGTCAAATTAATACAGAAGTCTAATTTTGCCCAGTGTTTTCATAGTTTTTGTGTCGGTTTGACCAATGGGATGTTTGCAACCTGTCATACACAGAAACAAATCTGCCAGCTATGAGTACGGTGCTCTCTGCCACACACGAGTTGTTAACGGGATGGAATGAAGGAAATTCCCTCAGTGTTTCATACTTAAAGCTACACTTGGGCTGACGGCTGGCAAACATGAGGTGTCCTGCGCTGCAGCTGTGGGAGGACGCCCCAGACAGCACCAAAAAGGGGACATGTCCAGGGAAAAGAAAATGTTGCTGCAGACAAGATACACAACAACAAAGTTCTTTCACAACTAAAGTGTAAAATATTTGCTTTATTTTGTAAATTTTGTACCGCATCGCTGAAAGCCATGATGTTTCTGCCGGTCTGGGCCCATAAAAGTGTCCGTTAAGCAAGCCGGATTTTTATGTTTTTCTCATTTAATTATAATGAAAAATAATAGATTTTTGATAACTTAAAGCGCCATGGATTTTTCACATTTCACATCGAATTTAATCAATTTATGGTGAATCTGCTCACCCCTAGTTCTTAGGGGGCTCAAGTGATGTCAGCATTTGACCATTGGGATTCGTCAGGAACATGATGACCATCCACCACAGCAGGTTTCATTCCTCTGTGACTTTCTGCATAGGAGATATGACAACTTTAATATTTTTGGCATTTAGTCAAAGTTTGGGGCCTGGCCCTGCCCATTCAACGTGCACAAAAAGTCCGGATTTTAATAACTTTACATCCCCATGCCTGAAGGCCATGTTAACCAATTTTCAAGCTGATGAGTCAAAATCCCAAGGAGGAGTTCAATCAAATGCGGAGGCTGTAAATGGGAAAAATGGGGTCAAAATCGCACACTGAATCTAAGATGGCCGTCTTCTTGTGTGTTTGGGACTATGACGTTTAAGGCTTTTACGTAGGTCTTGGAAAATTCTTCAAGTGCACCAATTTTCCTGTCTGTACGATAACGAACATCATTCGAACCGTTCTTTAAACATCGTTTATCTTACACAAGCATCAACAATGTGACTTGTGTGTTATGATTCCGGTGGCTCCTCAGTGAAACAAATCTTTTGTTTAGTCTTTGAATGCTTCTAAATAGAAGTGCCAACTGAAATGAGGAGATTGTCACTAGTAATGCAAAGAAGTGTGACGATTATCTGCTGCCTTGGCTGCATTAAGACTTCCCTGCTCAGAAGCCAGCAGAAACCTACTCTATATTTCTATAAGCACAAACCTCAATGTACTTTACTGCTGCTTTATGTGACATACCAAAATAACAATAATTGAAAAGACAAATTGCTGTCAAATATTTATGAGTTTTAAAGCAGAGTTAGGTTATGAAATTATACCCACAGCTATAAACATGCCAGGGCAGAACACTGATTACTCTTAAAGTGGTTCCCAAACTATTTCTGCTGGGCCTCCCTTTAGTTTATAAGAAAATGTTCAGGCCCATATCCCCCTCCCCAGTGTCATTGCTTTATTAATTTGTTATTTTATATTTGTTGTACTGTGTAGTATTATATAACATTGCTCACAATAAATTTCTAATGCCTCTCTGTGCACAACTGATTTAAAAAAAAGAATTCTAAGAGGAAAAAACACAATTAAAAAGTTGTTATAGTCAAATTTGTGGCCAAGATCACTACCCTCTTCCTTCAAAAAGATGCAGATCTCATCTGGCAGTTTAAAGACCCTGGACAGCACCTTCCCACATGACAGTTATCGGTACTCGCTGTGAAAAAGAACGCTGTCTGTCGGAGCCCATTTTCTCGCACAGTACCGCGAAAATCGTGGCTTTGACAGGTTGTGTTTTGATGTAGTTGACTGTGCCGAAGACATCGATCGTTACATCATTCAGCTCGGGACTCGGTTGTTTAGTCGCCAGTGCGTTGCGGTGTACAATGCTGCGCGTGCTCTGCAACATTGGGAGAGACGCGCTTCATTAACGCCTGCAGCCCTCCTAGTTTCCCAGCCATAGTCGTCGTCCCATCTGTGCAGATCTCTACAAAGTCCCCATATGTCCGTTGACATCTCATAAATGTGTATACTGGACAGAGGAATAACCCATAGTTTGCTGGCCTCTGTTATGAGGTATAGATGGAACCATGTCCATAGTGCCGGAAACTATATCATCCTCCTCATTTGTGTTCGGTTTTTTCACACTTTGCCATTATGTACAAAACTTTATTTGAGCTCAGTTGAGCATTTGCAGGTGTGTGGTGAAACAAACCCAAAGGCAAGATATGCTTCATCATATTTTCTACTCTTTGGCTGGGAAGGAAGTTGATTTAGAAGCTTATTTGGTGATCTTTACTCTTCTGCTTTGCGTTTATGTGGGAGCCTGGTCAAAAACCTGTCAGTTTTATTACCTTTTAAGTTGAATCCATTCATTTCCGAACTACCACTGGAACCAGCTAGGTGGGAAAAGGCGCAATAAGAAGAACCCACATTGACTATGGAGGAGCTGCAAAGACCCAGAGCTCAGGTGCGAGAATCTATGAACAGGACGACCAATAATCTGCCAACCAGCTCCCCTATGCAACATGGTGGTTATTTGCAGATGTTCTTTTCTTCAGCAAGGATAGGGAAGATGGTCAGAACCAAAAGGAAGATAGGGATAACAACACCAAACATACAGCCTCCAAAGGAATTCTTTAGATCAGAGAATATTCATTTGTTAGAGGGTCCAGTTACAGTCCAAAATTAAATCTAATCAGTTGTGAAACTTTAGCAAATTAGTAAATGACTAAACAAATGTAGAGGATAAAGATGGAAAATTGTTTCTAAGTCCAAACTGTAACCAAATTGTACTAAAAATGAACAGACTACATGCAGTTGCAGGAAATAAATGGCAGCTAGAAAAGCTTCTGCAAGGTCATCCGAGTGTTAAGGGTGTTGCACCTGAAGTAAAGTACTTTTGCCTGAAACCTTCTGTACAAGCCAACTCCCTGATGACTCTAATGACATCTAAAAAGGTTTGACCCAACAGTAGTCCAGACAGCCAGCCAAGCGCTGCTTATAGGACATCTTGGATCAGTCGGACAACAAGATAATCTCTCTGGAAGTGTCTGAGGCGTTGCACAACTACTACTACTGTAAAAATGTAACATACTGAAAAATGTCAACTTGATATTTTACCCACAACAAATAAAAAAACATATAGATTAGACTAATATTCAAGAATGTGATTGTGAAAATATGAGTACTTAAGCCGCATCTCACAACTGCAGTCTGAAAACTGTTTTACTTGGATAAATGTCAGATGACATGGCAGACAGCTAGAGGATCTTTTTATATTCTTCAAGGTCATTCATTGACAGCCGGAGCGCTGAGGTGTGTTATGGCTTTAGCTGTCGCAGATGAATAATTTCTTAACGTTCATCTGTCTCCGAGCGATTAAATATGAAGGCAATGCCCTCGTATACCTTATAGAAAAAGCTGCGTTGTTGTGAGCGTCTCTGACTGGGTGGTGGATTTACTATTTTTCTAATTATTGGGCCCCTTGGAAAAAGCCAGTCAGCCACAAAGTTCTGTGTGTGCCTATGAATTATACATGGGCTCTATTAAGACACTTAACAGCTGGTTCCTTGAGAACTTAGCAGCGACAGCCCCGGCTCTGCTGCCTGTCTGTGTGCCTACTTATTAAAACGAGAACACTTGTCATTAAGGTGGTGCGGTTCTGTACGTTGTGCCCAGCATAAAGCAGCCAGTCACAGACTATTTTCAGTTCAATCTCCTCTCTCTGTAGGGCAACTGGACCAGCTGCCGACTTCCTCACTCGGTGGAGAGATAAACTACAGTAATTAAATGTCTGGTGTGGCTTGTTGACCTTGCTGTGGTTTGGCCCACTGAGCCTTTTCTACACTTAAAAGTACAGATGTCTTGATCATCATACATACAGATCCAATAAACACCAAGAAGTAATGATCTCAGAGGCCCAGCGGAAGACAGTTTTAATCATTATGATTGAATTCAGGAAAGCAGGCAAACATAGTCAATCTGGAGATCTTGGTTGTTTTTTTTTATGTACAGCAATCAGGCATAGCATTATGACCAGCATGGACACCTAGATTGGTCTGTGGCACAAACACAAACTGAACTGAGTATTCGAATACCTTTCTATGAGAAACACCAATTTTACTTCCTTCAACTACTTTTGATCGAGATGACCGCTGCAGATAGGAAACGCCTCAGAAGAGGTGCAGCTTTGGAGATGCTCTGACTCCCACTGTGAAACCATTACAGTTTGGCTTCTGTCAAACTTGCTTAAATCCACCGGTTTGCCTATTTCCCTTGCTTCTTACCGAGAACAAGCACTATGGCCAGTAAAAATCATGATCTAAGACCTTTTGGTAGACAGTCTTAAATTTCAAATGCTACTGATGTTAGAAGAGCTAGACAGTTTGAAACACAAGCTTGACCAATTCATCATCATAAACATTGACCGTTTGACCTCAATGTTAAAGCAGAATCTGAATAATAAATCCACAAACATACTTCGGCAGCAACCCCTAAACCAGCTTTAGGTCTCTACCTGTGAAGAAGAAAGGAGCTCTGAATAAAACATGTCTGTACAACCTGAAAGGGCCAATACATCAACGCTAAGGGCAAAATATTCGCTTCATGTGCCAGTGGTCATAATTTTATGCCTGACTGCTGTAAGTCCAACTTTTCTGAACATAAAAGAAACACACTGGTTGACTTTTGATTATCTAGATAATCTGAAAATTCCAAAACTGCTTTACCCACTGACAGAGAATCATTAAAGATGACTTAAAATTGTAATGTTACCTAGAATGTCATGGTTACATGCTACATGATATTCACCACAATGCTGCTTCTTCTTCCCTATACTCACATTCACCAAATAAAAAAAACATTTGAACTACTTTCTAACCTGCACAAATTCTTGATGTATTCCAATAATTCCAACTCAAAACAAGACCGATATGTTACTTGAAACAAATAAAACATCATTAACAAGGGACAGCATAGGATGCAAACCTTCATATAACATTTAACCTTGTTGCAGATGTTTAAAAGCAGCGTACGACTTCAGTTCAGCATTGTTTTTATTATAAGGCCACAAATATTTATTATCTATTTATGACCCCTTTAAATAAATCATCCCGTGCTCCCAACATAAATCAGACTACATCATAAAATATTACTGAATTTAATTTTAAAACATACACTCAACAAAAATATAAACGCAACACCTTTGTTTCTGTTCCCATTTTTCATGGGATGGACTTAAAGATCTAAAATTCATTCCAGATACACATTACCATTTCTCTCAAACATTGTTCACAAATCAGTCTAAATGTGTGATAGTGAGCACTTCTGCTTTGCTGAGATAATCCATCCCACCTCACAGGTGTGCCACATCAAGATGCTGATCTGACATCATGATTAGTGCACAGGTGTACCTTATACTGCCCACAATAAAAGGCCACCCTGGAATGTGCAGTTTTTTGCTTTATTGGGGGTCTGGGGACTCAGAACCGGTCAGTATCTGGTGTGACCACCATTTGCCTCATGCAGTGCAACACATCTTCTTCGCATAGAGTTTATCAGATTGTCAATTGTGGGCTGTGGAATGTTGGTCCACTCCTCTTCAATGGCTGTGCGAAGTTGTTGGATATTAGTGGGAACTGGTACACGCTGTCGTATATGCCGGTCAAGCACATCCCAAACATGCTCAATGGGTGACATGTCCGGTGAGTATGCTGGCCATGCAAGAACTGGGACATTTTCAGCTTCCAAGAACTGTGTACAGATCCTTGCAACATGGGGCCGTGCATTATCTTGCTGAAACATGAGGTGATGTTCATGGATGTATGGCACAACAATGGGCCTTAGGATCTCATCACGGTATCTCTGTGCATTCAAAATGCCATCAATAAAATGCACCTGTGTTCTTTGTCCATAACAGATGCCTGCCCATACCATAACCCCACCACCACCATGGGCCACTCGATCCACAACATTGACATCAGCAAAGCGCTCACCCACACGACGCCACACACGCTGTCTGCCATCTGCCCTGAACAATGTATACAGAGATTCATCCGTGAAGAGAACACCTCTCCAACGTGCCAGACGCCATCGAATGTGAGCATTTGCCCACTCAAGTCTGTTACGGCGATGAGCTGGAGTCAGGTCAAGACCCCGATGAGGACGACGAGCATGCAGTTGAGCTTCCCTGAGACGGTTTCTGACAGTTTGTGCAGAAATTGTTTGGTTATGCAAACCAATTGCTTCAGCAGCTGTCTGAGTGGCTGGTCTCAGACGATCCTGGAGGTGAACCTGCTGGATGTGGAGGTCCTGGGCTGGTGTGGTTACACGTGGTCTGCGGTTGTGAGGCCGGTTGGATGTACTGCCATATTCTCTGAAACGCCTTTGGAGATGGCTTATGGTGGAGAAATGAACATTCAATGCACGAGCAACAGATCTGGTTGACATTCCTGCTGTCAGCATGCCAATTGCACGCTCCCTCAATGCTTGTGGCATCTGTGGCATTTTGCTTTGAGACAAAACTGCACATTCCAGGGTGGCCTTTTATTGTGGGCAGTATAAGGTACACCTGTGAACTAATTATGATGTCAGATCAGCATCTTGATGTGGCACACCTGTGAGGTGGGATGGATTATCTCAGCAAAGCAGAAGTGCTCACTATCACACATTTAGACTGATTTGTGAACAATGTTTGAGAGAAATGGTAATATTGTGTATCTGGAATGAATTTTAGATCTTTAAGTCCATCTCATGAAAAATGGGAGCAGAAACAAAGGTGTTGCGTTTATATTTTTGTTGAGTGTAGTTATGTGCAATTATTCTATATGAAAGGACTAGGTTTATATCAACAAGCATTATTTAAATTAAATATTAATTTAATGGATATAATACCTATAAACATAAAACTATGATTTGCAGAGTCTTGTAATACACCTAAAAAAGTAAAGTGAGAACAAATCATTAGAGGGTTTATACACACACACACACACACCTCATGTTCCTTCTTCACCATGCCTGCAGTTAACTATATGTAATGTTTTTCAATGAGATGAAGTGTTAAAAATGGCTACTTCAACAGCTGCTTCACCCCCACCTGCTATTCCCTCCAATTCACCTCACCTTCTGCTCAGGCAGCTCGAGGACAAAATAATAGAACCCTGCCACCACTCAGCTCTGTGTAAAACCATTCCTTGACAGCAGCTGATAAAATGTGATATGTGCCATAAATTATACAATGCTAACCTCTAAAACAATGATGTTTTTTGGAAGTTGGAAGAAAAAAAGTCATGTTACAATAAATTGTGGAGTCTGTTTTTCTTGATAAAGGGATTATTTTTTCCCCTCCACGACGCTCTATAGAAAAACACTGCACCACGGATAATTTACCAGAGGCTCATGGATGTGGAGAGCTGAGCTGACACCTACCCAGCAGGTATGCAGAGAGGAACTGCAGATGCAGCACCCTGAGGGGCTGCCAGCCACACTGAGTATCTTCACACTGACATGTCTAGCCCAGAGAACTAAAGACACTAAATCCAACATCTTCCCCTCTCAACCATCATAAAGCAGGTGCTGATATGGGGTTAGTTCACCTGCAGTACAAGGTTAGTGGGTTTCCACAGATCCATGTCATTTTGTTTACATCATGATCAAATAGGCTACTGTTTTAGATTAATTTCAACTTCCCTGAAGCTTCTTTTTTTTCTGAACTTCAGTCAGTGAAGGAAATGTCTCCTCCCTGAACTGAACTCTAATTTTCTCTCTAGTCTGATGTTTTGATGTCATCATAAATGTTGAAGCAAGCAGCAGTCATTGGTTATGTAAGCGGGTTGTCATGTCAACTACCATTTATGATTTCCATTCCAAACAGGGTTTATCATCACCAACTAAAACCTGTTACAACATCAAAGTGCATTTATGAACACAGTTGCAAAAGCTGCTTAAAGGGCCACCCATGCTCAGCTTATGTGCATCATTAAAACACAAGGAAATAAATAGCTGCTTCCAATAGCTTTTAATGTTTACTTCTGTCTAAGGTCCAGACAGAGACCTATTTCTCCATATTGAATGTCTTTGAATCTTGAAGGTTCTAGGGGTCCTCTCTATGAACTCTCATCAGGAGCTCTTTCCACAGATCTTTATTTGAGCTGTCGCTGCTCATAGACTATGCGGAGACACTGACCATACCATCAGAGGGAAACAAAATAGTTGCAGATTATCTTCTTTTTCTTTTTATTTGACCAAAATCGAGAGGTTCTTCTGGTGTTGGAGGAAATCTCTTGACTGAGAAGGTTGCATGAATCTGGAAAGGCTCTGAGACTCCGTTTGCAAAAAAAAAAACATGTTCCTAAAACAATAGTAGTAGTAAAGACCGCTCTCTCTGGCAAAAGCTGGGATGCTGCCTCTGCTCCTTATAAAGATTATTAATAACTGCTCACAGCAGTAGGGCTTAATAGAATATTTTAGATGGTTTTATAGGATATCTTCTAAATGGTTCTAAAGATACATTGGAAAAGCATAAAATCTGTGTCCGCTGGTCAAATACCACAAAAAGTGAAGCCATAAATCTATGATCAATACATCGCTAAGATTTCTTCCCAAATCCTAATTGAGTGTTTCTTTAAGTATTATACAAAAAAGGAACAGCCAGCTTATATATGAAGCCTGTGAAAAAAATCTTTCCCCAGAGAGAAGCATATTTGTCACAAGGCCTATTATTCCTCATTAGGAGCAGAGGGCATTGTGGGAGCTTCAGAGTCGAGCATGAAGTGGCTAAGTGATGAATGTGCTAGGGGGGTGTTTATCGCCCTCACAGTACGACACAGTGATGATGACCGATGGACTCAGGAGAGCGGGGTGGAAAAAAGCCCTGCTTTGACCTTGTTTTAAATGACAGACAGTCCCTCTGCAATCCTTATATCCCATTTTTTGCCCCATCCCTGTTAAACTCTGATTTTAACAGCTCCTGCTGTCAGATTAAACTCCTGAGAGATCTCATATCCGCACTGAGTCTTCGTTTTCTACCAGGTACCAGCCAATTAAAGCTCTGTGTTAGAAAAACATTGTAAAAGGTGTGGATATAATTCATATTTAAATCTTTGATTTAAAATTCATATAAAATGTATTCATAACAGGTTCAAACAATCTTTGAAGGCAGGGGTGTGTATTGTACATCTCAAATATAATATCTTAATAATCAAAAACAACCTCTACACACACACACATTATGCTGTCTTAAGTAGGACAGTAAAAAAAATGGAAAGCAGATGCATACACAGATATGCTATCTGAATGGAGACATAAGGAAACAGACTTTATTTAAATAATGCACATACTTTTAATACATTACAATTTAATACAATACCTCTATGACATTTTCACTATACTTCAAATATTCCTATTTTAAATAAATCCTTCTGCTGCTATACTTTAATAACACCCGCAGGCTTGCCTCTCTCAACAATGTGCTGTAATAAATGAAGGGCATTTATAGGACAGTTGTTTAGACGTTTGTTAAAACCCATTTTGGTTATCAAAATTCTATTGTTTTTTACCACACACAAATTTCCAAAATTCTCAGTCCTTTTTCCTAATTGCTACAACCTCTGTTGTATATATATATATATATATATATATATATATATATATATATATATATATATATATATATATATATATCACCTGTTTCTTCTTTCTTACTTAACACATCCAGTTTTATTACAATATCTAGTTAATCCACTGGAATTAAGAAGGTGAAAACAGCCACCAACAACCAGTCATACTTTTAATTTTACTACAGAAATTACTGTCATTACTGGTTCCATTCAAATTAAAAAAAAAAAAAATCTTTGAAATCAAAATATTGCTTTTGAATATCGATACAATATTGTAACAAAACATGGGTGTATCAATATTTTCCTACATCCCTACTGGCATCCCACGGGGACAGCTAAACACATAAAGGCATCCATAGGGCCAATACTATGGGACACACGTTATAGGAATGAGACAGCTCTAAAACACAAGCCTGACCTATCCATCGTTCTAACATTGACTTTGTGACTGTGAGGTTAAAGCAGAATCAGGGGGATAAGTCATCCCACAAAATGCTTCGGCAGCAGCCCCAGAAAGCACTTTTACTCTCTACCTGGAAAGAAGAAATGAGCTCTGAATACAAAGTGGCTGCACTTCAAAACAAGCACTGCTATTAATCAATGTACCTAAAGCTCCAGAAGGCAGTAATTTTCTCCATTCAGTAATCCAGATATGAAATGGAGGGTGGAGGATAGAAGAGAGGCAGGGGAATGTAGCAAAGTGATGGTGAGATCTGCTCTTAACACTTCCACATAGGTGAAGAGGATTTGGCGCAAGGCTTGGACAAGGCTGGCATGTTAAAATATTAACGTCTGGGGCTGTGAATATTCATGTGCGGTTGTCCCTCCTCATCAGATTGTAAAGGACAGGGCACTGTCCCTGGAGTGTAATCCGATTCTCTACGTCCCTGGTTCCCTCTCAAGGACAAGGGGCTCTGGGTTTTTGGCTGGAAGTGAAGCTGTTGCAGCAACAACAGGAGACGAGCAGTGGCATTAGAGAGTTAGATGATGAAAGGTGAACATGAACTCCAGCTATTATCCTCAGGATGAGGCCAATGACGAAGGCTCAAATTCACTCCTTTGTGTCTCCACCCAATGTCTGAGTTATTCTGTTATGGAAACATGCAGCAAACTGAAAAATGGACAAAAGAGGATTCTGAAAGACATCTTATTCTTTTTGGCGTGCGTACAAAAGCAACTGTTCAAAATAACATAAGAGCTTTATCTGCTGTAAAAGAACGGAACAGGCAAACAAGAGGGAGGGTAGGCAATTGGAGCACACTCAAGTACACTCCCTGTATATGCATGTCTGTTTTGTAATAGTAACCAGGAAACCAGTTCCTGGCCAGGCCTTGAGCCAGGTTTTAGGCATGTAACCGTGTTATGTGGCTCCTCATATCCTCACCTGCATTCCACTTTAAAGAGATTCAGTCCTGACTAAGTAATATTACACAGCTGACCACAGTCTGCTCTAATTTACAGTGTTTCACGGATGTTGAATCTAAAGGAGCATATGAGGGAGTGTGACTATCCTAGTTCTTTCTCCGCAGAAAACTGTGAAGCACTCCCACTCTCAAATGTAAACTCCAAAGCTCACAACTAGTAGATTGCCCAAGCATAAAAACGCAATCACTATCAACATACCCGTTAGTTTTTCTATGTCCAGAACATTTCTGTGTGCAACAGAGAGAGAGAGAGACTGACGGAAGCACTTCTCATAAAAACAGCAGCGATGGCGACACCAGGCTGTTTTAATCCAGACCAGGTTTTACAGCTCCAAGGTATCTGGAGGTTATCTGCTCCTAGCTGACCTCCACAACTGGGATTTTACTCAGCAGCAACACACAGTGGGGGTCGTCTTTGTTAGTCTCATCAAGGTTGGAAAAAACTGCTTTTTATGCCTTCTTTTAAAATGAGTTGAGCTGGCATGAGATGACCAATTACAATCATGCATCTGGTGCTGCATGTTTTAATAAAGAAAAAAAAGGGGATAATCCAAAATTTATGTATAAAAAATGCATTGAGTTATAGTTGATTAGAAAAAATATAGCTGTTACACACAGAAATAAGAGAGTCAGGAAACAGATAAACATCAAAATCGCTGCCAAAGTATTAAGATACAAGAACATGTGGTCATTTATGATGGTATTGCTGGTGTATCCATTCCTGTGACACCTAAAAATGTGCCACTCTATTTCCATCAGGGGCAATACTTTATTAGGGATTTATCTGCATTAAAAAATTTTAATCATTGGTATTGGACTGATAAGTAAAGCTCTGTGTGTATATGTGTATATATATATATTAAAAAAAAACAGCTAGGGGTCTCTCCCTGTGCATAGGTGGTACTCCGGCTTCCTCCCACAGTCCAAAAACATGACTGTTGGGTTAACTGGTCTCTCTCGATTGCCCTTAGGTCCTGTGTGTCTCTGTGTTGTCCTGCGATGGACTGGTGAGTCGACCTGTCCAGGATTTACCCCGTCTCTCACCCAATGAATGCTGGAAATAGCCAGACACTAAAGTAGTCTTTTTCAGTGTCTTTATGTCCTCTGAAAGCTTTTGTCGTCTTTTTACACTGACTCTTCCCGCTGCCTCCTCCAACATCTCACCATAGCTCCATTGATGTCAAGCCTACATGCAGTAGCTCTATTTCCTTTTTTGACGACCAGCTCCGACCAGTCTTTAAAGGAGTCATGACCTGTAATTTTCACTTTTCCATGAGAAAAAAGGTATGTTATGATTGCCTAAGGATTATACACTGCCCGGGAAGCCGATATTTAAAAGTGAAGCGTTTGTTTACCCCTGGGTTCGTCAACCAGCCCAGGTGGATGCGCACTCAAATACGTGGTTTTAATTTCTGGCCGACTTGACGTCAGGTCGGCTCAGGATATACCATATATGGACATCGCAGACCTACCTATGCTGCAGGAAGGCCGCCCTCCCACCTCGCTCCTCTCCCCCTCGCTACTCTCTCCCTCATATTCAGTCGATCGCCGCCATTACTGAATTCTAGTGATGGGAATTTCAGCTCTTTTTGGAGAGCCAGTTCTTTTGGCTTGACTCACCATAAAGAGCTGGCTCTTTCGGCTCCTCAGATTTTCTGTTGCTTAAAGTGTATTTATTACCACAATTAATGCAAAACGATGTGTACCAAATGTACCAAAACAAGCAGCGGGGAATTTAAAAAAAAAGAAAAAACTGCTCCCAATGACGAGCCGACTCCAATCGTTCATTTCAAAGAGTTAGCTCTTAGAGCCGGTTCGTTCGCGACCGACACATCACCGATTCAAAGTACGAACTCCACCGTGAAAGATGCAGAAAGTTTCTTCATGCAATGATGCATGAAGAAGACATATTCGTGTCAGCCTTTTATTTTAATCAGCTAAATCAGCTAAAACCATTTCTACCAGAAACGTAGTGCACACGTGAGTTGCTCTGTTGTTGACTGCCAGAATCAACATGGAAATATTTTTTCTTTTTTTTTTTACGCCGGAATCCTTTACGAATTTGGGACAATATCAGGCGAAGTTGGCATCGAAGCTCCGTTTGGAAAAAGGGGCCATTCCAACAATCAGAGACTTGCCTGCAATTGAAACGGTAAGGCTGTGTTTTTATTGCTCTGCTGTGTGTAACAAACAGCAGCTAACTGCTAATGTGGCTATTGTATGCTAGCGGGAGTAGTAGATATGGGTTAAGCGTTACCTGCGGTGTCAACCGCCGTCCTTCCGGCCACCAATCAATGCGCCCCTCATTTGCATTATTACAATGACCATCCACGACAGCCAAATTATCGCATCAGATCTCGCGAGACAATAATGCCTTCAAAAATAAGGGTCAGAGGAGCTCTGTGTTGATTTTTTTCAACTTTTTCTTTTAGAAGGGCCTGAAAGACTATAATAATACCATAATTCTGGTATCCAAGATAATACTAAGTTATGACTCCTTTAACTTAAAAGCTGAATTTCTTTGTGTGTTTTCCATAATGAGGGTGTGTGCATGTAAACTACCGGTGGTGTCTTCTTCGGCGCATAATCTTTCCCCACATGTCTGTCTCAGTTATGTGCTTCCTGCTATAGTGACCCCCAGACCCCCAAAAATAAAATAAAATAAATAAAATAAATCGCCAAATTAGCCGCATCGGGTCTTATAGGACGCAGGGTCCAAAGCGTCTGAAAAAAGTAGCGGCTTATAGTCTGAAGATAACGGTACCTTTATTATTATTAACATTATTAGAATTTTGATGCAAAATAAATAATGTATAGGTTTTATCTAATAATCGAATTTTATGTTTATAAAGATTTAATTTTTGGAAAAAAATTATTCTTTTTGTTTTACCAATACTACTGGTTTCCATAGTTCAGATTGATGTCAGCCCGCCCAGGACCTACCCTCTTGTTTTACAGCTTGTATTTACTTGGACTTTGAACTCCGGTCAACTCCCAGATGGGACAATTGAAACAAAAGCGAGTTTTCCAAACGATTTTCTGTCATTAGTACTTTCTTTTAAAGACAAAAAAAGGGTGGAAAGAAATTAAATGGAAATCAGATAAACAGCTGCTTTAGGATGTTGCTCTTTGTGTTTCCGAATATTTATGAGAACAAGATTTGAAACTGTGAGAACTTCGAAAATTCAAGATGAGTCAAATCTCAGGTGGAACTTCTGCAGCTACACAACATCTGCTGGCAGCCTTACACAGGCAGAACTTACCTTGTCAATTCAAAGTATTGACTGAAATTTATTTCAAAACATCTTAAAATGTGTTAAAGGAGGGGGTTAAGTTAAATGTTTAACTGCAGTTCTCCCACTCATTAAAAGTACATTAATTTGTCAACTCACAGTCTAAGTTAGTTTTATAGTAATAAACGCTTTCACCAACAAGCTGTAGTGATGAGTAATGACTTTCTCATTTTTATATTTTTGATACGTCTTATTTCTTCTCTCTGTGTGTACCTAGTATCACCCTTGCCAAAGCCAGGTATGAGTTAGCCACAACTTAGCATGGAGTTAAAGTACATTGAAGATCTACTGTTACTATACCAAACACTGAGTTCCTTTAAATCACGGCTAAAAAAAACCCCATATGTTTAGAGCTGCCTTTGAGTAATGTTTTCACGTCTCATATGCTCATGTGTGTTTTGTGGTTTATTGCTGTTTTTACTTTATCCCCATAATCATGTATAGCACCTTGAATTACCTTGTTGTTGAAATTGTGCTAGACAAATAAAATGACCTTCCCTAAACCTTAAGTTGTCTCTTGAGGCACCAGAGTTCCTTCCTAGAGTCAGTCCTTTTATTGTGTTGTATTGGGATTTTCATCCAGTTTTTAACCAGCACACCAACTAAAATGGACAGATATAAAAAAGTAGACAACATGCTCTCACTATAGGCAGATGCATGTGCTCTTTCCTCATTGAAGAAAACTAAAAATACCTACAGTATAGCAAGGGTTTGAAAACAACATAAGGAAAAAGCTTTTTTCATGTGTTTTTCACTAAAAATCCCCTCTCTACTGATGCTTTGTTTTTGGAACGCACAAAAAGGACCCAAGGATTTTTTTGTTTGATCTCTGTTTCATTAAGCTAAAGGAACTACTATTTGCTGCTGCTATTACATCCCTATTATTTATACAGCACATAGAACTAATGAGAGGAAAGGAACACCATTTCTGTTTTTTTCTTCTGTAAATGTACTTTTCCCCCATTTTGCCTCATTTCAGGCTAGATTTCTTCTGTCAACATCTTGCGCCAATGGAGAGCTTCCAATGGGCAAAGAAAATGGAGCAGACATATTCCACTTGTTTACCCATTAAAGAGAGCGTTGCACATTACCATTTATTTTTTAAGCCAAGTCAGAAGAATGCTATGAGTCCTGCAGTTACTGTTCTTGTCCGGTGAAGTGGAACGGAGCTCAAATAACGAGACCATAGTGCCATTAAGATGGTAATGAGGCCAAACTAGCGTGTACACAACAATGTGAATCATTGAACAAAAGAAGACTCAACGCAACACTATGTTGGCCTTATATTACACACAATAACCTGGATCTTTACATGGAGAGATGTGCTCAAAGTTCCAAAACAAAGCACTTCTGCTTTCCATTTGTTGCTGCAACTTATCAGACCATTGGAATGTAACTCCCTTGTCTGTAACTCTGTGGCTTCCCAGCAAAAATATAC
Organism: Valencia hispanica; assembly: GCA_963556495.2. Lineage (NCBI taxonomy): Eukaryota > Metazoa > Chordata > Actinopteri > Cyprinodontiformes > Valenciidae > Valencia > Valencia hispanica. The sequence goes on from OY747715.1 coordinate 41,590,710, forward strand.
TGTAGCTTAATATGTACCATGACTTATCACTGACTAAAGCCAAAAGACAACTGGGTGGCTAATGTTTCACTCTGTTCTTCATAGAGGGAGGAGTGATTGTGTGGTTTCACTTTAAATTCCACCACACTAAAGCCACGCCCTGACTAATGAAATCTAGCCATGCATTTGCTCATATTTTAAAAACAAAGAATCAGTTCACTTTATTAAGCATTAAAGATGCCAGCTGTGTATCTTTCTTTTTAAACACGAACATACGTACACTAGTATTAAAACAACACAGCTGTGGAATGGACTACAGATTTTGACTACAGCATTTTACAAAATATAACGCTTCTTTAAAGCTCACTGAAGGAAAATAGTAGTATTGTGCATTTGGGCCAATGACATCACATGAGATATGAGATAGTTAGTGACCAGCTGGCATTGGTAAACACTACCGCAGATTAGCGACTTTTGACCAAAATTTAACATAAATTCTGGAGCATTAGTAATCTAATCCAGTCTGACCCTCCATGTGTTTGACTGGGACTAAATATACCTGAAATCCACATAGTGTGCTAACGTACAGCTATAATGGTTTGCTGCAGAAATTCCCCAGCTTTGGATGAATTTGAATAAACACAGGAAAGGTAAAATACAACAGGACCTATTCCAAAGACCTCTGGCCAGTTGTTTTATGTAGTGATCCCACCAAAGACACATTAATTATGTTTCATTACAAAACAGCAAAATAATTAGTAACACTAACAGCAAAATGCTACCCATTTTGGTGACAAACTATACCTAAAGTTGTTGATTTACAGAAGGGTCTGGCTAGTGGTTTCAATGATAACGAAAAACAAATATAAAGAAAAAAAACTTTGTGTTAATGTCTCTACAAATCAGGTTAAATCAAACGTGAAAGGGATGTTCAAATAAAACTGTCTTTAAGGTCGAATATCCAGATTTGATTTACATCCCGATGACAAACCGCCAGATTTTACACTTAAACCACCAGGGTACAAGAAAAGGGAGAAGACAAAAAATAACTCATCCAATCAGATGTTTTACAGAGCACAATGCACTTCGAAAAATGTCAAGAGCCAACAAAATCTCTTTACGGTAAGGATCCCTTCATTAAACTTTAAATAGCTGACTTTCTTCCTCTGAATCATTTAAACCAGCAGAGAAAATAAATCTGCCAACATGAGCAAACGTGTATTTAAGTTGATATGAAAGCCCGGATTTCAGACTGGATAAAGGGGGTAGAGACAGAGAGGTGGGGTAGCTGGTGGTGGTGGGTGGGGGGTTAAAACTGCTGGCAGATGGCAGACAAAAAAAGCAGCACTTTGAAGTCCTCCAGCCACAGGTTTAAAAGCGGATCAAGCTTTTGTGTTCGCCAGTAGACGATAAACCAAGAGACGTCGCACAGATGTAGACATTTCTGGCATAAAAAAAACAGCCCTGCTGTTATAAATCAATCTATTTAAACAATGGCCGGTAGAAGGCAGCCACCAGAGGAAACTGATCAATTTTTTTTTGGGGGGGGGGGGGTTCTGTAAACAAATGAGTGGAAAAAAATTAATAGTATGCCTATTAATAAGCTAACTTTTAAACAGTTCTTTCAAATAAAGCTGACTTTGATAGCGCGCTTGTTCGAGCTCGCCAGCCAACTTAAAAGACCCTTGACTCCCCGTTTCTCCCTTTCGGAGCCATTTAACTAGTGTACATTTAAATGTGCCGTGGTTAACATTAACTATCAACTTAGAATGGTAAAAACACACCTAAATTGAAGCACTTGGTCAAAACTCGACGAGAACAGTTAAAACCGTCAGTGGCTAACCACTGACCATTCTGCTGGACTGCCCCTGCTTTACTCTGTTGCCGTTTTTACTGAAAAATTCATTAAAGTAGCTCAGTTTCTTGTGTTTGTCTGGAAACTTACCTGGAACGAGGCTCAACAGTATGAAGCAAAGCCGGCGTTTCGAAAGCTCCATGTTTTGTGTGAGATATCCCAACAGTTGTTCGGAGAAACTTGGTGAAAGAAGTTGTACCGATACCGACTGGAAAACGTCAGCCCCGCTCTGCTCCACCGAAGCATCCAAACTCCACTCCGCCTCCTCCTCCGCAGCTCTCTGTGCAGGTGCACAACGGAGCGCCTGCGGCCTGTCACGTGACACACAGAGGCCGACACACAAGGCTCAGGAGCGCCCCCTGCTGCCAGAAGAACGTTTGTGTTTAATGATTAGTCCCAGACGTGATAGATTCAAAGCACCTGATATAGGGAGTAGTTCTAGGATACAGGGGAAAGAGTTGAAATGGGTTTTTTTTTATGGAGAAAAAAAAAATCCTCTCTAAAAATGTCCAAACCAGAACTGGAGTCTGGGGTAGGTCAACTTCCTGCAGGGGAAGTAGTGCTACCAGAAAGTATTCACACCCTTTACTTTTTCCGCATTCTGTTGCGTTACAGGCTTATTCTAATATTCCGATGTGGATGTAGCTTAAAACGTGCTATGAAATTGCATATGATAACAAAGTAAAAGGTTGTTTTCAGACAAATTAAAAAATTGAAACTTTTAAAGAAAAGTTTTTACAGCCTTTTGGGGAAGCAGCATCATGGCCAGGGACTTAAAAAGGTTCAATAAGCTGGTAAAGAAGGCTGGGTCTGTCTGGGGACGACTGTGGAACCTCTGGAGATAATGGTGCAATGAAAAATTTATCATAAAATCCTAAAAAAAAAAAAAATATGGACAACCCTGTGCATCTTCTTCATGAGACTGCTTTACAACAAAAGGGAGGTTTCAGTCGGAGGCTTCCTCAGGACCTCTTTAAAAAAGACCACTACAGGAGATCCTTTCTGCCCACAGCCATCAGCATCTACAAGACTTTAAAAACCTTGGATAATCTGAGTTAGAACAACAAGTAATTTCCATTTGCGATTGATAAAGTTTTTGTTTTGAACTTCTGACTCTCATACTTGAGCTCAGGTGCATCTAAAAGTCCACTGATGATAATTGAGATGATTCTGTAACTTGTTTTGAGTCCACCAAAGGTAAATTTTGTGGAAAGAAGTGATCTGGAATGGGGTACACTCATCTATTAGGTTTCACACCTGACATTACATATTAGAGCAAAAACCATGCATTGAGGGCCTAGGAACTGTCAGTAGGCCTCTGAAACTAGACTGTGTTCTAGCTTAAATCTGCATGTGATATAGTTGTTATTGTGTGCATGTGTGAGCATGCACTGGCTGTTTGTAATGGATGCTACTATGTCTACCCCTGGAAAACCCACGGGGTCAAATTTGGCCGCTGTTAATTGCTGCTACTCAAAATGAACAAACATAAAAGAAATTGTCAAATTTAACTTCTAAAGCCCAGAGTGTCACTTCTGCCCCCTGCATAGAGACACCTAGTGGATGCATATTGAACTCACATGAGCCAGAGCGGTAGTGAGAAGATGGCTGACCACATGCTGTTTTGTTGAGCTGGAAACCTCGCCAAACAAAATCGTCTTCTCAGCAAACCAGCAGTTGGGAAAATTTTGTATTTTTTGTTAATCTACTTTGTAATAACTTGCAAAATGCCTAGAAGTACGTTTTTTATTTTTTTGGATAAATTAGCGACTCTGAGCTAGTAAAAAAAAACAATGGGTCAAAAATGACCCTCTGGGTGTATGGGTTAAAAAATGTCGGGTCAAAAATGACCCTTTGGTTCATTGAGTGACTTTGTAGATGGAGAATGGTTACAGTCCTGTATTTGACTAAAGCCTTGAAATAAATTCATTTGTATAATTAATTTTACTAAGTTACCTAATAGTACAGGGTCAGAGACTAATAAAGTAAATACCAATCCCACTTTTTCAGTCCCGATACCGATGCCTGGGGTTTGTGTGTCTGTCGATACCCGATACCAATCCGATACTATTGTTGAATTAATAATAAACTGTATACCCTCCACTTTATAACTTACTTGAAGAGACTAAAGGTACCATACTTTACTAACTAAAGATAACTAAGACTTCTTTTTTCCTTTTTGACCCCGCTCCTTTTGTTTTGCTGAGCTGCAGGAATTCAGCGTGCACCTTAGCATAGTGTTTCTGGGTGTGCTTGATTAAAGTAGTACTGTTGTACTTTGCAGTAATACCACCTCCCCTCGAAACATTTACTTTGCAAACATTGCAAACAGTCGACGAACTAGCTGGAGTGGCAAGAGTGAAATATCTCCACAAAGCTGACCCTCTGGCTCGCTCCATGTTGCTTCTAGCATGCGACACACGTGAAGATGACGCATGAAATGCGTTCTGCTGCAACGAGAAAAAAAACAAAACAAAAAAAAGCCTGGATCGGCCAGTGGATCTGTTCATTTTTCCGATCCCCGAGCTGTGTGGTTGATTATTTTCCTCAATTTAAAATTGTCTACATTAACAGTGTTTGTTATTGTGATTCTTAGAAATGATATGCCTAAAGCCCAATGGGTCAAGTTTGACCCTAATCCTAAATTAGGCAATAAAAGGTTAAAATTGAAAAAGTGGATAATTTGATGTTCAGTGAACTTATAGAAGTAATTTAATGCAAAGTTCATAATTTTCCAAAGAAGATAAGGCTTCTTGGGTTCTCCAGGGCTAGATTCCATCCAGGCCCCAGGAGTTATTCAATTCATTGGGTTCTGTTTTCAAATCCAGCAATCTGTACTTGTCAACACTTGTTGAATCTGCATGTTGCAAATCACAAATGCAGTTTATACTACAGAACCTATGTGACTGCATCATGTAGCTGTTCTATGTATTTTTTGTATTAATTGGTATGTCTCATTTGTTCTCTGCCAAGGGACAGCAGATGACAACTAGCTGTCCTGCTCACAATGGACTTCTTTTATATGTATTTCTTATCAATATTTATGAATGTACTTTTTCATTTGATGTTTAAAACAAAATGTAAATAATTCAAGACACAGAAGCAGTTTTTAATATGGGCAATGTAGCTTTCTGCCAAGAGCAGCATGGTTAGAGGGAGTAAATAAGGACAAAAAAATGTGTTACTTATTCTTATGTACATTTAATAGGAATGGGTGCCTCATTGCAGCATCAACAACGTAGACACTGTAAATAAATATTGCTATGCCATGAGTGGCTGATATGGTTGAAATTGGTGTTTGAATCAAAGGTTATGGTTAAGCACTAAATTAAATGGAAATTTTGGTGTTTTATTTGGAGTTTGGACTGCATTTAATCCCCTCCTCTTCAAAATCTTATCCAGTCATATTCAATAAATTAAAATATTATTGAAAAGTTCATTTATTTCAGTAACTTTGTTCACTAAGTGAAACAAATAGTTCCACATTAGTACATTAGTGGTTTCTCTGACTGGAAACACTCTGAATGCGTGTGTGACCCTGATGAAAGCTCTGATCATAAAATCAGTGTGGTGCTAGCATCAGCCACTGGTAGCAGGACAGAAAGCTAAACTGTATCAGCTGGAGGGAGAGACGCGGTACTGGTGGGAGGTTCTGCTCAGGCGGATCGTTGCTGTCAAGTCAGTTTTTAGGTGAAAGAAGATTCTTTGGTGATAATGAATTAGTTGGATCAGCACATAGTGTTCACTTTGTTAGCATTTATCTGTCAGTTTGGTCATTTTCTTAGTGAACTCATAAAGAGGTGGACAGAAAGGCTGGAGCAGCACATCATGGAGGACAGAGTCAAAAGTAAGGATGCACCGGTCAAAACATTTGCGATAATACAGATATTTGATATTAATGCTCTTATGGCCAATAACTATTATTTACAATGTTATAAATATTACATTAATCTCTTACAGAAATGGAAATAAATAGTGAGTTTTAATATTGGCTCAGTTTTACTTATCTGAAAAATACAATATGTTAAAAAATGACTAACATTGGCAGATTCCGATGCTGGTGTCAATACATTGTGCATTCCTAGACAAGAGCCCTGTTCTCATGGTTTTAGTTATGAAAAACACGAGAGGAGGAGGAAAGAGACAGTAGAGGAGGATGGAGAAACAGGAGTTTAGAGATATAGATACAGGTTTAATAAACACAATATTATGTAAAAGAAAAATCATTTGATTTTACTTTGCATTCATTTTTTCAGTTATGATCAAATGCTTTAAAGTATGAGTCAAGTTTACTTAAACTGATTGCACTATTTTTTATCACTAAAAGAGAAAGAAAAATAAGGGTAAGACAGACAGAGACACAGAAGTACAGCATTGGAGAGTTGAGAAGCAAAAGAACTGAAAGAGCGCTTTGAGAGAGAAGAGGAGAGACAGGAAAGAAAAATTAACGAGTATGAGTGAGTTTTTGTGATTAAGTTATGGAACATTCTGAATTGTAGTTCTGGCCTGGTGGAGGTGAGATCAAGCAGGACGTGTTACACCACTGTGTTGTGTTTTGATATTGTTGCCCTCAGATGAGCAATGCAGTTTTACAAGACTGTGGTGAAAATCTTATTTAAATTTTATTATTGTTTTGGCGGCGCGGGGCCCCTGCTAACATTATCCGGCCCTGGCTGAAGTTCAGTGTCAGTCTGATGATTGGTTGCCATGTCTTCTGCTGGTTCTGGTCCACTGGGGTTTCTTGTAAATTTTGAAGTCGTCCCAGCCATCTACCAGGACATTTTAGAGCACCCACTTCTTGCTTCCTTCTGCTGACAAGCTTTATGGAGATGCTGCTTTCATATTCCAGTAGGACTTTAAAAAATTTAAATTTAAAAAACCAGGTGGTCAGCAGCACAGATGCACTACAGGGGACCGTACTCTCACCATTCCTTTTCACTCTGTACACCTCAGACTTCCAGTACAAATCAGAGACCTGTCATCTGTAGAAATACTCAGATGACTCTGCAATTGTCGGGTGTATCAGAGATGGACAAGAAGATAAACAGAGAGAGCTTGTGGACCGCTTTGTGACATGGTGTGGAAACAATCGTCTTACCTTGAATGTGTACAAAACAAAGGAGATGATTGTAGATTTCAGAAGAAACAGGGATAAGTCAAACACTCTTTCCATCATGGGAGAAGAAGTGGAGGTGGTTGAGGACTATAAATAGCCCAGAGTTCAGCTTGACAACGGACTGGACTGGAGACTGAACAGTGACGCCGTCTACAAGAAGGGACAGAGCAGACTGTACTTCTTGAGGATGCTTAGGTCCTTCAAGGTTTCAGCAAGATTCTGCAAATCTTCTACAAGTCTGTTGTGGAGAGTGTAATCTCTTCAGCCGTCATCTGTTGGGGTAGCAGCATCAGAGCCAGGGATTTAAAAAAGCTTAACAACCTGATAAAGAAGGCTGGTTCTGTTATTGGCACTACTGTGGAACCACTGGAGATAATGATGCAAAGTAGGATTCTTCATAAAATCAAAAAAAGTATGGACAACCCTGAGCATCATCTTCATGAGACTGTCATACAAAAACAGAGCGTCTTCAGTCCGAGGCTTCTTCAGTTTCGCTGCAATACAGACTGCTACAGGAAATCCTTCCTGCCCACAGCCATCATCATCTACAATAACTCCTTAAAGAATTAATTATATGAGCTATACCAACACTTAATTTCCCTCTGGGATCAATAAAGTATTTTTGAATTGAATTTGCAGCTGCACACACTGCCAAAGGCACCAAAAGCTGGTTCAGTGACTCTGGTGTTACTGAGCTTGGCTGGCTAGCAAACTGGCCTGACTGAAACCCCATAGAGAATCAATAGTATATCATCCAGAGGAAGATGAGACACCACAACCAACGATGTAGATGACCTGAAGGTCACTATCGAAGCAACCTGTACTTCTTCAACACCTCAGCAGAAACCCAGGCTGATCTCCTCCATGCTATGCCACATTGATACAAAAATTGTAATAAGAGCTTGAAATATTCCACTCTACACTGAATCTATTGATTGATTTCAGAAAAGGAATCGCAATTATATTTTATTGCGATTCTTTTTCTGAAATTAGTGACTGTAATGAAGAGGACTTTCATTACTTGTGATGGTAAATTATATTTATGCTACACTGGGGAGTAGAAGCACTTTAACTTGACCCCTTATTAACACTGTATTTTAAGTGTATTTGTATATGAAAGAAGATCATTGTACACGGAAGGTTTTAAGATATTTATTGAAGACAATGTTGAGATGGATGGTTGCCTTTGTTTCAGGAGAGCCACAGCTGCGCCTCATTAAGTCATGTGGAGTAGTCTGGAGGAAGAAAATAGTTTTAACAGGAAACAAAATGGTTTCTCAGAAGTAGGAAAGCTGGGAGTGAAGAATGCAAGAAAGTTCAGTGTTAAATTAGAAAGTAAAGTTTGAAGTGTGTTCACTCACTTTTCATCCTGTTTCCTCACCAGGGTGTTCGGGCAAATCTTTCCCAGGGGGTCCGAGCACCATTTAAAGGTTCCGGTTGAGACCAGGAGGAGAGGGTGGGCGAAATATTCTAATGGGTTTTCTTAGGGGTGTTTAACCTGGTGTTTGGATGTAGGGGGGGATTTTCATATCTGTAATTTTGTATGTAATGGGTTATGGAGCTATTTGTATTTAAATAAAGTTTAGAAATATTTGGTAAGGGAGCAGAGTTAGATGGTTTAGCCCAATTTGAAGCAGGGTATATACAGGTCCTTCTCAAAAAATTAGCATATTGTGATAAAGTTCATTCTTTTCCATAATGTATTGATAAAAATTAAACTTTCATATATTTTAGATTCATTGCACACCAACTGAAATATTTCAGGTATTTTATTGTTTTAAAACTGATGATTTTGGCATACAGCTCATGAAAACCCAAAATTCATATCTTAAAAAATTAGCATATTTCATCTGTCCAACAAAAGAAAAGTGTTTTTAAAACAAAAAAAGTCAACCTTCGAATAATTATGTTCAGTTATGCACTCAATACTTTGTCGGGAATCCTTTTGCAGAAATGACTGCTTCAATGCGGCGTGGCATGGAGGCAATCAGCCTGTGGCACTGCTGAGGTGTTATGGAGGCCCAGGATGCTTCGATTGCGACCTGAAGCTCATCCAGAGTGTTGGGTCTTGCGTCTCTCAACTTCCTCTTCACAATATCCCACAGATTCTCTATGGGGTTCAGGTCAGGAGAGTTGGCAGGCCAATTGAGCACAGTAATACCACGGTCAGTAAACCATTTACCAGTGGTTTTGTAACTGTGAGCAGGTGCCAGGTCGTGCTGAAAAATGAAATCTTCATCTCCATAAAGCTTTTCAGCAGATGGAAGCATGAAGTGCTCCAAAATCTCCTGATAGCTAGCTGCATTGACCCTGCCCTTGATAAAACACAGTGGACCAACACCAGCAGCTGACATGGCACCCCAGACCATCACTGACTGTGGGTACTTGACACTGGACTTCAGGCATTTTGGCATTTCCTTCTCCCCAGTCTTCCTCCAGACTCTGGCACCTTGATTTCCGAATGACATGCAAAATTTGCTTTCATCCAAAAAAAGTACTTTGGACCACTGAGCAACAGTCCAGTGCTGCTTCTCTGTAGCCCAGGTCAGGCGCTTCTGCCGCTGTTTCTGGTTCAAAAGTGGCTTGACCTGGGGAATGCGGCACCTGTAGCCCATTTCCTGCACACGCCTGTGCACGGTGGCTCTGGATGTTTTTACTCCAGACTCAGTCCACTGCTTCCGCAGGTCCCCCAAGGTCCTGAATCGGTCCTTCTCCACAATCTTCCTCAGGGTCCAGTCACTTCTTCTCGATGTGCAGCGTTTTCTGCCACACTTTTTCCTTCCCACAGAGGTGCCTTGATACAGCACTCTGGAACAGCCTATTCGTTCAGAAATTTCTTTGTGTCTTACCCTCTTGCTTGAGGGTGTCAATGATGGCCTTCTGGGCAGCAGTCAGGTCGGCAGTCTTACCCATGATTGTGGTTTTGACTAATGAACCAGGCTGGGAGTTTTTAAAAGCCTCAGGAATCTTTTGCAGGTGTTTAGAGTTAATTAGTTGATTCAGATGATTAGGTTAATAGCTCGTTTAGAGAACCTTTTCATGATATGCTTATCATGAAAAGCTTATCAATGCTAATTTGAGATAGGAATTTTGGGTTTTCATGAGCTGTATGCCAAAATCGTCAGTTTTAAAACAATACAAGACCTGAAATATTTCAGTTGGTGTGCAATGAATCTAAAATATATGAAAGTTTTATTTTTATCATTACATTATGGAAAAGAATGAACTTTATCACAATATGCTAATTTTTTGAGAAGGACCTGTAGGACTGAATGCTTGTCAGGCTGAGATTTTGTTGCTGCCTGTTTTCAGAGTACTGGTGGAAAATAAACCACTCTGTGTGACTCGCCAAGTTCCTGCCTCAGTGTTATTGCTTCTGAAATCCAGCCGCGTACGGCCGCCTATTTGTCAGTGACATATCTATATATACTGAAATTAAGTTGTGGGTTCTGAAGCTATTATCTATGGAAGTTTTACGAAATAAACAAGAAATTCCATAACTTTTCCATGATATTCTAATTTTTTGGAAAGGGTATGTGTGTGTGTGTGTATATATATATATATATATATACATATACACACATATACACAACTTTCTCAAGATACTCAATTTAATAGATGCACCAATAAGTCAGTATTTTGAATTAAACAGAAGAACAAACAAGATGCAATGCTTGGAAATGTTTAATAAAAGTTCATAACATTAAGCCTATACATCTGAAAATCTTTGCTTAATAAATAAAACATTTCATCACAAAGGACATTAAGCTGCATACATGAATGTCTCCTGTAGTAAAAATACAGTACCTCAAAATTACACATGTAGTATTCCAATTTTACTGCCTAATTTCATAAAAGTTATTCCAACTATAACAAAAAGATCTAAAGTGCAAAAAGACTGAACAACACTATGTTATAAAAATCCATGTAAAAAAAAAAAAATCATCAGTCAAAGTTTCTTTTTCTAGGTTTAATGTCCAGTGTGAACAACAAGCACTATGGTCCCTAACTGTAACTATGTGCCACATTTTGGTGTGCGTCCCAGTATTCAGGGCCTGCTCTGTAGACAGGAGGGATCCAAACGTTAGTCCTCAAAGCGTGGGGGACTCTGGCGCGAGGCCTGTAGCCATAGTGGGGCCGTGGAAGGATGAGGCCTTTCCCTGGCACCAGCTTTTTGGGATGCCAGGAAGGAGCTCCAGGATTCATGGCCTAAAAAGATGAGAAAGGCAATAAGGGAATGCTCACCAATACTTCATATCTGGTTCATTGCACATAAAATGAGCATCACAATCAAAAATAAGAGCTCTCACAGTGCAATCTAAATAAATTTTTAAAAATCGTTTTTTTTAAATGAGCTAATGTAAAGGATTACGAGTTACTCCAATGCTTTCATGTAGCTACAGTACCTGATGGGTCCAGCGGTTGTTGGGCACAGTGAGGGGGGAACTACGTGTGCTTTCCTCATCCGAAGAAGAACCTGAGTGGTAGTCCGATGTCACTCTCTCCAGAGCGCTGGTCACCTTCTTTGCAACATCTTTATCATCCTCATCATCACTAGTGAAAGTGGCGACTGAGAAGCAAGGATTCTGCTCTCCATACCTGGCAGGTGGACAAAAGAAGGAAAACATCAACTACAGACAAATAAGATGTGCTTTGTGAGAAGAAACAAGACATATGTTAGTTTCAGTTGAGTGTTTGTGTCTTTGTAGGCTAATCAGCCACTATTTCAGTTTCCCCCTTGTCTCGGGAAGGTCAGTTTCTCTGCGTTAGTATTGTTTTGTTGCCAGTTCTTTGAGTAGAGTTCTGTTACTTTGACCTGTGCCTGATTATCCTATGCTGCTTGGTTCATTCCAAACATGTTGGCAATCTTTTGGAAATTGGTAAGGGTCTACTAACCACAGGAAATACACACACACACATTGCCGTTAGCAATGCTAACTGCACTACTGATGCTCATTGCTTATAATTGATTCCATATAAACCATAATTTTGTTGTAGAGCTGTGTAAAGCTGACTGCTCTCTTTGATGTATCCTTTCTCAATATATAAATGCCTAACAAATAATTCATCAATTAAACAAATTTCCCTGCATAGCTACTATAAATGAGGGATTTAACCATTCAAGAAAATTTATCAGCCCCCTCACCCACTTTATATGCACAATTATTTATTTATAATAGAACAGAACTGCTTCCCGTTTTGATACAACAGTTAAGTAGAGATTTCTTATCCTGAAAGTATACTTTTTTTTATATTTATATTTCTTAAAAAAGGTAAATCAATCATTTTTTGTGACATTACCAGTACTCTGATAGCTGCCAAACATTTAATTGGTTGTATCAACAATAGAAAAAAATAAATAAAAAAGAGGTTGACTAAGTCTCACCTGCAGCAAACCTCTCCAGGATCCACCCACAATGTGAGCTCACGAGGCAGTCTCAGGTCACCGTATTTTACTCCACTCTCCCGGCATGCTCGAAGGAGATCTGGATCCTGTCTGTGGAATCTGTTTATTCGGATGCACCTGTAAAACCCAACAGAACCATGTTTCACATAGAAGAACTAAAAGAAATAAAAGGGAAAACGTTTGCTCCACTCCTTTGTAGTCCGTACTGTTAAATATTAGGAGTACCTGTATGCCTGTCCTTTGCTGGGACTTTCAGGGTACCAGTGACCCTTGAACTTCTCCTGTAGTGCAACAGCCAGCCTCTCAACAAACAACTCAATCTTGTCACAGTCCAGCTTCTCCCCTTTTTTCACAAGCCTCTTAAGAAAGAAAACCACTGCTGCTATCTCCCGCATCATGTTTCAGATCTGGTCATTACGACTCCTGAGCTTCTGCAAGAAAATTGGAATTGAATGAGACCCACACAATTACCTTATGTGTTTAAACATTTCTTTAGACAGATTTCTAACAAATAATCAGTTTGGTTTTAAAAGTAAACACAACAATGATCTTATATGTCCTAAAGGAAATCACAAGTCAACAGAAAGTACAGAATACAGAAAACAGTTTTATGACCTGTGTCTGAACACATCCAAAGCCTTTGATAGAGTTAAGCACCAGAATCTGCTAAATTCTCCACTTTTTTTATTTTATTTAGAAGTATCAGATGTCACGGTCTTCTTTGGATTGATGAGAAATGCTTCTCAACCAATCCACCCAGATAAATAAAGGTTTACTAAAAATACATATATGAAAAATTAATACTGAGGCCACATCACCAAAATATATATTCACTGACAGTTTTCCAAGTTACACATGCAAGGAAATCTGTAACCATTTCTGGATACATAGACCTTGTGAGCACACATGGCAGATTGACCCTTGTGGACGCCCTTATTTTGTTTCATGGAGCTACTAGTGTTGTCATTATGATAAAGTCAACATTCTAAATCAGGATTAATTTAGAATCCTGTTTAGGCCTTAGTAGAAGGGTAAGTTCAAGTCAAATGTTTGTTTCAAGTAATAATCTTACTTTCTACGCCTTAATAGGGAATTTAATGTAAAAACGCATGCGTTGTTTTATTGACTGGCATTTTACAAATGTCTGGATTGCATCTAATTGTAAACATTTGCCGTTTATTATACCTTGGCTATACTGTACTTTACTGGACCACATTGTCTGAAATAAAATGGTAGATAAAACTGTAGAATGTACTCGTTTTCAGTTAAAAGTTAGCTACCCTGACTAATGTCTGCGCTCAGCGCCTCCATTACACTGTTTTGGTTCTTCACGTCCCAATGTGTCGCTAACATGTGCTGTTTACTACAGTCTCTAACATAATAAAGGGACGGGCGGAATTAAAGTAACATGTTAAGATTGTTAGGGTTCAAGACCATGTCGCTTATGAGGAAATAAACTCACTACAGTTTAACGGTGTGTTGACTAAACTGGTCCTGGAAAGGCGGGCTATGACGCAGAAGTTCCGTTGGTTCCCGCACAACACGCTCCATAACAAAGCTAACTGAGGCTAGCAGGAGCTAACGGCTGAGACTAAACGGCTGGTTTCGATTCGCTCATAAACTAAATATAAAATAAAAAAGGAAGCGGTGTAAGCGCTTTAGCGGTAATTCCAACTCTTTTGTGTGTGTAGACAATAATTACTCTCTTCACATAATACAAACAACTACGCACAAGCTACATAATTACCACGCTACGTTATGGCTAACATTTTCATCCTGCTAACAGTTCAGATAAGTTGCCATAGCTACAGCGTAAAAATACCATAACAATACGGTAATTTTAAAGGTTATACATTCATTAGAAATAGCACCCCCTAAAACACGTGAATACGGTCTACCTTGTATATCAACGACGTGCCTCGTAGCATGGGCTTAAAATGAATGATCAGAAAAAAACAGCAACGGAAAACTCTTGACTCTCCCTCTGACTCCACCTATAGCATCTTCAGCTCCGCCTACACATCGTTCCATTGGTTAAAAATGAGCTCTGCGTTGCATTCATTGATCAAATACATGCCAATCAAGACATGAGTCATTCTAATTAGTTCTGTGACTCATAGCGTTTCATATGTGGGTTGCAATCACTTGTGTAATGTGGAGGTACTTTATATACAGTCTATGGGAGTTACTTATCGTTAAACATTCAAAACGTGAACAGAGATGTTTTTAAACTGTATTAAATCTGAAGGTAGCTTTGATGTAGGCCTAATAATATTAAGGTTCATTTAAAAAAAGGTTTTGTAAAGCTTTATGCGCTTTTTTGTCCTCAGGGTGGTCCTCTGTGGTCTATGTGTTTATCCCAGGAAGGCCTTTTGTCTAGTCCATATGTATGAACCATAGACTGTAAATAAAATGAACACGTGTTTATATCTTTGTACTGCCCTTAATTCAGTTGAATTCAAAAGTGCTTTATTCATCAAAAGGTAATTAATTATTGTAACTCATATTTTCCAATGTACTTCAATGAGCTATTGTATATGCTGATGGCTGTGGCCAGGAAGGATCTCCTGTAGCGGTCTGCATTACAGCTGCTCTGAAAAAGCCTCTAACTGAAGACACTGTTGTAGGACAGTCTTACTAAAAGGATGCCCAGGGCTGTCTGTAATGTTCTTCATTTTATGAAGAATCCTTCTTTGCATCATCATCATCTCCAGTGGTTCCAGAGTAGTCCCCTGAACAGAGCCAACCTCCTTTATTGCCTTGTTGAGTCCCTGACTCTGTTGCTGCTACCCCAACAGATAAAGGGAGAAGAGATTACACTCTCTACAGCAGATTTATAGAAGATATGCAGCATCTTTTAGTAAACGTTGAAGGACCTAACCTTCCTCAAATACAGTCTGCTCTGTCCCTTAATGTAGACGGCTTCACTGTCGCATCTCCACTCCAGTCTGTTGTCCAGGTGAACACCGAGGTATTTATAGTCATTCACCACCTACACTTCTTGTCCCATGATGGAAACATTTTTTGACATGCTCATGTCTCTTTTGGTGAAGGTAATCTACAATTATCTGTTTTGTTTTGGTTACAGTCAAGATAAGATGATTGGTTCCACACCTTGCCACAAAGCTGTCCACCAGCTCTCTGTACTCAGCTTCTTCACCCTCTCTGATACGTTCAACAATTCTGCAGATGGCAGGACTCTGCCTTGTACTGGAAGTCTGAGGTTTATAGTTAAAATCAATAGTGAGATTATAGACCTCTGTGGTGCTCCTGGGCTGCTGACCACCTGGTTTGACACACAATCCATTATCAGCTAGTCGTTGATCCAGGTGATTGTTGAGGCCTCCACCTGTCTGATCTGGAGTTTCGGAAAAAGCAAATCTGTCTGAATTGTGTTAAATCACCCGATTCGAATGTTATCAACCTATTAAATGGCCGTTATTAGCGATCATCACTCCCATACAATAGCTTCAGAACGTGCCTCCTAGATGCGTACCTCCTAGCAGGCTAGAAGGTACGCATCTACCATTCTTATCGGTGATAATATGCATTTGAATTTTTTTCAGCATCGCCAACGTCTAAAACCAGAAGCTTCCTTTTTGTTAACTTTATTTAAAACCTGTGTTTACAATTCAGGTAACGATGGATATTTACTTATAACCTTACCCCACCCCCAAACCCTCATCCTAAAAACTCAGGACAAGTTCCTAAACCTAAAGTCACAAGATAACGACCTACCGAGCAGGAGGTAGAGGAGGAACATTCTGAAGCTACTGTATGGGAGTGATGAGCGCTAATAACGGCCATTTAATGGGATGACAACAAATGCACTGGAGAAATCAAGCAACTTGACCCTCACAGTGCTACATGCTTTGTCCAGACGACAGGGGATTTGTTGAAGCTGTGTCTTCACCTCCAACTCCACAGCAATAAGGAACCTGCAGGGGGTGTTGATACTGTACGTGCTTATTTGCTTACTCAGGTGGGCCAACAGGAGTCTCTCCAGGACCTTCATGATGTGGGATGTCAGGTCTATTGACGTTGATGATTGATATGCGAGTTTTCTTTGGTACTGGAACAAGCACTTCCACAGCACTGGAACCTTCTCTTGGGTCAAACTAAGGTTGAAGAGGTGCTCCAGAATACCACAGAGCTGCTCTGAGCAGGCCTTCAGGACTCTGGGGCTGACGCCATCTGGACCTGCTGCACATCCGTATAATAAAAAAGAGAGTATCACTAATGCATGTATAACTGCAGGGGGCAGTATTGCACTACAAACAGAGTGAAATACTAGGACACAAAGATGTGCTTTGTGAGAAGAAACAAGACATAATTTGACTATATGACTGATTTTCTACACAATCGCTTAAAATGCAAAAATAATAATCTTCCCCTGATAGAGATCACACCTGTTCCATCATTGTCCATATTTAGGGATGTCCATAGAATCAGGATTATAAGTATTCTCTTACACACCAAGTATGTAGTCATAGTAAAAAGAAAGTAGGGCCTCTTTCAATTTTAAGGTTTTACAAAAAAAAAAAAGTCTGTTTACCAGCTTAAAAAGATTTTAAATGTGAGCTCAAGTTCAGTAAAACAAGTATAGCCCAAGATTCAAGAACTTGAAGAACCACCTTTAGATGCAACAACTTGTAACGGTTACGTTCTGTCAGACTTTCTCATCTTGTTGAATTGAATTGCATTTATTTCTGCAAAGCTTTCTTAAGGTTTCACCACAGTGTTTCAATCAAATTGAGGTCTGGACTTTGTCTGGGCTCTTGTTGCACCGTGATTCATTTCTTTGCCATTCAGCTGCAGATTTGCTGCCCTTAAGTTCATAATGGCAACAACGTGCTCAGGGTCTGTGGCTGTAAAACTAGCCCAAATCACTACCCTCCTCCATCTTGCTTTATAGCTGGTATGAGGTGTTTGAGCGCATTTTTGCTCAACATGGCACTGTGCATTGCGGACATTTGCCCCAACTTTACTTTCATTTGTCCAAGGATTGTTGTTCCTAAACTAATAATGTCATATTATTTTTAAGGGACTGACGCAATCTGCTGGGATTCCTTAAATAGGAAACTTTTTAACTGATTGGAATGTTTGTATAATTGTATTGAAATAACTTCTTGTTAAGTGCCTTGAGATGACATCTGTTGTGAATTGGCGCTATATAAATAAACTGAATTGAATTGAAGGAAGAGATCCTTTCAGGTTTTTTCACTTTATTGTACTGAGAAGAATGTTACCATGTAACACATTTACTCTAGAGGGCCTATACAATATTGTGTTCAAAATGTTAACTTACCATATCGCTCTGGATTTCTTTGAAACTTACCTTGGAACATGCTTACTACTAAGTCGTGGCAGCAAAACTTTCAAATAGCACTTCAATACAAATTTTTCTATTAATTTGTGCAAATCCTTTGTCTTTTCCCATATGTGCCAAAACTCTTTTTAGCTGAACAGAAATAAAAATGAAATAAAAATAAAAATCAGAGACACATAAAGACAATTACAAAGTCAGCCTTCTATCACTCTGAAGAAAATAAGAACCATTAAATAGTATATAAAAGAATAGTGCACTGTATAGTGAACAAGTGGACATTTCTATTGAAATCTGACCTAACTTTTTTTTCTCCAGTTTCTCTGAGCATTGCAAGGTAATCTTGGGATGATTTTGTTAGATCTTCCACTTTTGGGAAGATTGCTACCTGTCTAAATGTTTTCCACATGTGAATACTCACAGTAGAACGATGTACAATAAATTGTTTGTAAATTATCTTATGTTTTGCTAGAATGACTTGCAGCAACAAATGCTTCTCTAAGGCCATTGTTGATACCCATGCTCAGAGATTTTGTGTTAACACTGTACTCCAGACCAAAACCCCTGCTTTAATGGAGTTGGTCAATATGCAGATGATCAATTACAGTTTTTCTCAATTGCTAAAACACTAAACTTCATTCTCTAAACCCAGTTCTCAGTGGCCTAAACACATTTTTTTGAATCAAAAACTATTTTGGCCAAACCTTAAATACTGATGAGGTACTTAGACACAATTTGCCAAACTCATCTACTCTTTTTGTCAAAACCTTTAACACATTCTCAGTCACTAAACGCACACTTCTATAGTAAAACTACTAACACTGGCAGCAACATGTTAACTTAACTAAAACACGTGTGTCATCTTTTACACACAGCAACTCAAAATTCAACACACATGTATCTGGTGATGTGATTAGATCAATTGACCAGGATAAATGTCAGTTCAGAGTTCACAGGTGGCACATATGGATCTACCTGTTAGAGGCTGCAAAAGACTTGAAACCCCCAGAGGTTCACTTTCCAGCAGACGAAACTAAATACACAGCAATTAAATAGATCAATTCAGTTTATTTTTATAGTGCTGATGTCTTCAAGAGATGCCTGTAATCTACCTAACTGACTGGATTCATCAGGATTTATGGATAAATACAGTGGTGTATCATCAGCATAGCAGTGGAAATTTATCCCATGCTGTCCAATGATTTTACCAATTGGAAGCAAATATATGGTAAAATGAATTGATCCAACCACAGAACCCTGTGGTACTCCAAAAGTAACAATTGAGTGTGAAGAAGATTTATAAATTACATGAACAAACTGGAATCTGTCGGACAAATATGATTTAAACCAGCCTAGTGCTGTTCCTTTGATCCCTGCATCATGTTCAAGCCTTTCTAAGAGAATACTATGATCGACAAGACCGGAACTGTCACAAGTCCATTATCTGAGGCCATGAAAAAATCATTAGTAACCTTCACCAGGGCTGTTTCAGTGCTATGATGAGCTCTAAAACCTGACTGAAACTCTTCAAACAGCTCGTTACTGTTTAAATGCTCACAGACTTGATTAGCAACTGTTTTCTGAAGGATTTTGGATAAGGAAGAAAGTTTAGATATAGGTGTGTAATGAACTAACCTTGAAGTCATCTTGATCGAGGGAAAGTTTCTTAAGTAAAGGTTTGATTACAG
Organism: Valencia hispanica; assembly: GCA_963556495.2. NCBI lineage: Eukaryota > Metazoa > Chordata > Actinopteri > Cyprinodontiformes > Valenciidae > Valencia > Valencia hispanica. Next base: position 41,610,081 of record OY747715.1, read on the forward strand.
CAACCTTAATTTCTGGTGGTACATATCTATTTACTAAGAATAGATTCATCATATCTAAAATGGGGCCAGGAACCAAAGGGAAGACTTCCTTAAATAATTTGGTTGGGATTGGGTCGAACATACAAATTGAAGGTTTAGATTAAGCTAATATTTCCGAAAGCTCAACATAATCAAAACAGTCCAAACACAAATGAGGTTCTACAGTTCTCTCCAATGCTGCCTCACTTACTGAGAGAGAAGTGATCATGTTTGGGAGGATGTCAATGATTTTAATAGAATAAATTTTATTTATGAAGAATCCTATAAAGTCATCACTATGAAGAGCTGGGGAAATGGTTGGCTCAACAGAGCAATGATTCTGTGTAAGTTTTGGCAACTGTACTAAAAAGAAACCTAGGATTGTTTTTATTCGCCTCTATTAGTGATGAAAAATATGGTGTTCTAGCTTGTCGAAAGGTCTTTTTATACAGCAGCAAACTATTTTCCTAGGTTAAATGGGAATCCTGTAGGTGTGTAGAGCGCCATTTTCTCTCCAATTTCCTAGTATTCTGCTTTAAAGTAAGCTGCTCTGCATTAAACCAGGAGTCAACCTCTAATGGTTAATTATTTTCTTTTTTAAGGGGGCTACACTATTTAATGCCAGATGCAATGAGGAAGTAACGCTATGGACCAGACCATTAATTTCTGAAGGTTTAGAGATGCCCTCCACTGTTACTCTGAGGAAAGTAAGAATGGAACAGATTCTTTAAAACTTGTTACAGCATTGTCTGATAAAGCTCCACTATAATGACATTTTATTTCAGGTTTGGGATGGTCAGTTAAAATAAAAGGTTATCAAAAATGGTCAGACAGGACCGAGTTATGTGGGAGGACTGTTATTTCCTCACATTCAATACCGTCCAAAGTGTGTTGACCCGAGTATGTGGATTCCTGCACTTTTTGAGAAAAGCCAATTGAGTCTAAGATAGCATTTAAGACTGCATTTAGGCTATCACCTTCAGTATCCACATGAATATTGAAATCCCCCACTATAATCACCTTATCAGTGTTCAGTACTGATTCAGACCAAATATGTGAGATCTGATTTAAAATTGAGAGTAAGTGCCTGGTGGACAATAAAAAAATCACACACAAAAGTAGTTTTGATGTTTTGGATTAGATGTTCAAAAGAACTGTAGCTTACCACAATCAGTGTGTGAATGTGTGCGTGAATGGGTTAATGACTGAATGAAGTAAAGCACCTTGTGGTCCTCTGGCTGAAAAAGCGCTATGCAAATGCAGACCATTTACCATTTGCAAAAATGGAAAAAAGGAAAGTTCATAAATGCTCTGAATCATTAGCTAATTTGCAAAGAAGAATTTACCAACATTTTAGTCTCTAGATGTGTAAAACTGGTAGAGACATACACAACAACACTGGGCTGTAATTGCAGTAAAAGGTGGTTGCACAGAGCATTGTCCTAGGGGAAGATACGAAAGATTTACAACTTGATCAGGAAGGCTGGTTCTCTTCTGGGGACTACTCTGGAACATCTGGGCCTCATTTATCAACCGTACTTACACACAGATCTGTGTATATTTTGTGCATAGTAACAATTTTACACATTGTGTGGTACGTACCATCTTGTACTTGTGTGTAGAGATCTTCCTAAATAGAAGAACAGCTCCGACCATGCGTACGCACAGCATCTAGTGGTAGAACAGCAGAAGTGCAACACTGAAACAGTTTTACTTTGACAGACTATTTATCTCATCGGTTTATCACCTCCGCCAAGGAGCTCATGTTGGCATCTGTCTTTTAGCAAAATAACTCAAAAGGTTATGGACGGATTTGGATTAAACTTTCAGGAAATGTTAGAAATTTGCCAAGGAAAAAACTATTTAATTCTGGGGGTGATCTCGCATGTAGATCCTGTGAATCGCAATCTGGGGGGAGGTGGGGGTGTGAGGTGCTTTACAGAGGTCTGTGCTCTTCGTGTGCTTTTTTTACTTGTCAAATCAAGTACTTCAGTTTAAAAGGATGTTGTTACACTTATAGATAAAAGGTTTGCAAACTGTACTGTGGAAAGTAGATGGTCCCGCTGATCTGTGAAGCAGGTTGTTTCTCTCCTTATGTGTACTGATGACAGCCAAAGCAGTGTCTCCAATAACACTGGCCAGACACATGTCAAATGTATTTAGCTTTGAGGTGATCTGAGCACCCCCGGTAGAAGATCTGGCCCAGCTGTATGCTGAGGGACGTTTTATTGTATTTAGTTTGATATTGAACCATTTCTCCCTTTATTTCCAACAGGAACCTCTCCACTATCCTGATCACATTTACTGCCTGCGTCATTTTCTCCCAGACAGTGTTCTTTTTTTATTGGTTACCCCTGAGCTGATTGAACAAATTAAATCAGTTTGGTTCTGAGAAGTTAAGTGTTTCAAAATAAATTAATAACAGCAAATGAAACAATTCTTTGCCACATTTTTTATATCTGCAGCAGGAATATAACTGCTGGAGGGAGAAGAGGAACCGCTGATAACAGAGGGCAAAAACTATCGGTGTTAAAATGAATTTGCGTTAACTATGACATTTTCCAAAAAGTCTGTTTATTGTGACTTTTTTCTGCCCCACCTTTGTTTCACCTCCATCTCAGCGTCACTGAGATTAATTTTTTTCGCTCTTTTGGCCATTATTTTCAGGAAGAACACAATGATTTAATGCATGCGTTAGAAGATGTGGTGTTACCTAACATGGCTAATTGAGAGCGTTTCTGTATGCAAATGACTGAACTGGCACTGAGCACCTAGGTAGCACATGTGGGATTTATCAACAGATGATTGTGGAGGGACATGCGTACAAGTGGCCACCGCATATTTAATACATCCGGCTTTTGACTGTACGAACATTCTAAATTTAATTCAGAGGATAGAATATAGGACAGTTTCTACGAACGTTTGATAAATAAGGGCCCTGGAGATTACTAAGCAAAGAAGGATTCTTCATAAAAAATAAAATCAAGAAAATTACAACCCTGAGCATCCTCTTCTACAGCAACACACACAGTACGTGTACATGCACAACCTACATCGAGCTATGGCAATTATCGAGCTAGCACCTTAACCAGAACGGGAGTCTTGATCTGAGTTTACGTTCTTTTAAGTAAATCGTATTATTGAATGAAGTGTGTTTGACTCCTTGACACTAGGTGGCGACACACACCCTTTCACGTTGACCTAGAGCGTCACAGATAGTAAACAAATACTGGCAGCAGTGAAGCAGACTGAGTGAAAGCAGGATATGCATAGTGAGCGAAGAAATAGACGACAACAACGCTGCAGCGTCTGATTGCGTTACACGTTTTGTTGTCGTGCAGGTGTTGTTACTCCTGCGGTCTCATAACTTAAGGAGGGGGAGTGCCCAGGTCAGTTATAGCTCAACAAACCTGGAATGCTGCAGAAGAATGTTTTTGTTTTTTTTACCGCATTATCTGGATGTATTAGCTCGATTAGGAGTAGGCCAGTTCGGTTTGACATCAGCTGGACTAAGGTCTATACATGCATTTCAAAAGTCCGAATTCAGTTGGAATAAGGCAATAATTCGGCTAACTTTTACTGCATGGAAACCCACTGAGGCTTGTTCAGAAGTGCTGTAACAGACTTCTACAGGAGATCCTTCCTGCCCACAGCCATCAGCATCTACAACAACTCTGAAGAAAAGTGGATGAGTTATAACATTTAATTTCCATCTGGAATTAAAGTATTTTTTCAGTTGAAATGCACACCACACTTTTCAGAAGCCATCACATTTGTAAAAACTGCCCCTTTCATCTTCACAATCATGTACTACTTTACTTCAATCAATCACATAAAAATCACACCATACACACCCATGTTCACACCTAAGAGACCAATTAACCCAAGTCATGTTTTTGGATTGTGGGAGGAAACCGGAGTACCTGGTGAGAACCCATGCATGCACAGGAAGAACACGCATATCCAACAAAGAAACACCCCGGCCAGGATTCAAAACCAGGAAGGTTTTGCTAGCAACAGCACCACTGTGCAGCATTATTTAGAAAAATCCTTTTATATCAGTTTTTAGTTAGACAAAAAACCCAGCATGTCAGATTATGTAAAAATAGCAATTTTTTTATTTTATTGAAAAAAGGGTTACTAAAGCACAATTCAAAACGACAAAGTATTTTCACATACAATAAATATAATGTAAAGCATCAAAGACAAATTCAGCCATGAACAAAATGTAAAGAAATGGCCAGGCTACAACTAATGGAGAAGTGTAACAGATATGCTTACATCTTCAGTAGGAGATAATAGGATCACAATAAAATCAGACCAAAAAAACAAAACAAAACCCAACCCGATTGATTCTCCCACAGAAAGCAGATAGGCCCGCACATATTTTAACAGCATTCATACATCAATACATGTACAGCTAAAGATTAAATGAGTAAAAATCTGCTTTAATAACCAATCAAAAACACACTCAAGCAGACTGCATATAATTGTCTTACTAAAACCATGAAAAAAAAAGTTTAAAACTGAGTTGTAACCATTTCTTTAGACCCTAAAAAGGGTCAAAAACATCTAATCTCTTACAAAGAGAGCAACGTGCACACATAATGCTGAGTTTTCTACACATCAAACCACTTTTAAGTTTGTTTTCACCAAAACAAGCTTAGAAAAACTAAATTGGTGATCCTCCTCCAATGAAAAGTCAAACCAATATTCTTTCACAATAAGGCCTTTTGATATTTTAGTCTGTAGCTTGCATAGGGTTCATATATCTTTGTCTTCTTTGTTTAAAAGTTAGGGACATCCATAGGCACTGAAGACAGAACTGCCCTGCTTGTATTGCTATGTACACTTTGCTCCGACACATTTAAACATGAGAGAAAGCAACTTGTCAACACTGATCTATAAACTATGCTCTGAACACATGAAAACAACTAAGTATACGCCAAGTTGATTTTAAAATCTGTTTGGTATTGCATCATCATCTGGTCATGTCAAATGCTCATGGTTTGTAGAAATAAAATGCAGAACAGACTTTGGTATTGCAACTGGATTTCCTTTTAAATAGTTCATGTTTTCTTGTTCTGACATTGCTCAATAAGTGTATAACCATCCATAGTACTTGTGCTCGACAGCTACACAACAAACATCACAGTTTTGTATTAAATGGAGAAGGAATCCTACCAGAAATGACAGAGTGTAAGACGTCAGGATTCCACGAGCCGTTTAATAAACAGTGGTTCAACATTTCTGGATTTTCTCAACATAATTAGAAACCTTGCACAACAAGAAAAAAGGCCAACAGAAACCAAACAGAAATGTAGTATTTACCTGGTTCCCAAACACTGAATCTGCAGAAATCGGATCTGTTTTTGTTAGGATCATAACGTTTTAAAATGTCAACGCACTTTGCCATTTCATACTTTTGTAGTTTTTTTGGCCCAGTTTTTCTGTTAGGAAACAGAGCACTCCGTCTGTGGTAGGAGGTTTTAAACCAAGCTTATGTCAATTCAAACCCGACCAGGGGGTGACATTTCATGCCTACTTTACAATTAATGGTTTAAAGTCATTTTTCTATATTTTACTCATAGTCTTCTGTGATCAAATGTGGGTATATAAGTCAAATAAACAGTAATTTCAGGCAGGAGATCGGAGGTTTCACTTATTTTGCTTTGATCAAGGACCCAAACAGGGACCAGAATGAAGATAGATGGAAATATGGTGTAAAATAAAGCTTTTAGAAAACAAATTATTTTATGACCATGAATCTCCATAATTCATAATAGCACTTAACAAAAAAAAAAAAGAATGAATGGATAAGCAATGGTTTGAGGAATAAAATGATAGTGGTGGGTAGGTACGAAATACTGGTACAACTCCACCCAGAGCTATTTTCATCAACCATCAAGTCCAAACACAGCGGTTGAAGGACAACTTGACGGCTCACTTGAAACTATTTTAACCAATCAGTGTGCAGCTAGGAAGAAGCTAGACTGAATATGAGAACACTGTTTCATTTTAATAAGACCAAAATACTGATTCTCATAACTTTGAACTGAAAAGAATCGAATGACCTGAAGGAGCACTAAGAAATAATAAAAAGCTGCATAAATAGCTACCTTACTCTAGAAAAGGAAGGTAAAAATGTATTGAACAAAATGAAATTCATTCAATTATTTAAGAGCATACAAAATAAAATTCACAAAACATTGAAGCAAACAAGCCGTTTGTTTCTAAAATGGTTTTCCGTTTTGCATTCTGCAGCTCATTAAAACACTGATGGTCAACCAGTTCAAATGTCAGATATATTTATCTGTTCCTCCTGTTGAACCCTGGATAATCTAGCCTCAACAAGCCAACCACTAATAATCCTCACATTATCACTGCAACCATAAAACAACCAAGCCCTTGATACTGTGCGATGCAGAGCTGGTGGCCCGATGGCACCATAGTGTAAAAGTCTATCAGAACCCAGACGCTTTTAGTCTCGCTGACTCCTCCATGCTGAAGCAGTCAACTTTATCAGCAGCAGCAGCAGAAACTCCACCTGCTATCGTCTTCCAGCCCTTCATTCCACGGTGGCACCACTAGTGCTGGCCTTCACGCCGGCCCTGCTGATGTGCAGCCAGGGCAGCTTGGCACAATTCTTGAAGAGCTGCTCGATGGCAACGTGACGCACATGCAGCTCTGACGCCAAGGCGTCCTTCTCCTGAACGGCAGCTGTCAGCTCTTCAAAGACCTCTGTGGGAAAACAGGAGTCAGCTCTTTCATTCAAACACAAGGCCAACGTAGACAGAGAGGAATGAAACCATCAGGATTAAGAATACATTCTCCTGATCTCTGTTGGAACTTCAAGCCAACATCTCTAAAAACTGATCACCAAAACTGATTTTTTTAAATAAAAAAATAAAAAACCTCTATAAAGTGATCCCCTAAAGTGATAAATAAATAAAATAAACACGAAAGACAGAGACAGCTGAAAGAATCCAACCATACTGGTAGGAAATTAAGACTTACTTTCAATCTGTTTCAGCAGTTGGCCGTTCAGTTGATGGAGCTCATCCACACTCATTTTAGTCACTAAAAGAGAAGACAATGGTTTATTAATGAGGATCAGAAACTGGCAGGACGTTAGCTACCAGTATCACATGTTCCAGACATAAACACAGAATCTGTTGTCATTAGTCGAGGATAGAAAACTCAGGAGTGTTGTCTAACTCGAAGTCACAAGTCCTGTTTAGTCACAGAATGAGAAAGCAAAGAAGTGAATTATTTGTGCCTACATTCATCTCTGCTGTGCCCCTGGTTTCTGTGCTGCATCTGTCCTGATGACTTAGTCCAGCTGAGCAGATCCTTTCTTCCATCCCTGGTCCAACCACCGGACTGGGACTCGTGCAGGAGCTCCACCTCCTCGGCCGTTTGACTCTCTAGCGTCCCCTTGGCGTATTCCGGCAGCCCTGTTGCTTTGGCCCTGTCCCAGCAGGGAGCGTAGCGGGGCACCTGAGCGTCAGACTGGGGCAGCAGCTTGCGCTCGCCCTGCTGGCTGTAACAAAGGAGCTTTGCCCCCCGTCTGGTGTAGCCGTTGGAGGAGAGAGAGTCTTTGTTCTGGGCAAACTGGATGATACGGTTGAGCTTCTGGCTGAGGGCCAGCTTCATGCCCTCATAGGCACTCCGAGAGACCTTGGAATGGGACAGCTTCTGATTGGCAATGAGGTGGCATTTCTCAAAGCAGTCTCTGTGGCCACGCAGGGACTTGGAGTGTAACAAGGACGCAGAGGATACGCCTGCATTCACACAGACAAAAAGTGACACATCAACAAGAGACCTGACTGACAGCTACCTCCACATCAACGCTAAAAATAGTGCTCCTACACATCCAGGGCTTCTATTTCCTTAAATTAGCCAAAAAAGTCTACATTTAAAAAACCAAAAATAGGCAAGAACATTTACTTAGACTAGTAAATTGCTCAAACTGGTTTGAATTCGGGCCAAGATTTGGTTTAACCAACTGTCATGTTTCTGTGAAAGCTCTTTACTGTGCAGTGGATTAGACAGGTGAGTGTTGAAATATCATGGATGATACAGTAACCAAGTCATAAGGCAAATAGAATGCATATTTGAAATCAAAAACGTTCTTAAGACCAGAGGAAAAACATGACATCTCTGTCCGTATAAAAACTTATTAAATTATGTTTAAAATCTGTGCAGTCTATTTACAGCTCTAAACATTAACATATTTTCTAACATTACAATTACCTTACTTTCATACTATGCACATATTGTACAACAAACTGCGTAGCTACTTCTTCTCTCACTCAAAATGTCAAAATATGACAGATCCAAGGTTAAGTTTTTGAAATATTTTAGTTTGTTTGGCAAAACTCGAAATATATCCTGTGACTTCTGCATTTGAGCCAACCTTGAACATTTAGTTGGACATCTATTCACGGTATCGCTTTAGGAAATTGTTTTTTTTTTATTATATCGGTAAAAAATTTATTATGGCTTTAATGTAAAAAACTAACACAAAGTAGTGATGTAGCAGTAGTATAATTGGGAACATACTGCTAAAGTTGAATGAAAAGAAAATCTTATAATAAAAAAAAAACATCTAAAAAAAAAGTTATCACCCAAAAATGATTCTTTTAAAAAATAAACATAAAATCAAGATAAAATAAAAATAAAACATCTCCAAAAAGTGATAACCCAAAGTGATTTTTTAAATTAAAGGAAAAATAAAATAAAAATAAATAAATCTAATAAAAAACAACTATGTGATCACCCAATGTGATTTCTAGGTAAAAATATATGCATAAATGAATAATTTAAATAAAATACATAAAAATAAAATAAACATCTATTAAAAAGTGATCACACCAAAGTAATTTCTTTAAAATAAGAAATGAATAAAACTAATAAAATACATAAAAAATTAAATAAACCTAAAAAAAAGTGATTATCTAAAGTGACCTTTTTAAATAAAAAAGGAATAAATTAATTTAAAAAACCTCTAAAAAAGTGCATACCTAGTTGATACATTAAGTGAAAGAGAAAAAAAAAAAAAACCAACTTATTAAACAGGGGGCCCTTGTAGGAATATTTTTGCAAGAAATCAAAGCTTTAAAACCGGAACAAACTCAACAACAAAAGTTGAGAATATGCTAACCAATAAATTATACTTGTACTGTAATAAAACATGTTGAACATTTGGTGTCAAATCTCAATAGGCCTTATAGATAATACAATCAATCCAGCTCTTTACTGAAAACTGCAACAAAAAATCTTCTTGTATAACAGATTTCTCCAACAGCATGGCTACATTAACCTGAAGATACAAACAACTCTCCTTTGTCACGGTGAAGTCCCACATACTTCAGACAGGAAGTAGAGCCACTGTAAAATAAACCAAGTAAAATAGCTAAATTTATAAACAGAGGCAAGCTGTGTGCATGTGTGTGTGTGTGTGTATGTACATGTATAGCTATACTTGTGTGGACCAACCTTTGACAGACCACCAGCATTGTGTGGACATTTGTAGTTGTGAGGACATTTTGCCTGGTCCACACAATGTTTAACAAGCTATTAAACTCTACTAGTTAGGTTTAGAGGTATGGTGTGAATTAGGTTGAGGTTAAGGTTAGGGTTAGGCATGTATCACTAATGGTTAGGTTTAGGGAAAGTGTCTGGGTTAGGCATAGGCATCAATGGAAGTCAATACAATGTCAACACAAGGATAGCAAGACGTGTGTGTGTGTGTGTGTGTGTGAAGCTCCAGCTACAGAGAGCAGAGTGTGATGAAGAGCAGAGCAGAGCAGAAAGCAGGTGGCTTTCTTCTCATGGCCTACATTTCTCAGCAGGCAGAGGTACGTGTTGGAACCATAGACTGTATATAACTGGACGAAACCTCAGTGATGTCACCCATTGGTTTCTGAAGAGCAAAAATGAAGCCAAATGGCCTGTTTCCACCGCCGCCATCTTGTCTGTGTCACGCGTTTCGTCACTCCCAGAAAATACAAAAATGGGCAAAGAGGTGGAGCTGAGAGTGGCGCTGTGAGGGTGGGGGCGGATGATTGACACTCTGAGTCGATGTAGCCAGGAGCTAGTCCTGGAGCTAACTGGAGGTAACTGAAGCTAACGGAGGTTAGTGGGCGCCTTTAGCCTGAAAGCCGCAGTAGAGCAACTGTGCTGCCCTCCTCCATCCAGGCTGTAAATACAATATTAAATCGGTAAGTTAACATTTAAATTGAAATAATTTATTCAAATGAAATGATCATTGACTTAATGCAAGTTTTCAATAATATTTTTAACTTAGTTATTAATAGTGTATGAGATCTATTTAGTCTATGCATGAGAAATGATCAAGCTAAGTTTATAAGGATCGTTCACATATTTATATTAATATCTGTATTTACCCTAATTGTTAGTGATTGTACTACCATGTAGGCTCTCCCAGTTAAAAAAACTGTTCCCACAGCTATTGTAGTCAATTCTGCAGTGTATGAATTTTATTAATCATTTATTGAGGTCTGGGAAGGGATAAGTTGCACTTTTAGTAAAACACTTGTTTCTTTTTATAGATTTTGTTTACCAGGTCACAATGGTTGCATGCCTGTCCTCCACAACAGCCAAACAAAGCAGAAAATGTAAGTACCCGTCTCCATCACTTCATGTAGAATTTTTATAGTATTATACTTTCAACCCATAAGCCACACCTGTGCAACTGCCATTCATTATGCTAGTTTTTTTCTCCATCGCCATTTGGATCATTGGAGACAGCTATGTCTGACATAGTTCTGAGAAAGCTGAAGAAACCATCGGAGGAAACCTCGGCCTCCCAGACGTCCGTATCTCCTGGTTTGGCTGGGGGGGCTGAGGTGGAAAGGAAGAAGAGCAGCTCTAAATGTCCTCATCATCAGCTGTGGCGGAGATGACATGGGGGTGGTCAGCAGTGTCCAGTTGGTGAACATGATGATGGAGGACCTGCACCAGCTTTACCTTCTCCACCCTCAGATGTCCATCATCTTCTCCTCCATCACCCAAAGGCGTTGATAGAGGGCGGGTGTAAACCCAGCAAAAATAGAAAAAGCCAGCAGGTTTGTCAACAGTGTTATGGCTTCTTTTCTTCCTAGTTTAAATCCTGCCATCTTTACGCATCCTCACATTAGACATGACAGTCCTTTTGAACAATTGATGTTAAAGCAAAAAGTATAAATATAATCCTGATTGTTATGTCTAATGTGGCTTGAAGTGCAAGTGGCCATGGAGGTTTTTGTCACTGCTAAACAAAACAGTCAAAAATGGAGTGCAGTACCTGTTCAAACTGACTCTGCCAATATAAATTTGTGTTTCAGAGCCCATGAGGTTAGGAAACGCTGTATCCTTAAAGCTGCAATACCGAATCAGCAAAACAAGCTAGCTGTTCAACATAAACACAGTCCCAGAACTCTCAACCCTCCTGTCAGTTATTATCCCTAGGCCACGCCTCCCCTATTTGGGAACACACATTACCACAGTATACGAGAGAGCACAAAATACCAGTTACAGTTTTCATGAGGTAATACGACGGAAACGTCTTGTTTTCTGCGAATTCAAATGGCGTTTTTCTTTTTGGACTCTTGGTAGTTTGTCCCTGTGATGGACTGGTGACCTGTCCAGGGTGTCCAGTCGCCCCGTGACTACTGGAGATAGGCACCAGCCTCCCGCAACCCTGCATTGGATGGAAGGGTACTGAAAATGGATGGATGGATGGGTAGTTTGTCCTGAAGTTGAAGTGGTAGCACCACACCAGTGGTGTTCGGTTACAAAATATACGGGAGGGCGCAACGAGTGGAGGACCCAGGTAAATGCGGAAGTGCTCTTGTCCGGTAAGAAAGACAACCACATGGTCCAATCCCTGGTTCCACACCGAGCCATGTTATTGGCTGAGGTTTTTAGAGAAATGCGACAGAACCACTTAATTCTTTTTTTTCCAGTTTTTTTTTTTTTTAAATCTCCACAAAATATTTATAGCTATACTATGTTAGAACGTTGTAAAGAGGCATGAAAAAAAGTGTTTTAAGCTAGCTTGTTTTACAGATTTGCCATAGCAGCTTTAGTAGTATCATTTACTGATTTGTTCCCCGTTTTATATCAGTGACTGTGTCTCTAAAACACCCATGAGATTTTTACCAGTAAGCTCAAATAATATTTCAGACCTGAATCTGCTTTATTTCCAGTTACGGCTCAGGGTCAAACTAGATTAAGCAAATTAGATTCAAGTCTCTCCTCCTCATCCATCTCCACCCGTTAGAGCTGCCAAGGATTAGGCAGCTGAGGAATAGTTTAATAAGGAAGCGGGAGGAAGCAATATACAGACAATCCTAAATAAGACACATCTGATTAGATCGAGGCCTTAGAATACAATACCTGACAATAAGATTAAAGTTTAATGGCTCCGTTGAGAAGGTTTTGTGTAAAGAATGGAGCGGTCTCTCTCTCTCTCTCTCTCTCTCTTTTCTCTTGATCTCTGCAGTTTAAACGATACATTTAAAACCTTAGCATCTAGACCTTTAGTTCCAGCTCAGGTTAACTGGTTTTATGAGCGTTTGAAGATGCTGACCCTGAGATGACTTTTCTGACCAGGTTTCACCAATGTTTTTATAGTCTTCAAGACACTGAGGGTAAGGAACCTATTTTCTAGTGATCAAAAGCTAGCTAGAGACAGTAAAGTAAAATGCTTTTTCTTATTTTCCTTAAGTAGTGCTTGTTTATTGTAACCTGCATATAAATACTAAATGCTCTGTACAAAATGACAACAAATATTACTGGTTTTAGTGTGGATGGTTAGCTTTAATGGATCTCTTCCACATCAGTTTTAGGCCATTACACAACCGTGTGTTTGGAAATCTATTCTTAGCTTCTGCATATTTGTGCCTGGCTCAGAGTGACTTGAAAGACAGATTTTTATTCTGTGGATTAGCTTTGTGAGGAAACCACATTACGTAATCCAAGCCGGTTGCAGCCAGTGACTGGTCAAAGGATCTTTAAAAACGGCAGCAAAAGCTTTCAGCAAGTCGAGCAGCAATGCTAAGCTGATCAGTCACTGGAGCACATTTTCTAGTGCTAGCTTTGGAAAAACAAACAAAAATGTAAAATCATTGGCTCAAAACCAGGGCAGTGTGCAACCAGCAAAAGACCTCACTCAGCCTAAGCAGCTTAGCATTGCCGCGTTTCATGGATGCACACATTAAACGAAGGAACACACACGCACACAGACTATTCAGTAGAGAAGAAGTCAACATTGTTGAGCTGTGACAAGTTGAGATAATGCACACCATGGACCAATGAGCATGGTTTGTTTCTTTTTCTCTGCTCTTGTGAGGGAGGATTCACACTTGCCAGAAGAGAAAGAAAGTAAAACATGCTTGGTTAGGTCTGACTAAAACCTCTAAAACACAAGCAGCTGGTGTTATCGATCGTTTTCACCTTAAGGCACCTAGTGCTGCGAGCTGTGTTCATTATTCTACAGCACTAGGATCAGTCAACAACTGAATGAGTAAAGTCTATAAAAATGTCCACAAAACCCACAAACCTACCCCTAAAGCTGAAAGAAGTCATATAAGGCATAAAGTATTCGGTCTTGAGTACAAATATTACACGTTCAAGGCATTTAAAACTATAATGTCATTAAAAAATCTAATTGCTTTTATTTCAATAAAGAAAGTTGTAATATTTTCTACACCATATATTTATTGTTGATTACATCATCGTAAGTAAAAATATAACAATAAATGAAGGCTAAATGTAGCTGTAGATTTCAAGTTCTACCTTCCAGAATTATTACAACTTTTATTGTTCTAAATTTTATAGAAAAACCCAAACTAGCTGACATTAACTGGTTCAGTAGTCGAGCCATCTGCTTACAGTCAGCCGTTTAACAAACATCTCACTCCAAGTTTACCAACCGTAGCTTTACAACAGCATTTTTTTAAAAACAGTGATCGGTGACGCTCCTTTTCCACAACAAAGCTCTTTGAGTTTTTTGTGACTGGATATAGACAAAAAGTCAAACTTGTTTTTATTTGGGAATGAAAAGCATAGGTTTTTTTCCAGCCAAATAAGTAGCAGCAACAAGTGGGGAAGGGGGAGATCCATCCAATCTATGCTTCATATAGCCACAGAAATCTCTGGTCACTCTGGTACATTTTCTCTGATACAGTGTTTCCTTAAACTGACCTTAAACGTTCTTTAGTTTTGAAGCTGCATAATATAAACATCAGCCAGAGGACTTTTAAATGAGAAAAAAATGATCTGAAAGGGTATAAAAGATGTATAATAGGAAACAAAAAGTACTATTTTTGGTCTGTGTCACTGTGTAAAGGGGCCTAATTGATCCCGGAAAGAAAAAAAGCCTCTTCAGCTGTTTTTGCCCCTATTCAAGCGTGTTTCTTATAAAGACAAACAGATGTTTTGCTTTGGACCCGAGAGCGACAAACAAGGCCAACATGCAGTCTGCAGCTGATCTGGTATTGCTCTGTGTGGAAGAGCTGGGGAAGGACACCCAATCCTTGACACACTTCACAGGAGTGGATGGCTGAAGGTTGCTACTAAGAACAAGTGGGACAGAGGACATCAGAGGTTTCCTACAGCAGGCGGCTTCCATAGAAACAATGAGACGATATTAAAAAAGTGAGCTCAATAAAATGTGAACAAAAGTCACCTGCAGACTTCACAACACTTCCGACAACCTAACTGCAGGAAATCACACAGACTAACCTGTAACTGAAGCGCTCTACAAACTACTTAAAAGACGCATGAAGATGACTAAAATTACACCCATTGTACTCAAACATAACAGATCAAATGTATTAAAAAAAGCAACAAAGACAATGCGGCAGCAGTAACAAAAAAAGCTTGCTTAGGATTTCATTATTTGTACTACAGAACAGGACAGATGGTGAACATTGTGAATTTGACAGTTAATGCAGCATCTGGCCACCATCTGCCCTGTAGTGCTGGTCAGGAATCACATTTCTGTGACTGGTAGAAGACCGATGAAGACAATTGGCTCCTTACGGCCAGGGTTGAAGGTTACAAGTTACAAGATTAGAGTTGCGCAGTATATCAAATCACATTCTTCATCCCAATATCAGTGTCTGCAATATTGCAGTTGGAAAGAACTGCTTAAGCACATCCTTTGGTGAGTTATTGAATTTCAAATGTCATGGATTTGTGCTCTGCATATGAATAATACATTTTGCTCGTTGGATAGACTTTAACTGCTATGGGGACAAGATGGGAGACATTATGAAGAGTCTCAGAATTTGGGTTGATTTTGGTAATACATTTAGTCATTGCAATTTTCAGCAGGGAGTAATGCCAACTATATTAAATTTGATTATCATGCTAATCGCTATTTTAAGGCTCGCTAGGCAGAGTAGTAGGCTTGTAATCGGAAGGTTGTAGGTTTGATTCCAGCTTCCACCTGTCACATGCTCATGGGCAGGGCACTTAACCCAAAGTTGTCTACCAATCTGCTTATCGGTGTATGATGTGTAACCATTTGTCAGTGCCAATGGGTGAATGTGGCTCCAGTGAAAAGTGCTTTGAATCATCAGCATGACTAGAAAAGCGCTATATAAGTTCAGTTCATTTACCATTTTATTACATTTTAAATTGTCAACTCTAGTCATGTTGCCTTTGTTATGAAATAATAGTGTAATCCTGTGTTAACTGGAGAGCTGTGTAACGATAACTGCTCTGTAACATATGGGAAAGCGTTGCCCTGGGCTATAACACAAATAACTAATGACCGATCACAAGTTACTTAAACTTTATTATACTTACAATAAATTAACGCATGATTGAGAATGATCAATTATTAGCAGGTCAAATGTTTTTATTCATTTATAAAATTTGTTATTTATATATATATATATATATATATTATGTCAAACCTTTTAGTAAAAATATAGTGCAAACCTTTTAGTAAAAATATGGTGCATATTTTCAGGTGTGCAAAAACAAAACAGTTAGTGAGCTCTATTCTTTTTTATTAAAGTATGGAAATATATGGTTGCATTAGTAAGTGCGACTGAAAATAAAGGTCCTGTTTACTGTATATTTGGCCACATGTATTTGTACATTCTTGTAATCTCATAAACTGGTTTGTGTTATTGTGGAATAAGCCTTTAATTGAAATTCCAAGTGTTGCTCTGAAAGAAGACTTTCAAGAGTTTAGATGATAGTAATGTGCTCCCTAAGAACCAAAATCTGTCATCGAAGACTTATCAAATAAAGATCTCAATAGTGATGGATTTATTTGCAGCTGCCAGGCTAATAGAGGATAAAGCTTTTTGAAGGAGCTTGTTCAATCTAAAAGAATAATATACTGGTAAACAGAAGGGCTCTGGAGAGTTCATCATAACAGGTTCTGGAAAACTCTGGACTTCAATTGTGTTCCAGCATATATCTGTGACAGGGAGCAATATTACCAGGCATGTCTATAATGCCCAGGGTGAAGAGTTGAGCCTCAGTAAATGAGTTGTTTATAAGAGCCAGTAACAATAGCCCCTGTAGAGCTGCAACAATCGGCACCATCTGTTTTTCACCAGCCGTGTGCTAAGGGCTTTTTCTGTTTATTCATTCTAAAACAAGCTTGTTATGTTACAAGGTCTCAGCAAATATCTCATCTCCATTATGCAAGCATATATAGGAGTTCTGCTGAATTCGACACCTTACTCAAGACCAGGAGACCAATAAAAGAAAACCTTTAGGAGGTTTGTGGTTACAATATTACTCTAAAGACAGTTCACACATGCAGGACGGAACGTGCAAGGTGTCAGTTTGGAATGACCCTGCTGACACTAATGTTTTGCGACAGAAAAACAACAGAGTTGGCTAAAATAACACGTACACACATTTCTAACAAAGAACACACACTAACTTTTGCAGCCCCATTAGGGGATCAACAAACAGAACGTTAACTTGGCCTCCAATCAGCCGTTTATGGAATCTAACAGATGGTCTTATTAAATAAATAAGTATGTTATTCAATCTTAGGTCCTTTAATGTTTTACCTACTATAATATGCTGAATGATGATCTACTTTACTTTTCCTACAGTGACTGCGCCATGTGACTCACAGCGGACCTATATTAAAATCATTAGGGTTTAGCTCAAAGTTTGTTCTTCATGTATTATTTTACTTTTAACTAAGAATTCACCAGAGACCTGGAGAGACAAGTCTTGCAGATATCAGTTTTATCCAAAGCTCTGTGAGATAAAGTGTATGTTATATTAGCACAAATTGTATTCTTATGCTTTTGGGGTTAATATAAAATAATAGCAGTCAAATAACTACAGGCCACCTATGCCATTAATATGACAGGAAGTAACTAAAACTGGATAAGTTATGAAGTGTTTGAGTTGAATTAAAGGTTTACAAGAGCAAATTATGATATTCTGAATTTAGCTCCATTTAACCCAACAGATGATACAAACAACTACTATTAACTGACGTTTGGTAGTTTGAAGTTTAAGTTAGCTAATGTCAAATTTCTTGAAGTAGTTGTAGCTAAGCGAACATCAGGAAAAGCTCTGAATGACATGTTTCACGTTCACACAGTTTTTCCACTAAATAAAAACAACAACTAGCTAAACTGGCTCTGACTGCTTCTGAAGAACAGTCCTGGACTGACTGTGTTGATGCTCGAGGCTATGTGTAGCACCCAGAAGAGATGGAGCACAGAGAAAAGAGAAAATCAAAGTAAAACACATGAAGTCTAAGGTTGTTCAATGTATAAACCATCCAACTGATGTCTATAGTGTACGCTGAAGGAACCAGCACACACAGGTCTATGGAGTTTCCTCTGATACAGCAATGCCCTCACTTCCTGTGTAAAGCGGTGTCCCAAGTCTGACTGAAGTGAAGTGTGTGTTCCTATCAACCCTGCGAAGTGATGCTTTTTTGATGATGAACTCCGTACATGGACAGCATTAGATCATTTATTAAAGCTTCTGTATTTCATGATTCTTGGAACTCTTGAGAGGACATTTAGTTAGAGTTAGCGCTGATAGTGGACATTACTGATGCAGGCGGATAATCTGACAAACAATCAGACAGACAGACAAGCTACCGGTACGCCGAGCCGGAAGCAAACATTCTTACAGGCAGGTCTCAACAGTTCTCTTTCGTGCAAACCTCCAAAAGCTGCCAGAAGATTGTGGGTGGAAATGAATACTTAGGTTAGAACTCCTTCAATGACAGACTGCTGCATCCTAGGTGCACAAAGGAGCCTTACTGCAGATCTTCCTCTCAGCGCCTGTAAAATGGTAAATGGCCTGAATTTGTATAGCGCTTTTTCAGTCAGAGGACCACAAAGTGGTTATTTCCAGTTTTATTTTTTGTAAATAGTCAGTTTTTCTTTTTTATATTTTCAAATTATACTGCTCAATTGCACATTTCTTGAATTGGAGTATGCTATTTTTATTTTTCACAGTATTTTTGTGTTGTAATTTTGCCCCTACTGTATAGTATAGAATTCTTAATTCTGTTTTTAATATTCCATATTTTTTATCTTTGTGGGAATCTGTCACTTTGCTGCTGTCACATCTGAATTTCCCAAGTGTGGCAATAAAGACAGTAAAGGGAATTTCTTTTCTATTCTATTCTATTACTATAATGAGGAGACCTACTTGGTGAAATGTGTAATGTCTGATCTCCGTATTTAAGGATGAACTAACCATCTGCAAATGTAGTTTTAACACTTGGAGCGCCCGCTGGTAATCAAATAATTATTAGCCAGTCATGCCAGCTGTTTTGATCAATCCAGCATGCAGAGGTGGGTGAAGCATCTACCTAATGTCCCATGTGTTTAAGTAATGCTATTATTAGCCTAGTCCTGCAAAATCAGAGTTGATGTTGTGTCTATTCTTCAGGAACATCAAGCTAAATAAGAGCTGTAGCACTTCTACTGTAAAATGTCCTAAAACAATTCACGGCAGGTGGGCTTATGTGTGGTCATCAAATGAAGCATGCAGATAACATGGATAGTAGGCTTCTTACGCCACTGAAAGGAATAGTTTGAAAGGGGTTTTAGTATTTCTCAGCAATGATATGTTGAGGAGCAGCAGTTTAAAAAAAAGCTTCATTTGAAAATAATTTTATTTATTCAAAACATGATAACTGAATATTTCTTTCTACCTCTACAATGAAGAATACTGTGAAAACAGTCAGGGACTACAAGCAGCTCTACAGCAGATGTGTTGAATACGCATAACCTCTGAGCTCTTGTCTCAAAATCATAGTCACATGAAATATAGCATATACCATAGAAAACTATTCAGTCTGCCTGTGCAGCATTAAAGAGAACTTTATAACACAGAAGTCGATACCTCTGTGTAGAAATGTGGCAGAGTTATCAGAGCATAACCCTCTTTGGTCTGATGAGTCCATATTCTGTATGATGCAGCTCTACACCTCAATAATATGAACTTCATTACTGCTGTTTTCCCACAATATAACACAATAGATGAATACATATGTTGCTAAAAACAAATTTGGGGAAATGACAGCTGACCAATGAAGATGCTTCTCATAGAGTGCACCTGTGTGTGTGAAGAACAATGCCAACTTAGCAGTCTATTTTAACAAGCGACTGCACGCAAAGAAAAACTATTAGGGCTACATGAGCGATTCGCAGACACAAGGCTCGGCCTTTGTTGTCACTCAGTGATGCTAAAAGTGGCCACAAGTACGGCAGCCTCTCCTCTCAATAATGGAATGCTGGGAAACATGTGCAGCTCCAGAACAAGCCTGTATCTCCATGAAGAAAGACCGTATCAACACTAATATTAGCCTCTTTGCTCAGCAGTTCCACAGTGAAGAGTGCCGTTTTCAGAGGGACGCAGTGCACATTGTGAATGCTGTGTTCGATGATCAGAAAAAGATTGGATTTTTGATTTTCTGACCAGCTAGTTATTGGGTACTCTAGATCAAACTATAAAATGAATCGATCCCTTGGTGCATCTGCAGGAAAATATAATAGGGAAAGATATTTAAAACTACCAGCTGCTGAGGTAACAGTGTGACCATGTGAAACTCAAATATTAATTTATGCTGCATGACATATAGATCCTTTATTAGCTCTGGCACTTGTCGTAACTCACTGTTTATATGGAGTTATTTAGGTTGCTGACATCTCTCCATGTGGCTCTAGCGTACACATACACTTACTACTGTTGTTACCCGTATGATGATTTACGAGCGTGCAAACACTCACCAACCAAACTTTACTGCACCGTAAACAACAACGCCTCAGTACCCACACACTGTTTCCTTCCACCATGACAGGGTACATGTATAAATCTTTAGTGCTTATGGAAGCTGTGGACGACAAAATGATGGGAACACTGTCAGCGTCTGGAATGATATACTTCTGTTTAACAAGTAGCACAGAGTCACGTTGTGCATCACTGTGGAAAAATACAACGCTTTGTGTATCTGTGAGATGAGCAGCAGATGAGGGGTACCCATCCTCTTCTGATTTCCCATTCTTCTTTAAATGGGCCACTCAATTAGAAGATGAAAAAAAAAACTTCAAACAGACACCCACACACTTGATCTGGAGTGGGACATCAAACAGGAGGTTCATTGTACCCAGTCATAATACATGCGTTGGTCATAAAAACCTTTTATTCTTCTATAAATTGTTCATAGACACTGGACGACACTTGTTTATGGAAAACCTTTTGTGAGTAATAAAAAATGGAAGCAGTCTGAATTTGGCACTGACAGCATTTCCAGACGCTACAGAATGTATCCACGTGAGGCCATCTACAGTGGACCTCTGGCATTTGCAAATTTTAGGCACCACAGCTGCCTGCGACGGCTAATATATGCAAAATACTTTAAGACCCCCCCGCCCAAAAAGAAAATCCTCATAACAGTCTATTTTAGTAGTTCAAACAGCAAATATACCTTAATATGCATAAATACACACAGTGAAAGCTATCTTAGCACTACAGAAGTCGCTAATAGCTACAGTCTGGGGCACAGCCAATCACTGCCTAGATAAATTAATGGCACCCCTGGAATTGGCTATTTTGCAAATGCCGGCCGATTGCATGTTAAGCAGCATTATGCTGAGGTATTTTTGCTTATATTTTAGAAAAAAATCCACAGAAAGGCAAATTTTGTGCCAATAACTTGGAGTCATGTTCCATAGAAAAATCCGTCAATCCGCAAATACTGAACCGCAAACAGGCGGGGGGGTCCACTGTATGAGTTTATGATAAAACTTTTGTAACTGAAAATTCCTTTTCAGACATTTCACAGCCCAAGGTTTTATGTGCAAGACCATGTTCATATTTCTGCTGTTACATATTCACACTTTATGAGAATCATTACAGTGGAGTGTCAGTGTCTGGTGGCTAATAATTCCTATGGAAGAATTCTTATAATAATTCTGCAATCTTTCACCAGCAAGTTCACACAATGGTTGTGAAAGGGAAGAGGTCTTTGGTCCACACTATAAAACCTTGTTTGCTCGCCCCAAACAAACAATCCCTCCACCCCTAATTCTGTTTCTTACCCTCAATGCTGAGTTCAAAGCAGACGTGGCAGAAAGATAGGGTCCCTGTTTCAGTCTCTAACTTGCAGACACTGCAGATATTGTCATCGTTCAGATCAATGTTCACAAACTGCTCCTCTTCATCCATTGCACCTCTTCTGAAACACAACCAACAAAAGATGGTGATTACATCCCAAGAGGTAGGTCTTACTTTTAAATTCATGCCGAGTCGTTTCTAGTTTGTGTCAATTTACACACGAATGCAGCAATGACACAGAGTCTTCTACAAGGTGATACAATAAAACGGATGCAAATATAGACCTCTTTCACACATGGCACCAACGTTTGAACGCACTTGAGGCACATTGGGGACACTTTCCCTCAGACAGCCTTCAGAGGTAGCTGAGAGCCGTTTCAGATGTGGAAATCTTTAGTCGTTCATGACTGTGTGCTGATACTAAGCCTTTAATTATATCTTCTCCTTTTACTTTCCTATATCAAACCTGTTAAATGGCACAAATAAGCTTACAGTGAGTTTTTGGCTTAAATAATTAAAAGTCAGATGAATCTCTGACGGCTCATGGCATGACGTGACTACATGTTTATTTGGATATAAAGCAGGTAACGATAAGATCTGATCACTCAAGACGGATTTTAACAGCAGATGTGAATGATCACTCCTTGGCTTGCATATTTACATCTGAATCAGTCAGGATGCATTTTAACACCAGATCTGAACAGAAACAAAAGGTAAATTTCTAGTCACTGTCTTTGTCTGCTTTATCTTAAGCTGTTGAATCAAGCTTTAAGAAAAGTCTTTGTCATCTTTATCTTAAGCTGTTGAAACAAACTTTAAGAAAAGTATGGTCCACATATACTAAGTAGTATTAAGCTTTGTATTGTGAAGCACTGTGCTTTCACAAAGTCAATCACTCTCAAGCTGAGGCATGTTTATGTCATCATATAACAGCGATTAGAGGAAGGCAGCCTGTTGTTTCCTTAAATAAGAAATAACCAACTTATATTATTGGGATTATAAAAACAAATTCACAGAAAATAGAGCCTTGCCACAGAAGGATAAAACAGTCGAACTCAACAGAGCAATGCATCTTTTGTTTCCACTTTCTCTTGACAGGTTCTAGAAATAATAACAGTGTTTCTAGATGGGTTCAGTTCACGGGAAACACTTCGGAGTCAGAGTTCTGCTTCTCTTTGCATTTTTTAACAACACACTATCAAAATAATGAATATATTATGAACAGAGCGCCTAGTATCCTAAATCTAACATGAAAACCTACAGGTTAAACCAGGAGACTTGGTTACTGACACTATAACAACAGAGTGGTTCGGTTACTTGGTAAACTTCCCACCACGTCGGTGGAAACGCATACATGTATGACCTTCAGAACTGGTTCTGTCCCATCTGGTTGGTACTTTAAGTCTCTAAAAGCACACGGATAATAAGCTTGACATTTTGCAGTTTACTGTAGCCGAGTGTCTCAACAGTGTCAGCCTCAGTGCGTTAGATAAATGAGTGCTAACTGGAAGTTAAGCTAGCAGCACGCTCATTCTCCGACTACTCGGTCTGCTTCGTGACCCGTTATTCTGCAGAGCTAAAGAGAGAGGGCTTCAGTAAAACACAGCTCTTATATCCGAGTATTTAAGACACTATATTTAACAAACTTACATCGATCGCAACGGTCAGCTTTTTTTTTTCTTTTAGCGTGGACACCTCAGTAGTTCACTGCCTCGGTGGGCTCTCAGAAACAAGACTGCGCGTCACGGCAAATCCAGAGAAGCCACAGGAACCTCTGTTGCTTCTGAGCGGAACGAACCACTACTGGGAGTGAGGGGAGGGGGGAGTAATTATACTCTTACATAAAATATATTGTGTTGTTAATATGAATATCAGAGAAAAATAACGATTTTTATCGTATTTTATGCACAAAGCTTTCCTTGTACAACAGAGCCGTTAATCAAAGAAATAGCTAAAGACAACAATGGCCCCCATTGTACCCCTACGACTTGAACAAGTTTATTCATCCATGCGTCACCAAAGCACGCGCATGTTTGGAAGAACCAAAAAAGTCACAAGTCACAAAAAAGTAGGGTAAACAAATGTTTGTATTTTTTTGTTTTAAACAACACATCCTCAAATGTTAATATCTTTATCTAGAACAGTTCTTCTGTTATTCCTACTTTCTGTTTACATTCACGGTAGCACATCCATAGCCATTATTATAAAGAATTACCTGATTTAAGTGGAGTATGGCGGCAGTTAAACCTTTTCACTGAACAGGTTTGGGGAAACCGTCTTTAATTAGAACCAAATATGGAGAAGCAGCTTTTCGGTTTCTATGCTCATCTAATCTGGAACAAACTTTCAGACAACTGCAAAGCTGCTGAAACACTGAGTTCTTTTAAATCACAGCTAAAAACCCATTTAGAGCTGCCTTTAATTCATGTATCATATGTTTTGTGTGTGCTTCATGCTTTATTGCTGTTTTTACTTTATCCCCTAATTATGTAAAGTACCTTGAATTACCTTGTTGTTGAAAGTGTGCTATACAAATAAAATGCCCTTGTCTTGCCATGGAAGACCATCTCTCCCAAACACCAAACAAAAGCAACTGTTTAACAGCATTTTTAATTTAGTTTAAATTATCACAAATTTGTAGCTAAAATGTCATTGAGAGCAAAATTGGTAAACAAAGCTGATTCTAATTTTGATACCACAATAGCTAGATCTTTATTATAAAATAAAGAGATAAAGGTTTAAGTTTAGATACATTTTCACACTTACATTCTCTTAGAAATTCTACTTGAGTAAGAGTAGCATCATATTAATAACGTTTCCTTCAACTAGAAGTAATAAGTAGTCATCCCAAAAAAAAAAAAATTACTAGGAGTAAAAGTAAAAAAAACAAAATTTGGTTAAAAGGCTATTCAACTACTGAGTAAATGTTTGATCATAACACCAGATTTATTGTTAAAAATTATGTAATCAGATTGTAAGTAATAAGAAAATATGCGCAAGTTGTGGTATTATATATATATATAAATATATACACACAGACACATATACTCATAGAAGTATCTTTTATTTCAAAAGAAATTTAAGTAAATGTAAGTAGTTACTACCCACTTCTGACAATACTAACACACATCTTCGGTGTCCTTCCTTGGGGGTTTTAGGGGTTGGACAGATGTTCCACAATTGTGAGATGGAAGCATAGTTTTCATATGTTTTTACTAATAACATTTTGAAAAAGTAGTGTCCATTGGCTTTTAGCTTCATTTAATCTGATACCCCCTAAACAATCCCAGTGCAGTCCTCACAAGTCAATTAACTTTTTTTTAAACTCAGTATACATCCAGCTGTTCTGTGAAGTTTGTTGGAAAGCAATAGTGAGAACAGCATCTTAATGGCCAACACACAAGACAACCCAGGGATAAAATTCTGGTGAGGGTTCAAGCAGCTTTAGGTTTGAAAACGGCGACGGCCCTGCTGTGTGTGCTAATTGCTGTTGCAGGAACGGATCCAATAAAACAGTTTTATTGCATGGCACCAGAGGAG
Organism: Valencia hispanica; assembly: GCA_963556495.2. Classification (NCBI taxonomy): domain Eukaryota; kingdom Metazoa; phylum Chordata; class Actinopteri; order Cyprinodontiformes; family Valenciidae; genus Valencia; species Valencia hispanica. The sequence continues at coordinate 41,635,227 of OY747715.1, forward strand.
TTAGAACATCTGGATGCTGAGGATGATTTTTAAGCTCCAAGATGACATTGCTCCTTTATCCTCAAGCTGGATTTCCCCATACATCTTTGTGCCAAAGCCAAATAAAACATCAAGATTTTGCACAGATTACAGAAAAGTCACCTCTGCAACAAAACCAAACTGCTTTCCACTGCCGCTGATAGATAACTCTGGAACAGGTGGGATCAGGCAATTTTTTAGGCAAATCAGATTTGCAATAAAAGGGTATTGGCAGACATCATTGTCAAAACGTACAAAGGAAATATTATCCTTATTATTCCATCTGTTCTTTATTCTTACTGAATCATTTTATGTGGAATGAAAAACTATTCGACAACATTCCAACAGGTCTAGAGGGTGTTTCAGTTTGTCATGATTTAGTGACACATGGCATCCTCATTGTTATCACAATGCAGCATTGTTTGACTGGCTGGATTATGCCAAGCACAGCATTAATCCAGCTAAATGTTAGTTTTCCATGGCAACACAGCTATGTGGGCTATTTGGGCTATGTGTGCATTTGCAAGGTTGTGTGGCTCTTGTGCAGACATAGATTGCACCAAGTATCCTCTACCAACAATAACGAAGGAACTTCCAAGATTTTTCAGGTTTGGTGGAGTACTATAGTTGGTATCATCCAGCTCAAGAACAACTAGGCATCCAGAGAGCTGACCTCAACCATCAAGAAGGGACTGTTTAGCTCCAATGTGAAGTCAGTACCGGTGTATGGGGCTGAAATCTGGAGGACAAACAAAATCTCAAATGGAAGAATCCAGACATTCCTCAACAGCTGTCTCAGGAGGATTCTTCACATTCTTAGACCAGACACCATCAGTAACATCAACCTATAGGAAACAACCGGCCAACTCTCTGTAAAGACAGAAATCTGGAAGAAAAGATGGTGCTGAGTATTTCACACCTTACACAAACGGCCAACTAACAACACGTGACAGCCTCTCAGGTACAGAGGCCATCCAAGAAACACCTGGCGACGAGACCTCAAGGCAGATGTTAGAAAAATGGGCCCAGGAGAGAAATCTCTGGAGTTCTACCTTTAGCAGCCCATATCCTAGGAGGGGTCACAGCAGTAGGAGTAGTGGCAGTAGTACTACTGAATAATTTGTAAAAATCTTTCCACTGTTGGTTTCCCACTAACTAAGCTACTAAGGCCAAAACAAAATGTATTTGGTTATCTGAATGTCAGCTAGCTTTTTGTCCTAGCTTTTTACAGTGTTAAGTCTCCTTTGGGTTCGCCTCTTGTTTCCCTGTTTTGATCATCAATTTATGCTCCAGATGGACACCAGACAAGTTGTTGAGAGGGTACAGTCCTACTGCAATTAGATGATCAGGGTTTGGTGAACCCATCAATTTTTTTCCACAACATTTGTTAGGTTAGAAAAACGTATTTTTCCTTTGTAACATTTCAATATTAATGTCGTATCAGGTTGAGTTTCTCTGGTGCTCTACCCAGATCAGAACCTTCTGAAGTTTCTGCAGTCGCTCAGATGTACTAATGACGGCTGATAAGATGGTCACAGTTCTTGCAAACATTTAATCTCAACATCAGACATATTATAGGAAGTGACAATGTTATTGCACATCCTCTGTCAAATGCTCCTTTGCAATGAGGTAATTTTTTTAATGATCTTTTCTGCTGTTCCTGTCCAGTTTCTACTTATCATGTTTTCTTAATTTGTGTGGATGTGTGGAGCTGGTCATGTGTCATTTTGAATTGTTTTTCTCTGGTGTATATTTTGTGCCTATGGGGCGATTCTAAGGTTATGATGAGTGGGTATGTGACAGTCCTGCTGGAACACATCCATGGAGCAGTGAAGCTTATTGAGGATACCAGGGTTCAGACATTCTCATTGAGCTGCTTAATATATGGATTTGCAATCATCATTACAAGATCAGTGTGTGCAATATTGCATTCCTGGAAGACTGCGTTGCCACAATATTTGTTAAGATACTATATTTCAAGTGTTAGGCAACATTTTGCATATTAATATATTTGGCTAATTGGATGGACTAATTGTCTGTAACCGGATGTATATTTTTATTGGTGTAGATGCTAAAACTTTTGGAAAGTCATGAAAAGTATCTGGAAGATGAGGGTTGGTCATGATCTAGTGTATATTGTCATGGCAGTTTTTGGCAACAGCTTCATAGTCAATATTTTTCCAATATCACGCAGCCCTGCTTTCACCCAAAAACCTGGGTGCTGTGCAGTGGCCCCCTCTCCCACCACCTCCCTTGTATTTCAAGGCCCCATTGGTTTGCACTTAGCTTTGTTTAACAGGCAACATCTGCATTTAACATGTTCACTCACATTGATATGACTGATTTTATGGACTTCATTATATTAGTTTATTTTGCTGATATTTTTTCTTCAAAATGCATTTCATCTACTTTTTTTGTCAAAACCCATGAACCAAGTTCCTGGAGGAAAACCTGTCTATGTCATGTTTTTGTTAAGCGATCTGACCCACATGCAGAAAACCACTCAGGAGAACATTGAATAAATTAAAAGGTTTATTGATATAATGACGAATATTGGGCAGGTTCTGGTCTAGAGAAAAATCCAACAGCACGGGAGAAAATAGGCAAGACCGAGAGAAAGCAGAGGATATATGAGAAATGATAATAGATTATTGTAGATACAGAGGAAATGTCTTTCTGGAGATGGAGAGGTTTTCTGCCAGGGAGGGTGGGTGGATTGCAGGCTCTTGTTTTGTTTGGAGGTCCAGGAAGTGGAGACAGGTTGGTGGTTTGAGGACAAAGGTGAAACTGATGGAATGTTGGAGGGCAGAGAGGTTGCTCAAGAGGTGGAGAATGATAAGTAGAACTTAAAGGCTGTCAGGCAGAAGGTGAGGATCCAGGAGTCATTTTATGAGGGTCAGTTGACACAAAGAGATCAGAACTGAACACGAAGGAACAGATCCAGAAAGTTGCACTGAGGGAAAACTTGGAACAGAGAAATCTTAATCTTAGAAAGAGAAGCATGGAACATGTCACACAAGGGACACAGGCCCTGAGTAAGTGGTAACTAATGATGGGACAAATTAACCTAGGCCCCTAAGTGTGTCTCGAGCAAAAGTGGCCGTGTCAAATGGAGGGTCAATTCGAAGCATGCGTCAAGAATGGGGAAATCAGTGACCGAGTCCTCGTTTGTGCGGGTGACTTCATTGGTTCTTTCAGCGTGCCGCTTCCTTATAAGCGCTTTTTCAATTCAATTCAGTTTATTTATATAGCGCCAATTCACAACAGATGTCATCTCAAGGCACTTAACAATAAGTCATTTCAATACATTTATACAAACATTCCAATCAGTTAAAAAGTTTCCTATTTAAGGAATCCCAGCAGATTGCGTCAGTCATTGGCGTGAGGTTGGGCAGACTTTCCAACCACAGCAATCCTTCAGCAATCCCTCATACTGAGCAAGCATGTAGCGACTGTGGAGAGGAAAAACTCCCCTTTAACAGGAAGAAACCTCCAACAGAACCAGGCTCAGTAGGAGCGGCCATCTGCCACGACCATCTGGGGGTTTGAGAAGACAGAGCAGAGACACAGAAGGAACAGAAGATCTGATATAAGAGTACTTTTTATGTTACAGAAAGTAAAAAGTTGATAACAGGACACAGTGGATGTTCAGCCACTGGGAGCACCATCCCAGTCGATGCCCCCCGTCCAACAGGGCATTGCAGCCAAGCAGGATACCAGGCCAGGTATATCTGCTATGGAGAGAAAACACAGAGAAAACAAAGTTAACAGTCGAAATAGCAGAATGTACTGTAATACAACTGGAGAGTCGTAGGAGAAAAGGAAGTAGCAGAGTGAAGAAAATTGGTAAGTCTGTCCTCCAGCAGTCTAAGCCTATAGCAGCATAACTACAGAGATAGCTCAGGATGACCTAAGCCACTCTAACTATGAGCCTGGCCTTAAAAGTAAACAGAGTGTCTGCCTCACGGACTAAAGCTGGGAGCTGGTTCAACAGGAGAGGAGCCTGATAACTAAAAGATCTGCCTCCCATTCTACTTTTAGAAATCCTAGGAACTACAAGTAAACCTGCAGTCTGAGAGCAAAGTGCTCTGTTAGGAACATATGAAACAATTAGATCTCTGATGTATGATGGAGCTTGATTATTAAGGGCTTTGTATGCAAGAAGAAGGATCTTAAATTCTATTCTGGATTTAACAGGGAGCCAATGAAGGGAAGCGAAAACCGAAGAAATGTGATCTCTCTTTTTAATATTCATCAGAACTCTTGCCGCCGCATTTTGGATAAACTGAAGGCTTTTAATGGCATTTTGTGGACTACCTGATAGTAAAGAATTATAGTAGTCCAGCCTTGAGGTAACAAATGCATGGACTAGTTTCTCAGCATCACTCCTGGACAGGATGTTTCTAATTTAAGCAATATTCCGGAGGTGAAAAAAGAAATCCTAGAAACTTGTTTAATATGGGATTTAAATGTCAAGTCTTGGTCAAAAATAACGGCGAGGTTCTTTACGTTATTACTGGGGGCCAATTTAATGCCATCCAGATGAAGTGATTGACTGAGCTTTGAATCTCGAGGCGCACTGTGGTGTTGTCGGCATTTGTAGTGAGTTAGTAAATTATTGAGCTATTTAATCAGTCAGTTAGCTAATGGAAAAACTAACTTGTAGCCTTCTGAGATTAGCTCTAGGCTCTATTTTCTTTTAGACTTCGGAGTTAGTAAAAAGTCCGGGTGTTAGTTTGTGTGCGTTTCCTCTAAATGATGCACTCCTGTTTGTGTCGACACTATATTCTGCCGTCACATAATTTAAGTTTATTCCAACTCCCTTTTACAGATGCAGCATGCAAGAAAAAGTAAGTCTTCCCCAGAACTGGAATATTTTGAGTTGATCGCTCATAATAAGGTGTGGAAGTGTTCAATATCTATCACACACACACACATTATATATAATGGGGAAGAAAGGTGATTTAAGTGACTTTGAACATGGCATGGTTATTGTTGCCAGGCGGACTGGTCTGAGTATTTCAGAAACTTTTGATCTACTGGGATTTTCACGCACAACCATCTCTAGGGTTTACAGAGAATGGTCTAAAAAGCGAAAATATCCAGTGAGCGGCAGTTCTTTGGGCAAAAATGCCTTGTTGATGCCAGAGGTCAGAGGAGAATGGCCAGACTGGTTCGAGCTGATAGAAAGGCAACAGTAACTCAAATGACCACTCGTTACAACCAAGGTATGCAAAAGAGCATCTCTGAACGCACAACATATCGGAGTTTGAGGCAGATGGGCTACAGCAGCAGAAGACCACACCGGGTGCCACTCCTGTCAGCTAAGAACAGGAAACTAATGCTACAAGTCGCACAGGCTCACCAAAATTGGACAATAGAAGATTGGAAAAATGTTGCCTGGTCTGATGAGTCTCGATTTCTGCTGCGACATTCGGATGGTAGGGTCAGAATTCGGCGTCAACAACATGAAAGCATGGATCCATCCTGCCTTGCATCAACGGTTCAGGCTGGTGGTGGTGGTGTAATGGTGTGGGGGACATTTTCTTGGCACACTTTAGACCCCTTAGTACTAATTGACCATCTTTGCAACAATGACCATTACCTAAGGACCTATGCACTCAGATATCGGCATGCAACTGCCATACAGCTGCAGGCCCGTTTAAGAGATGTAAGGGGTACTAGGGTTTCCAGACAAACCATTCGCAACCAACTCCACCGCTTTGGCTTGAATGCCAGACGACCGTTGCAGGTGACCCAACTGACACCAAGATACCGCTGTGAACGTTTACAGTTGGCACAAGATCATGTGACCTAGACAATGCAGCAGTGGTCTACCATACTGTTCACTGACGAGTGTCGAGTCACCTTACACAAAAATGATGGTCGTCATCGTTGCTGGAGAAGGCAATGTGAGTGATACACCGAGGTCAACATGGTCCCCAGGGTTTGCTTTGGTGGAGTAGGTGTAACAGTCTGGGGAGCCATCACCAGTCAGTGCAAAACTGATTTGGTTATTGTAGATGGCTCAGGCACTGCACGTTCTTACCTCAGAGACATCATAGAACCCATCCTCATCCCCAATTTTCTGTTCATGGATGATAATCCACCACATCGTGCCAGAATTGTCACAGCTTGACTTCAGGAAGTCGGAGTGCCTCATATGGTATACCGTCCTGTTCACTGACGAGTGTCGGGTCACCTTGAACAGAAATGATGGTCGTCATCGTTGCTGGAGAAGGTGAGGTGAGTGATACGCCGAGGTCATCATGGTCCCCAGAGTTAGCTTTGGTGGAGGAGGTATAACAGTCTGGGCAGGCATCACCAGTCAGCGCAAAACTGATTTGGTTATAGTAGATGAATCAGTCACTGCACATTCTTACCTCAGAAATGATAGTCGTCATCATTGCTGGAGAAGGCGAGGTGAGTGATACCTCACTCACCTTGTGAGTGGGTAGGTGGGGGTGGGGGGGGGGGGGTTACTATCATTCATCTTTGTTGGGCTCCCTCATCTAATGATACCCAAATCAAAATTATAGCTGACGATTAAAGATTTTAATATAAATATCAAATATTAATCAAATCAATTAATTAATCAATTAATCAAATATAAATATTTTAATATCACAGGGTAGCTGTGATTTTTCACGATTAACATTCCTAAATTGTCCTGTTTGTTATATTTAGGACCCAAAGGCAGCAAAGAATAAAACTTAAATGATTTATTTGGAACAAAAAACAAGGAGTAAAAACTTACTGAACCAGGAGAACCAAAAATGCAGAGATTAATGGGAATCACATGGGCAACAGGGAAGGCAGGAACCACAGAGGGAATAATAATGACGGACCAGCAAATAGTGACTGAATGAAGGCAGAATATATACTGGGGAGGAAATGAGGAAGTGAGAGGAGACCAATGACCAATTAGGGGAATCAGATGCAGGTAAGAGGGAGAGAGCAGGTGGAAATAATCAGCTGGGAAGAGAGGTAGAATGGTAGGGAGAAAGAAAACTCTTAACTAAGATAATAAGTCTAGGAAGGGGACCTAAGGAAACCCTGGAGAGCAGAAGAAATAAATTAGGAAACTATCTAGAGGGAATAAACTAAGCAAACAAATGAGGACACAAACAAAAAGGTGAAAATATCTAAGAGCAAGAAGAAGAAACAGAAACAAGGAAGTGCCAGAATAAACTAATAAAGACAAGGAATAATCTAACATGATAAAACTAGATAAGGAAAAGAACTAAGTTTAAACACAAACAGGAGGGACAAAACAAGAAAGCAGCTCGGGGTATAGAGGGGAAGGAAATTAAGTGGAAGGGAAAAAAAAACAAAAATCCACGGAACCTGACATAAATATGACTGTAAAACTACAATTTTTGGTGTAAATAAAGGACAAATCCGGATACTATTGCTCTTTTTTTTAAAGAAATACAGGAGAGATCCATGGAACTTTTGTTTTGAACTCAACAAATGGAGTTAATGTGTTAACTTAAGTTCAGGAGCAGGACCACGCCCTAAATCCACTTCCCACTCAGCAATCTACCCAAATTCGATTCACCTGGCATCTCACGCCTGGATCACATATCAAATTACTCTGCAGTCTATATAAACTTAGCCCACCTAGTGCTCCTTGTCTGTCTCATCGTTTTTGCACCCCTCCCTTCCTGACTCTCTAATTAGCCTCAACCTTTTTTACTTTCTTTAATATAGAAAGTACTCTTACATCAGATCTTCTGTTCTATCTGTGTTTCTGCTCTGTCTTCTCAAACCCCCAGACGGTGATGGCAGATGGCCGCTTGTACTGAGCCAGGTTCTGCTTGAGGTTTCTTCCTGTTAAAGGGGAGTTTTTCCTCTCCACTGTCGCTACATTCTTGCTCAGTATGAGGGATTGCTGTGATTGGAGTCTGCATCAACGGGGCGTAACTGCCAGTCAATGACTCGATGAAATCTGCTGGGATTCCTTAGATAGAAAAACTAGCAAAAAACTTTTAACTGATTGGATTGTTTGTATTGAAATGACTTTCTCGTAAAGTGCCTTGAGATGACATCTGTTGTGAATCGGCGCTATACAGATAAACTGAATTGAAATCCTCACATCCCCATCCCTTCTTCCTCACACCCTCATCCCTTCATCCCCTCCCTGCATCCCGTCATCCCCTCATAGTCATAGCCTCCTCTAACATCTCTCTCTTTCAGGTTCTGTCTGCACCCCCATGCTCAACCTCAATCGGCGCATCTCCCCAGACCTTTCATCCCTCCATCCCATCCCTTCAATAAACTTCTAATTGAGATCTCTGAAGCGTGGTCCTAGCTAGTGAATCAGATTTACACGTGGCCCTTTTAACCTATTCATCTTTTAGCCAGTTGCTAAGGCAAACTAACTGGGAAACCTTTTCTGGATGTAAAGCTGACCCTTTCTTATTGATATGGGACAACTCTGAGCATCCTACATCCTACATCCTACATATCCTACAACATATCCTACAACAACAGAGAGTTTTCAGTCAGAGTCTTTGACAGTTTCGCTGCAACACAGACTGCTACAGGACATCCTTTCTGCACACAGCCATCAGGATCTACAGGAACTCCTGTAAAATAATATGAGCTAAAACAAGACTTGTTTTCCTTCTGGGATAAATAAAGCATTTTTGAATTCAATTGTATACATAACTCCAGTCCCACTGTTATTATTTGTGATTATCTTGCAGCTGCGGTGTTGGTTAGCTATGTTAGCTTGTTTGTCAGCCAAGGTTTACCTGATTTAAAGTTATTGCAGATTGTTGCATTTTTAAACATCTGCTCGTTCCAATTGGTTACAACACCTGATCACATCACTTTCTGCAGACCAGTAGAGCAGGGAGTGAGGTAGACGGATAATCCCTCTATCTGGCTTGCAACAGAGACCAGATGTTCTCATGGAACTGTGGATGCAATTTGGATCTGCAATGCTGTTTAGGTGAGGAGCACTGAACACAGTGCGGGCTGAATTGTGGTATAAACAGGGCGGCTCATCCTGTGCACGGGTTAAATGCGTTAAAAAACATAATTGCGGTAATTCTAAGAACTTATCACTGGCGTTAGCGTTAATTTTGACAGCCCTAATCAAAATGTCATTGATCTAGACCTGGTGTGTGTAATATTTTTAATTATTTGATCAATTAAAGCTGTGAAGGTAAAAAAAAATGAAACTGGTTCAAAGGACCGATTAGCTACGGTTTTTCTTCCAGTGCATTTCATCATAAGTAACTGATTTAGTATTATCTCTTCAGTACAGGGGCCAAGACCAGTTCTACAGGGACACTGGCCCCTGTTGGCCCCTCTCTAGAACCGCCCATGACTAGTGGCTCTTTGGACCTTTCACAATGGCTCCTGATAACTTTGACTGAAAATAATTAAGAACAAACTAATGTTTTGAGATATAGATATAGAAACAAGTGCAGGATTTTTTTTCTTGTCCTTAGGATGGAAATTATGTGGAGGGGCGGGTTTACACCATTTTCCATAAATATCATGAACCACGTAAATGTTTTTATTTAATTTTTTTATTCTACAACATACAAATAGAAACAAAATGTTCTTTACACATGACAGCACATTACCTATAGAAATATTTATTTAAATAAAAAAGGTTTTCTTTTTTCAGCTGGTCATGTAACATTTGCGACTCCAGAGCTGTTTCTGGGAGTAATAAAGTGTTTCTGAATTTCAGCTGGACTGAGGGCAAAAATACCTCTTTGGAGGTATTGGACCATTTCGGACAATGCTAGTCCGAAATGGTTCAGACCCCTGATCTAGCCGGTGCTGGGACGTGACCTGATGACTGTTCAGCAATGAGTTAGGCGCCCCCTCCTGGACAAAATTCAGTCATTCAAGCAAAACTAAAACTGGGCACTGTTTACTGTTCCTTCAGGATTTTTCAGGCACTTTTTTTGTGATTGTTGCGCCCTGGAATGCAACAAAATTTGTTTTTATTTTTTAATTTCTTTTATCTTTTGTCAAATTACTTAAATTGCTTTAAAAATATATATTAAAAAGACAAATTCTGACATCCCAAAATGTTAATTGTAATAAGTGCACTGGAAGAACACTCTTCAATTATTGCTTGAACACAAAAAGAAAAGAACAACAATTCCAGGTTTATAGAACTTTGGAACACAAAAACAATGAAAGTGGTTCTTTTCTGAGTCTTTGACAAATAACTCAGTAATATACAGAATAAAATTATTCCTCAATGTTATTTAAACTTGCTTTTAAAACTGGGTAGTGCCAATAAACTTGAGCTGACAATGAAAAATGCAACTTTGTAATCTAAAAATTGAATACAAAAATTGGCAATATTCATATTCGCACAAACCTAGTCATTTGTATACTATTGATTTAAACCCTGCATTCTGAGCATCCATGTTCAAAATGAAAAGATTTGGGAATAAATACTAAAAGAAGAAAAAAATAGCAAATAAAAGGTTGTGTTTTTTTGTCTGTTAATTTGACCGAAGGGGGTCAAAGAATCATGGCGTCATTATCCTTTTCACCTGTCATTTTTTAAAAAGTGATAATAATGACATATTCAATAGTATTTCTTTTTTGTTCAGTTTAATTAACATTTTACCTGAACAAGCTGAACAGAGAGTCTACATCGTGCAATCTCATCAAGCAGATGAATACATTTTACTTTTTTCTCCACAGTGACCAAAACAGCTGACTTTGGCCCCAGTAACTACTTATAAACAATACAATTAAATGATTGCACTTTAAATAGGAACAGATCCCCTGCTGTGACCAGTGCACAGTCTCACAACTTGATGTTGTTCTGAAGGGCGAATCAGCGGACATTTCTCAAACTGAAGTGATCCAAAGCTGTAAAGATTCTCTGAACAATCTGTTTCCTGACCGGCAAGCTATCACTTCAGCGGGAGGAAATCCCTCTACATCCTGCTTCTACACCAGTGGTTGACACAACACCGGGCTCATTGTAGGCATCTGTAACCAGCTGCACCGGTCAGCTCCCGCATAGCGAGATGCATTGAGTACGGTGTCCAATTCTAAAACAATGCTCGGATGCTCTTATTGGAATCTTTTTTTTAATTAACTTTACTTCTGCGCAAACTAGGAAACGTCTGCGCATCTGCACCAAGTGGTCAGGGATGTAAATTGTAATCTGTCAAAATAATGTTTTGTGGTAGAAAAATTTTTTTCAGTTGCTGACTTTCATTTGTGTTCGACCACAAAATTGCATTGGATACAAAATAATTTACCGCCACCCACTTTTATGTAGAGAATGAGCAAACTTTATGGCACAGTCCTTGGAAGTGATGTTCTGTCACTTCCTCTCACATATAGGAAACTGAAAGTGAACGCTATGTGATACGTGACGGGGTCAGATATAAGGTGATGAAAAGTAGCATCACGATTTTTCAAACAAGTTGCGATGATTGGATACAATTATATACCAACTGCGCACACAGTGGTAGCACTATTGCCTGCAGCAAGAAGGTCCTGGGTTTGAATCCCGGCCTGGGGTCTTCCTGCATGGAGTTTGCATGTGTGGGTTCTCTCCAGGTACTCCGGCTTCCTCCCACAATCCAAAAACATGACTGTTAGATTAACTGGTCTCTCTAAATTGCCCTCAGGTATGAGTGTGTGTGCATGGTTGTTTGTCCTGTGTGTCTCTGTGTTGCCCTGTGATGGACTGGTGCATTACAGTGTAAAACAAGAATAAGAAGAGGGGGGGGGGGGGGGGGGGGGTCCTGGCTTGTCTTGGATACAGGCAAAGGTTGGGAACAACTGAAATAGAGAACAGAGTAAACACTGGAGAAGGTGCTCCTCTGTCAGATCTGACCAAAAGACTGTTTGGGCTACATGCAAAATCCCACTTGTGGATCAAAATAATTGCAAATCATGCTGAACACCACATCTCCACCATAAAGCACAATGTTCGCTGTATTATGCTATGGGAAAGTGCTTCTTCAGCAGGAAAACGGAAACTGGTTATAATTGCTAGGAAGATAGATGTGAGACTGGGATGGAGGTTTACTCCCCAGCAGGATAACAACCCTAAACATGCAGCCAGATCAAATCAAAGCATGTTCATGTGTTTGAATAGCCCAGTCAAAGTCTGGACCTGAACCTAATTGAGTGAAGACAAGGCTATTTTTCTTGTCTTCCTCTTCACATTTATGTATTACTATGTGTAGCTCTATAACATAAAATCCTAATAAAAATATATATTTGTTTTAACGTAACAAAATGTGATAAAGGTTAAAAGGGATATGAATACTTTGGGGGGACCTGTATTAGTCACACAGATTTATGTGTTATTTGCAGGAACACGTGATTGGAGGATTCCTAGTAGTGCTAATATTATAAGAACACGTCTGGAAATAAGTCTTTGTGATCACAAACCTGTATGTTCACCTCAAAGCTTCCAACAAATATGCCAAGACTGATGTCACACAAAAAAACAACAAATCCTGACATGTCTCTGGGCTGCTCCATTAACAAACAGGAGGGCCACATGTTGACACAGTGGCAGAACACTGGTTACTGTGTAATGGATAGGGGCCTGTTTTCTGATTCACAGAGGCTGGACTTTGACCTGTTCCATATTAATAATCTCACCTTTCCAGGAAACATTTTCTGTGTCTTTACTGTAATCAGACATCTAGGATGTAAATAATATACTAAAGTGTGTATAAAATACATAAAGTGTTCTGCCTGAACTTAAATTAAAGCAAGCATTACTTTTAACTTTAATGCTGTGAATTCTTACTTTGAGTTGCCTTTGAGTGCCTTGGATTACTTACGTAAATCTTATAACTCATCGCTGCAGAGTGCGCTCACATCCCCGAAGCTTTATCCACATGTTGCAGCTTGCCTTGCTGCTCAGAGACGTGCTCTCTGATCTTGCTCAGCGAGTTTTGTGAGATTAAAATTAGAGGAGAAAAAAAAAGACCGGAGAGGAAACCCAGCACACGGTCCCAAAGAGTCAAAGCAACTCTGATTATAGTTTTGTTTTCAGATAATCTGCTGCTGAAATGTCTTTAAAAAAAAACAGTTTTTTTTTATTTTCGTTTTCTGAGTGCAGATACCGTCCATTAATGTTACTGATGTGTCCCGATAAGGGCCTTGGCTCACTTGTTGAACTAACTGTGATTCATGAGGGCTCTGCTTTCTGTCTGCCAGTCTGATAGAGCTGTGACTCATCCAAATGGAAAAGTTTGTTACTGCTAAACAAAGAAGCATACAAACAATTCATACAAAAATGTAACCATGCAATCCTAGAGACACTGCTCAATTGTAGAGTCCTGGAGGGAAAGTTAGTTACAATCCAGGGTTGTCACTTTCCAGTCCCAAACTTTACTTTATCTGGATTTTATGAGATACACCAACACAAGCTAGTACATAATTGTGAAGAAAGAACATGATACATGCTCTTAAAAGAGCCCATGTTTTCAGGCCCTCTGAGACAACCCTGTGTACAACCACATCTAGAGTGGTGGTTTCCAACCCTGGTCCTCAAGATCTATTGTCCTGCAGGTTTTGGATGCATCTCTACTCCAGCACAGCTGAATCAAATGAATAGCTTGTTACCAGGCCAAACTTGATGGCATGCTGAAGAGGTAACTCAATCATTTGATTCAGCTGTGTTAACGCAAAGATGCATCTAAAACCTGAAGGACAGTGGATCTCGAGGACCAGGGTCGGAGATCACTGATCTAGAGTCTGACGTTTTTGCCTGATCTTCTTTGGAAAAACAGCTAAAGCTCAGTTAGACTGGATGTGTAGCATCTGTAAACATCGAGTTTCAAGTTTTGCCATGAATTCTCATTTGGATTTAGGTCTTTGGGTTTTGGTACTTTGACTGGACCATTCTAACACATGAATATGCTTTGGTCTAACCATTACATGGCAGCTTTTGCTTCATGTTTAGGGTCATTGTCCTGTTGGAAGGTTAACTGCAGCCTTAGTCTCAAGCTTGCTACAGCCTCCACGTTTTCTTCCAGGACTGTCCTGTATTCAGCTCCATCCATCTTCCCATCGACTCTCACCAGCTTCCTTGCCCCTGCTGAAGAAAAGCATCCCCATAGCCATGATGCTGGGTTGGTGTGTTCAGGTAAATGTGCAGTGTTTGTTTTCCTCCTCACATAAAATTTAGCATGAAGGCCAGCATGTTGCATTTTAGTTTTATCTGTCCTTCATGGCCCGTGGCAAACTTTAACCAGGATGTCTATCTTTTTTTAAACAAAGTAGTTCATCTTGACACTCCTCTATATAGACCAGATATGGATAACTGAGTTGTCAGTTCTAAGTTGTAATGTGTACTGAAGCAAACTCCACCCTCTGGATCCCCTTCATCTTTAAGCCCCCGTACTTAATGTTGAGTTCGCCCTGAAGAAATCTCTAGTTCATTGTGGTCCATAAACCACGAGACATGGATGGTATGGCTTTGTGACAGTTTGGACAGCATGTTCTTTCCATCACAACAAGTGTCCAGTAACACTACAATGGAGTGTGTGCCCTGAAGGAGGATTCTTTCAACAACAGAAAAGTGACGAACAAGGAAGGAAGTCTTTATTCATCGTTCACTGATGTGGAAGGGGCTGGAACAGATGTGACTGCAGCTGAAGGACAAATGAACTCAAATATGGATGTATGTACAAAAACAAAAAAATATATATTATCACCTTTACTTAAACTTTTCCCAGGAATGAATACAGCATAATACATTTCTCCACGTATGTCAGATTGTGTAATCTACGTTTTAAACATGATTCTAACAGCGGGAAAGCGAAACCTTTTTGTAATTTTTTTTGATTTCTTATCAGAACACCTACAGGAAGAGATATCCTGGAACGGAGACAATTAGTCTGAGAGGTTTTACACACAGTAAAACCTCTCAGGTGTGTTGCAATCTTCCTGCATCACAGACTCATTAGGTTTTCAACAAAATGAAGGAAGGAAGGAAGGAAGGAAGGAAGGAAGGAAGGAAGGAAGGAAGGAAGGAAGGAAGGAAGGAAGGAAGGAAGGAATGATCTAAATGGAATGCATAAAATAGACCTGAGGAAAAACAGTCTTATTTGTTGTGATAATGTACCACAAACCAGAAATAATGTAAAAAAAACAATTTCTAAAAAGAAAAAAAGGACTGATTTTGTGCAACCCCTGATGGCAATTCAAGAATGATATAAAATTTGGCACGTCAGCACAGGTGGTTGACACAGTAAAGCAGATAGACTTTTTATTTTTTATCTCTACAAAATATTAACGATTAAGTAAAACCTTCTAACAACAGAAATGGTAGGTATAATACTAAGTTTTTTTAATAACCAAGCTTTTATCTTGCTCTTTAATTTCATAGTAAATAGGACCACATGTATCCAATGACTTTTACTAAAAAGCTTTGGTCTGTTCATCCATCCGTCTGTTCTCTTCCGCTTATCTGGGATTGAATAACAAGGGCAACAAGGTCTAAGAGGGAACCCCAGACATCCCATCTCCCCAATGACATCCTCCAGCTCATTATGGGGGATCCCAAAGTGTTCCCAGGCCAGACAGTGAGTTCTTATTCTTCTCCTGGATCTCCTCCCAGTGGGATATGCCCGGAAAACCTCTAAAGGAAGGTGTCTACGGGCATCCTGATCAGACGCCTGAACCAGATCAACTGACTCCTTTCGATGTGGAGAAGCAGCTCTACTTCCTGCTAGCCTGGAAGACGGAATCTCTGCACCCCATCTCTAAGGCTGAGTCCAGCCATCCTCCAGAGGAAGCTCTTATCAGTCGCTTGTATCTAGTATCGTTTATCGGGTCATGATCCAAATCTCATAACCATAACAGAGTGTTATAGTATAGAATGATCAGTAAATTGAGAGATTGGCTTTTTTCACAATCCCCAAAATATGCTTTTGATTAATTCATTACATATCACTAAATATAGCATGCGGTTTCAAAGAACAAGTGACACAAATCTTGTTCTTATTGCTGAGAATAGACTTTTTTCAATTTGAATTGGCAAACCGGATGTTTTTCTTTAAAGGCAAACATGCAAACCAACTTTTTAAATTTACCATTCCTTTCCTACAAAAAAAGTAGTAGTAGCTCATTTAGGGGCTTCATAAAAGAGAAGAAACACAACTAAACATGAGCCAGGAATAAAATCTAAGAGATTAAAAACAGCGTACGGTACACAGAGTCTGATGGAAATGGCTCCTTCAGTTGCTTTGTTAGTAGAGAGACAGGACTGAACACAGGAAAACAGGGACACACGTTTAATTGGCACCAACAGCTCAGTCGTTTGCTTCCTCCAGGATGGTGTCACAGTTGAACAAACATCAGCCCAGGTGTAACTTCTATGAAATGCAGCTCTTCCACATTTTTTTTTTGTCAAATTACAACCACAAACCTTATCGCAATTTTTTTATTTTATGACAATGAAACTCAAAATAGTGAGTGCCTGGGAAGTGAAAGGAAGAAAAATTACTTCTGGAGGGAATCATTTGTAAGATGTAATGTGACAAAATGTGGAAAAGCTTAAGACATGTGAATACCTTTAGCAGGTACTATACTTGTTTTACCAGTATAACAATGACCTTGATATAAGATAAGAACTGAGATTGGCCAACAAGTTCACATTGTCCTTCCCCAGCTGAAGATGTGACACGTCACCAGGCAACAGGCAGTATAGAGCCTATTGTACACACAAAAGAGGCATTAAATTACACACATCTTACAGGCACTCTCCAAACACGAGCTATAAAAACAACCAAATCTCCAACATCAGCCTCCCGTACGGACTTTCTCCGGTTGCAAGAAGCCAAGCCCTTGAGGCGTTGGCGGAGGGGGGGGGGGCTTGCGTGTTGGTTTAAGAGTGATGAAAAGTTAAAGTGGTCTGAGGAATTAGCCAACAGGCTGGAATTGCAGGTTGTACATCAGCGCCCCTTCTCACTCATCCATCATCTTACAGCCTGAGATCCCCCTCCGGGGCAGTTCCCATGGTCTGTGCCAACCTGAGCATGCTCCTGAGCACAGGGAGAAAGATCATAATAATAACACTCCAGGTGAGGCTGCAGATGCAGACATGCCAACTCCCGTCGACATCAAGGCTTAAAGGTCCTGCGCACACGTGCAGGCGGAGCACTGGCAAATTGACTCTGAAACAAGAGACTTTCTCCTCCGAACCTGCAGTGACATGAGGGGCTGTTTTTTGTTTTAAAGAGCCAGTAATATTATTAAACATGAAAATAAAGAAATGAGCTTAAGCTGATGTATTTAACAATAGTTTGTGGTGAAAACATTTAGTGCTTTCAGGCTTTTCTTGGCTGCTAGGTCTGACCTGCTGATTCTGCTTTGTAACATGTAAGAAAAATGTGCTACAGGCTCTTTCATCGAGTTTGTACCTCCAATACAACAGAAAATGAAAGACACATCACAAACGAAGAAAAAAAATCTGATCTTTCAGGATTTTACCTGATGATCACAGATCAGAGCCAATCCAGTGAAAGATTATGCTCTCTGGTGCATCCCCTATTCTAAAATCCTAATTAATCAAATATCTTAGGTCAAAAACAAAAAGAATCTGACTTGCCATGGACCAATCAAAGCTTTTTAATCATCATCTTCCTGAGTGTCTCCGATCCCCCTCTGAAATCAAATACCTCATTTGTTCCCAATTTTAGTGAATACAAAAAACTTAAAGCAGAGTTCATTAGAAAAGGTTTAAAGGTATTTTTATAGGTGAAGCAGCACTGGATTGTAACAGCTTAAGAACACAAAAGGTGTATCCAAACAGAGAGGCTCTGTTAAAGTCCAGTACCGAGTCTGTGTTCCCTTATTGCTACTCACAGGCTGTAGCTTCCAACAAGTCAACAAGGGACATATTCCAAGGTTAGATTCAACAAAAGTCCTGTCTTGTCAAAAGTGTGCTTGCAAAGTAAAGGGTAAGTTCCCGAAAAAAAGTCAAACAAATAGGTTAATACATTCTATTTACAGGGTACATATTACATCCAGCTTTTATCAAAATTTGGAGATATCTACACTGGTCCAGGTGTTTTAAAAACAATGACAATGCCCCATCAATGAGTGAGGCATCTGGTGAGTATGGAAGACAGTTCTGT
Source organism: Valencia hispanica (assembly GCA_963556495.2). Lineage (NCBI taxonomy): Eukaryota > Metazoa > Chordata > Actinopteri > Cyprinodontiformes > Valenciidae > Valencia > Valencia hispanica. The sequence goes on from OY747715.1 coordinate 41,653,358, forward strand.
ACAATGTCCAAATTGCGTTTGTTCCTGTTAGCATGGTGCTGAAGCACACTGCGGGCTGGGGGATGGTGGGCAGTCTTTCTCCTTGTGCTCTGTCAGTTTGAGAATGACAACCTTCCTCTGGAGCTGCTTAACCTCCATTGCAGGGGGCTGCTCAGCTAATGGCTGGACTGCGCTCTCTGTTACTAAGTCCGGGCATACCTGTGGCGGCAGCAGCATGGTAATGACATTCGAGTGTCCACCCTGCACAGCCAGGTGCAGCGGGCTGAGTCCCTGCTGATCTGACAGGCTGCTGCCATCTGGACAGTGAAGGAGCAGCTCTTTCAGAACTTCACTATGTCCGTTCTCTGCCGCCAAGTGGCAGGGAGTCCGCTGGGCAGGGTTGGATATGTAGGGGTCGGCCCCCTCTGCAATCAGCATCTTGACTGTGGGCAGGTGGCCCCGCTGAGAAGCTAGGTGGAGAGGTGTGAGTCCTTGAGCGTTTTGGAGGTTTACATCTGCCTGGTGTTTAATCAGCAGGCGGGAGGTGCTGGTGTGGCCCGTTTCTGCCGCCACGTGTAGCGCCGTGTTTAACTCGGATGATGTTACATGGACATCTGCCCCCAGCTCAATCAGGATCCGCGCTACTCTATACTGCCCCCTTTGAGATGCCAGATGCAGTGCTGTACGGCCATCTGTTGTCTGGCTGTCCACGTTTGCACTGGCCTGCTTAACCAGCAGCTTGACAATGCCCAGGTGCCCCTGCCAGGCGGCAAAGTGCAATGCTGTCCAGTTGTTCTTGCCTTTGATCTGAACATCAGCGTTGCGGCTCAGCAGGACTCTGATCACATTCTCCTGGCCGTGTTGGCACGCCACGTGGGCTGGTGTGCGGCCCTGGCCGTCGGTCTCATTGATGGTCGCCCCTCGGTCCAGCAGCAGCCGCGTCATAGCCTCGTCTCCGTTCTGGGCTGCCCAGTGCAAAGGCGTGTACTGGTCCTCATCTTTAGCATTCACATTAGTCCTGCGCCGACCGAGCAGAAGTTCAGCCAGCAGCTTCTGGTGCTTCTCTGTGGCCAGATGGAGAGGCGTGGAGCCACGAGCATTTGGAAGGTTGGGATTGGCGTCATTTAGAAGGAGGAACTTGACAGCCTCCTCGTTACCCAAAATGATAGCAAAATGGAGGAGGCTATCTCCTCCTTCAAGAGGAAGGTCAACATCCTGAGGCTGGAGGATCTTCATTAGCTTAGCAGTGTCTTTGGTCCTGATGGCTTCACATAGTTTCCGCTTCTGGATTTCAGCAGAATCTGGAAAGTATGAAAGGACAAAAATTTACTTTAGAAGACTAATTACTCATTTAGGATACACCTCCACTTCTAAGTAATTAGCTCTTACCAAATGTGGTTTCCTTCTCAAAGGACAGGCTAATGGAGTCTTGAGAGGAGAAGGCTGAATCTGCAGAGGAGATGCCTGACAGTCTCTTACAGGTGTTCTCTTTGCTGTGGATGCTGTCCTCCTTCACTCGATCGAAGCTCCTTGAGATCCCAGAATCCACCTGGCTCAGCAGCTCTGACAAGCTGTAGTCTTTTTCCGGCAACATGGCTGACTTTGGACGCACCGGTTTGTTGGCACTACCCTGTGGAAAAATCCGTTGGTTGGCATCAGGCCACTTGGACAATCAGGTCCTTGACATTCTGTATATTCCATTACATTCACACTCAGACATACAGCTGGGACTCCTATCATTTCCGCTTTCAATGGCAGGCCAATAGAAAGCCTGTGATCGTTTGGTTTGAAATGCAGATGGAAACTTATAACAGCTTCGTTTTTATTCATACAGACATTGTTGCCCATCAGCTTTCGCTTTGCAGGAACTGGATGTTTGCTTCGAGTCACGTACAGATCAGTCGAACAGGCCGGAAACGATAGAGCGACACACAAGTTGGTCAACATTCCTCTCCTCTGACGCGATGCTTGTTCTGGACCAAACATCTGACTTATAAACTCATAACCCCATCTGAACCACTTGAAAGATAAACTCCCTGGTTACATATTAATAAACGAAGCATTGCACTGATTCAACGACCGTACGAAGGAGAAAAAGCTGCCAAGCATAAAAATTAAGTCTCCAATGGCTTTACAAAACTTTGTTAAACTGTTAGATTTTTAATAATTAAACGTCTAATGAAAACAAGAGCGTTCAGTTTAAGTTCATCATTTCAACTCAGTATTCCAGACTGTCACAAGTGGTGATCAGTAAATTGTTAGAACAGTGCAATCTACAGATCTCAGTAGCCAGAGGGTCTCACAGCAGGTCAGAGACTGAGCCGTATTTATGTGCAAGGCCTTTTAACGACTTCAATGTCAAAAGTTAAACTTTACAACCCCAAATAAAACCTAACAGACAGTGCAGAGAGGTTACATGTGATGGGGCGGATCTCTTCATGCCTTTTTAAGAAGTCTAGCTGGAGCCTTTTAAAATATCTGCAGACTGCATAGATAGCCCTGACTAACACCTGATAATAGTCTAGGCTATTGCGCAAAAGCAGACAAATGCTTCTGCCACGATTTTAAATTTGGTTGCTGAAAGACCTGTTCGGTGCAACATGTTTAATCTATGCAACAAAGGTGAAGTCAGTAGGAGTCGTGTAATATTAAACAGACTGAAAAAGAGAGAAGCAAGAACATTTTTAAGTGCATTTAGGTGTTGAATGTAATGTAGAATACATAAGGACCCTGGTACTACTGGACTATTGTTGTGTTTAGATTGTTTCAGAGATGCTTTAAGATTCTGAACCAATGCAGAAAATATTTGGCTAGATATCAAAATCGGGTAATTTTCATTAGATCAGCTCTGATCATTATTATCCGATCAAATATAACAAAGAATTGAATCTTTTTTTCCTTTTTATTCATAAAATACGTTGAAATGAAAGACTAACCATTCTTGATTTTGTAAACGGATCAGTTGACCAACCTCTATCAAAAACTGGCCGAACATTTTTTCCACTTTATGCAAATATAATCCTTTGAATTTTTTTTTGAATTGGTCAGAATCAGAGTTGGCAGATCAGGCAAGCGAAATTTAGTATTGATCAAGAAAAGCCTGACCGGTGTATCTAATCACAGCCAAGCTTCGATCCAATTAACAGCCTAAACCACCTTAATCATTATTTAATGAAGAAAACATCTGGATTTGATCTAAAATTCACACAGTGTGTATAATTCTGCCGTGACTTACCTGGTCAATAGCGACTAGGTTAGGGGACAAGGGCTCTGGTTCTGATGAGGTTGATAATGTTGGGGTCCTGGGCTCATCCTGAGGTTTTGAGCAAAGCTCCTCAGCTTCAGATGTAATTTCTGAAACAACAAAGCATTGAATCAATCTTCACTTACAAGTAAAATCAGATAGAAATGTACAGAAAGAAAACCCTGTATAACACTAGTAACAGAGAAGGAAAAGGTGCCACATACTTGGAGAAATAAGACAGTTTATCTAATTGATGTTCTCCTGATTGAAATCCCTAAATAAATTTTTGTGCCATGATAAAAAAAGTCAACACTCACCTTGGAAGCTGGGTCTGGCATTAGGGCTGTTGACCCAGCAGCGCTGCATGAGGCTCAGAAAACCCGCACAGGTAGAAGGTCGACTTCGTGGCACTAAACCCAGATCTGGACGGACCCCTTTGACCACTTTCACCATGATCTGCAGGATATTGTTTTCTCCTGAGGGGATAACATCACAATTTTATTATTAGTCTGTCAGATCTGTTTCATCCAAAACTAAATCAGAGTACACATAGGGTGTTCTCCCACCATGCAGAGCAAATCATTTTCATCTTCCTTAGTGCCCATATACCATGTGCTTGTTTCCCATGGGAGTCTAAATGGTCTGACCCATTTCTATCCAGCTGTGGGATCAGCCAAGACAGTGATTCACGGCAAACAGGCAAAAGCTTGTGAGTGGTTACAGCCCTAATACCCTTCGCAAGTGAAGAGGGAAGGTGGGCAGGCATGGTAATCAACCTGGCAATGCCTCACTTTTTCATTTTGTTTGGGTCAAAATAGACAGTGCCAACCCTGCCTAAATTAGATACTTGGTCTTATAAGGAAAAAAAAGGCTATATGATACGGCTGGGAAATGAAACCAAAGAAAAATTCCACCCTTGCCCACTTCCTCTGCCTGCTGTGGAATTTAGACAGCAAACACAGTCATGCAGCTCAGGTTCACCTTAAATACTGTACCCTGGATGTTTCTGGGAATATTAAAAATAGACAGAAAGCTGGAATAATGTTAAAGTAAAGATACTGGAAGTTAGTTGATCTCCTCTGTGTTTCAGCTTAGGCCTACCGCCGTCAAAGCAACCAGCAGCAATCCATCTCTTTATCATTCCTCATGAAAATTTTTTAATTTTTTACTTGTGTTGTTACCTTACCTTGGTAGGGTTTCTTCTGTGTGAGAATGCCCCAGATCACTATGGAGAAGCTGGAAGAGATACAACAAAAACAAAAGCGAGAAGTGTCATTCTCTGAAAAAACATGAAGCATGAAAATCCCCCTGCTGTCGATAACTTGGTCTTTATAAATCAGAGGTGATAGGGTCATGGACTGTCCACGGTTAAACTAGAACAAACAAAGTTTGCTACTTTTATTATAGCCTATTACATAAGATCAATAAAAATATATTTTTAATACAGCAATTGTCTGTTTAGGCCAACCCAATCACCGCAAAGACTGCTGACTTGGACCTTCTCCTGTAGACCAGGGTTGTCCATCTCCAGTCCTCAAGGGGCAGTGTCCTGCGGGGTTCAGATCCATCCTTGTTTCAACGCTGCTGATATAAATGACTATCACCTGCGTCTGAAGAACCTGCTAATGAACCATTCTGTTGATTCTGGGATTTTGAATCAGGGTATCTAAAACATGCAGGATACTGGCCCTTGAGGATTGCTTTGTACACCACTGCTGTACACGGGGACTGGCACCCTCCAGATGGAGGGTAAGCAACAAAAGGTCATTGCTAAAGAGGTTGGCTGTTCAATATCAAAGCATATTGACACAAAGTTGAGTGGAAGGGGAAAAAAACACTGTAAAAAGAAAGTGTTCAAGCAACCGGGGCAACAGCAGCCGTTTGAAATAAATCAAATTCACGAGGGGAAGATTCATAAGGTGTGGACAACCACACATGGACCTATCCAGGACATCATGGAGATGCACCTGCATATTTCTGCCTAAATGAAAGCAGGACCATAAAGTGCTACACAGCTTTCTCTCACATGTTGATAAACTGCTGTTGAGTTGATGGATTTCATGCATATCTTATATTTTGTTTTCCTTGGCCTCTCCTATGATTTTTACACTGCTATAGATAACTGAGGAATGTTGTTGTGATTTGTTGTATGTTATTAAGTATAGAATGAAATGACAAATTAATATGAAATACTGAATAATTTATGAAATCAAATCAATCTACCACATTTGATCATTAACAGTACTGAATTAGAAATCTGAACAGGAAAACCTGCTTTTATAATAAAAATATCTGCATGTCAAGGTCTGAGAAAACCAACCTGTAAACATCATGCTTCGTGTCTGACACTTTGTCCTTCTCTATGATTCTCTCAGGTGGCAGGTAGGCTATGGTGCCGCAGAAGCCCTCTCTGCTGAGGTCATTAGTCTGTGACAGGCCGTTCCACCGGGCCAGGCCAAAATCCGATATCTGAAACACAAGGAGATCAGACCCAACTTCAATCAGATTGCCGGCGTTGGATTTCTCATGAAATGTCACAGCAATGATGACTAACTTTGCCCGTCGAGTGTGACAGGCAGCTAAGCTTTTATTATGTTCACTCAATGGTATGATGAGGGCAACGCAGCCATGTCCCAACCTGCTGGAGAGGACAGGCCCTGTATATTTGTGCACACCCCAGCACACACACACACACAACCACAGACTCAGAGAGGGAGATTTAATGGAAGCTAAATTAATCCTGTTGGGACAGGCCCGGTTGAGGTGTTTACATCCAGGCATTAAACTCTAGAAATGATGGTTCCCACCCATTTACACTCTGCACGGCTGAACTACTTAGAGGTTACACAGAAAACCTAGGAGACACCTGTCTGTCCACAGCATGTGCAGAGCTCCCAATTTGAGACGGATGAATGAGATGAGCAAATCACTTCGAGGAGAGGTTCCAGAGCTCATTTTGGGCTTTACTTAAATGCTTTTGCGAATCTTCACAAAGGACTCTTTCATTTATTGGTGGTGAAACGTAAGAATTTAGAATTTGTTTCTACCAGGCGCTCCACAGCCGACTGTTTGCAAACAGGCTCCATACCTTGACGTGATAGTGCGCGTCCAACAGGATGTTGGCAGGCTTCAGGTCCAAGTGCAGAAGCGGAGGGTTCATGCAGTGCAAAAAGTTCATGCCCACCGCCGTCTCGTGGATGATGCGGAAGCGTAGCTCCCAGGGCAGCGGCTCGTTGGCCAGCAGGTTCTCCAGTGAGCCGGTCTCCATGTACTCCATGACGAGGCCCTGAGGGTCATCGCAGATGCCATACACGGGCAGGATGTATCTGAACTTGGCCGCCTCCATCTTCTTAGCCTCCTCGAGGAGCTCGGAGCGGTCCCTTAGTCAAAGAAAGAGTTGACTTTTAGATTGCAAAACAATTATCCTACACTTTCAATATAACACAATCTGGTTTTATGTAAAAAGCTGTTTAAAACTACTATAAAATGTATTAAAAAAAACCCAAGGCATTAAGTACCAACAAAGCCATTACAATACAAAAAAAACAGGTAAGACCTGCCATGGAATTAAACATGTGAACCAAAAAAACCTAAGAAGATACAGCAAAATTTGCATGTCATTACGACATTTAGGACAGGGGAAGCCTGTCTTAAAGTGCAAAGGAGAACAGTCCCCTCTGAGCTTACATTTTAAACACAATGAGGAGCAGCTGATCAGCTGACCTCAGAGAACGGGAGTGCGCATTATTGTGCAGAGACTCAAAAAGAAAGGATAGGGCAAGACAAGGCAAGCTTTTAAGAACAAAGAAACTTTATGAAAAAATCTGAAATACATTAGAGTGTCGTGAAGTTAAAACTTAAAACAAGGCAAATGTGCTCACACTATAAAGGTCACACAGCACAGTCTCTATTGCAGAGCAACCACTTACCCCTACATAGAGTGCATTACAGTAATCTCACTGAGTGTTGAGGAATGCTTGAATGGATGTTTCAAAGTGCACCACAACATGCTTCCTCAGCATGGAGCCAAGTGGGAACAAATAAAAAGCAAAACAAATGGGGGCCTAAAACAGAGCCCTGTATCCCCACATAACACAGGAGCAGAGGAGAATACACAGACAGAAAGTTTGCTGCAACCAAGCTGCAGCTGAAATGTATGTAGGTGATTCTTGTTTTGTACTCAACAGTTCCTCATTTCTAGCTCAACACTTGATTCAATATTCCGTCTTATTAAACAGAAACCTGCTTATTTAGAATACCTTACTCTCCAAACTGAATTCCTGCACACTTACCCAGAAATCTTACTCAGCTAAGAGTAGCAGTACTTCAATGTATTTTTAAAACGGCTACTTGAGTATCAAATAACTTCTGATTTAATATGTTTAAAATGATGTAATTAGACATACAAAAATATAAAGTTCTGGGAAAATTCAGGTATTCATGAAAGACTGAAATGAAAAAAAAACATACAAACAAATAATTACAAAATAAAACATTTTAAGCAGAAGAAACTTTTCAATATACTAGCAACACTTACAGTAGGTAATGTGTGTGTGTGTGTGTGTGTGCATATATATATATATATATATACACACACCGTATAGCTTCAAACAAGGTATTTCCATTGACAAGTTATGACAATTAAAATGCCACAAGCTCAACAGATATAAATTTTTATTAGAAAAACAAAGCTTGTGTAGAAACAGGTAGTCTCCTTTGATGAACTGTAGGTGCGTGTCTGTGTCTAGAGTATTTTTGGTTAAAACATGTTTGTTCTTTATTCAGTGTAGTTACACTCAGTGGATAGAGCATCTGGAAATGTTACTCAAGAAGTAGGAATACCTCAAAATAATATCACTCAAGCCAAAGTAAAAAGTAGGAAAGCTACTCTTAAAAGTACTATTTTTTTCCAAAGAGTTATGCAAGTAAATGTAACTAGTACCTGCCAACATATGATGGTTACTAAACTCTAAGATATGCTAAAATAACAGGAACCTTCTTTTTATAGACAACATTTGTCCTACATTAAGTGAATAACACGCTAAATCACTCAATTTCCATTTTAAAGCTTCAAGAAGATTCCAGCATCCATATAGTCCAGAGGGGGTTAAACACAGCTCATGCTCAGCAGCTTTATCAGCACACTGACCCTGCTGCCATACCTCAAACACAACTGGGCAGGTCATGCATGACCTCAGTTCACATATCTCAGGCACAGGCTGTTAGCCTCCTAATGAGGACAGATCAAAGGAGGATAAATCCCACTCATTACTGTGCTCACAAGCATAGGATTGAAAAGGCAAAGTTAGGTAAACTGGACTTGGAATTCTGCATCTCAAACATGAACCAAATGAAATCAGAGGCTCATAAAAGGCCAGTTGGAGTGCCAGTTGTAGATCGTGTGCATGATGTATCAAATTACTGGGCTGTAAGGGTGTTTTATGCAGTGTCAAGTCCTGAAGACAGAATCTCACAAATCTTACAGGCAGACAACAAAAAAAATATCTAACATTAGATGGAAGATTGGGCAAGAACTTGTTTGCTTAATGCTTTATCTAATCCGAACAGCTCCTCCGAACCAAACAATATCCCTGCTTTAACAGAGGGAGGCCTGGGCAGACCGGTTCCGCGGCTTCTTATATTGTCTGTGCCACACAGTGGCAGCCAGACAAAGGTGGCTTTCAGTACCGGCTGCTGGATGTTATGTGTGGGTCAGTGGAAGCTGAAGACAGATGATTGTTTATGTACCTAGGCAGATGTTGACGGAGGAGATAACATCTTTGGCTCAGGTGGAGCAGACGCAGCCTAAATCTGAATGGAGCTGACGGTCAAAGTTTTTGAAATGTTTTGGTGACATCTGTCAGTCTTAAGTAGCTGCTCTTACCACCATTAATAAACACTCCTTCAGTGAGCCTTGGAAACAAAAAGTTCAATACTGAATGATCATTTTATTCTTTACAATTTCTGTTCAGTAACAGAACAGTAACAATACCAGTGTATTACTGGTAGTCATATATATTCACAGGAAATATTAATGCATTTTCTGAATTTTAGCTTATTAAATGCCAATTTTTAGTGATTTTATTATAAATATTAAAAAAAAAAATTGTGTGTGAAAATGTCCCTCTCAAAAAGTGAGATTTATGCCAACTGGATCTTCTGAGGAGGTGGGACTTTCAAAAATGGGTGCAACATTGCTTTAGATAAATTATTATTTTTTTCTTCTATTTTTTGTGCAAATACAACAAAGTTTTTCCGCACAGATTTAGGATGGAAACGTACAATTTTATCACAATATTTTGTGGGTTTTTTGTGACAACGGTAAACAAAACAGTAGAAAAACACATCCCTAATTTACATATTTGGACTTCATTATATTCACGTAAACAATCCATACTCTTCCCGACTGAGCGTTCCAGTTCTCAGTCATTTAAATTCATATTAACATAAGAAATATTAATGATCACTACAAATCTATGGCAGATATTTGTACAGTGAGTCTGTAAATAAAGAACCTGCAAAATCTACGAACTGTAACAAGGAAGGAAGGAAGGAAGGAAGGAAGGAAGGAAGGAAGGAAGGAAGGAAGGAAGGAAGGAAGGAAGGAAGGAAGGTTTAATGACTAATGGGATAGATAAAGTCTGGTAACATAAACATTCTTTCATGCTCTTATTTCCTTATTCCATACTTATCCAGATAAGCAGAAATCAAATTCCATAATTTTCTAGACTTTTCCAGATAACAGAACCCTGACAAATCAAATTGTGTATTAAAGTAAAGCATTTTGAATGGGAGCCAATGGCACATCAATCCTGAAAGGACATCAGTTTCTCTTTTTAGTTTAAAAGGCAAATGGGAAAAATAAAATAATGAAAAAAATAAAATTCATTCAAAATGTATGCAGCCTAAGCAAGTGTTACGTAATTCATGTCAACAGAACCAAAGCTGTGGGAATTTTACATCTGAAAAGCAAACAAAACAATGTCCAGGAGGGTTATTCAAAGGATCTGGTTTAAAGTGCTGCATGTAGAACTAATAAGTATGGAAGCCTTCCGCTGACAGGCGAGTCTCCATGCCAAGTGACAGAACAATGTTTAATAAAGACTTGGAGGAACCTGACTAACAGCAGCAGGGCACAAACTCCTACACCGGAAAAAGAAAGTGTAAAGGGCCTCAACTGCCTTTTTTTCTGCGAGACAAATCCGGGCTGACAGACGTGCAAATCTTGCACTATTCTAGATGTTTGCACAATCTCCAGGAGTGCCTGTGGGATTGAAGACCCCTCTGTTACTCCCACACATTTATTTAAACGGGCCGCTCCCCAGGGTCAGAGCACGATAACATCTCTGACTGGAGACAGGAAACATTTGGGAAGCTTTGAGCTCAGGGTGTAGCTTTGAATGACCCCGAGCTGTGTGGAGGTAATGCTTGTTCTCTGACTAAATAAAGATGTCATTCTTCCACAGAACTCATCTGTGGTGAAACATGTGGTCACCTGCTTTCTTACCCTGTCTCTCTGTGTTCTCTCCATAATGGATCAGAAGTGTGAAGGTGGGTCAGACCTGTGAATGTAGCTCTTTAAAGGACAAAAACAGAAAGAAGACACACCTAAGCTCTGCTAGAGAAGATCAGGCAGAGCTGAATGCCTTTAAACCTAACCCCACATGTGGTTTCATGACTTACTTTTCATCCAGATGAAGGCAGGGAGGACACTTGATGGCCAGCCATGTTTTCCACTTCACATGCCGTACTTTGTATACCTGTCCAAATCCACCTGAGCCTATTTTCTCCCAGCTGCTGAACTCAGAAGAGTCAAAAGTCTTTAGCAGTCCCATGTTCTCAAGAGGGGAATCTGGGACATCCATATCCATGTTGAGAGACCCACCAACAGGGGGAAAATTTCTTTCTTTCTTCGTCTCCAAGGCACAAAGTGTGGAAGAAAACACAGAAACACTGACCTGGACAGCTTGTGAGCTCTTCCTTGTTTTTCCTCCGTCTACTGCCAGGCAAGGCCCCTCCCAGCTATTCAGGTGTAAAGAGGGGGCCGGGCCAGCCGCTGTGACATCATATCCTGGTGTTGAAACTTGGAAAAGTTCACAAAGGGCGAAGTGACAGCTCACAAGACACCTCAGTACCCACTGACAATTGTTTTCAAGGGAAATCCCTGAAGGTCTTGGTTTTCTCATATATAGGCTACCCTATCCTGCCTGGAACAACAAAGAATTATCTTAAACAATTTGAAGTCCAAATTTGGTCATCCTAGAAAGCACAGCTTGTCTCACCGAACCAAATCATCCACCTGAAGCCCCCCTGAGGTAAACGTGACAGTGTGATACAGACGGTGACTTGAAAATGGGTTACTGCAAGTTTTGTTGTTCCCACTTGTAACTTAAACCCATGAAAAATTATACAATCCCTTTAATTCACACTAAACACAAAAGATCCTTAACAAAAAAACACACACAAAAAACCATCCACTTGTAGGTTTAAGTAAAATGTATATGTAAAAAAAAAAAAAAAAAAGAATATTCAGGATTTAATTTGTTACATCTATACATCTTAGATACATTTTAAGCCTGTTAAGAATTTTTTCTTTAAATCAGGTAAAGATATATATTCACACCTTGTGACCTTTTACACATGTTGATTTACAACAACAAACATTTTACACTTTAATATTAGTATTAATATTTTAATAAAAATTTGAAAAGTGTGGCATGCATTTGTTTTCAGGCTTTTCAGGCTTGTTAAGCTATAAATAAAATTCAGTGCAACTAGTTCAAAAGATCCCCCACAGTAGTAAATACTGTAGAGCCCAGCTATATGAAATTTATCCTCAATATTAATAAAACTCCTCCACAGATGAAGACACCAGACATATCGGGAATAAGAGATGGGTGGAAGTTTACCCTGAAGCAGGACAACAATCCTAACCATACAGGATATTCATGTACTAGAATGGCCCAGAACTAAATCTAACTGAGAGTTTGGGGAAATACTTTAAAATGAATGTTCACAAATCCTGTCCATCCAATTTGACTGAGCTTAATCACAGATAAGAACTTGCAAAAATCCTAGTCTTCAGATGTGCAAAGCTGGTAGAGACATACCTCAAAAGAATTGCACTAGCAATGGCTGCAAAAGGACCCTATATATAGTACTGACTTATAGAAAAATGAAATGAATTGTAAAAAGCATGCGACACTTTCATCTGCTTTATAATTTTGGACTACGTTCTTGTTGTCTATTACATAAACTCCCAATAAAAGACAATGAAAGGTATCATTTTATTGCAACGAAATGTGAGAAGGTTCAAAGGTTTAAGTTCCCCAAACCCAACTAAAATCTATTTGATTTTTCCTTTCAGGCACCTGGATCTCATCTAGATAAAAATAAAATGTTGATTATGTTTTTTAACCTGTTAGAGAGGCTACAGTAGCATATTTTCCAGCTCACATACTAAACCACTATACACAGAGTGCTGAAACGCCTCTGCTCATGTGAATATCTGCAGCTTGTTGTGCACTACCTGGATCTACTGAAGACATGATGTCACCTCACAGAATAATGAGAAAACTGGAAGGACCAGATCAAAGGAACAATAAATATGTCATCAGATAGGCTGTTGGGACTAATTGACTGCCAAAGGAGGAGCTGTCGTGTGCTTCGATCTGGTTGAATACTGCTGGTGAGGTGATCAGTGTTCGTTCCCTGGAGGCTATATCTCTGCAGGCTATTACTGGCAGCGGGCAGCAGTTCAAAGGTTAAATTCAAAACAGTGAATCAGAACCCTTTAGGGTTGTTAATCAAGCCATTCTACCGAATGCAAATGTGTTCTAGCCAGACAGCTTCACTCCCCTTGGATTAGTCAGAAAAGAGCTTTTGTTTGACTTATACATAAACCGGTTCCTCTTATTTGTTTCATCTACTTACATAAAAAAGAAGAAATCACATCTTTCTCTACCTAAATTTAATGATGTGTTAGTGGTTTGGAATATTCCAGCACCTGCATGTAACCACATGATAGGTTTTGTTGCCATCTAGTGGACAAACTTTAAATAACATATAGCTTAACTCTGGAAGAGCCTGAAAAATCATGAAAACATTTCCAACCTTTGTATGAGTCTTTGTGGGATAAAAATATGACGTTTTCAGATTTTTATTTAGTTTTTTCAAGGTTTTATAAATATGCTGTAATATTAAATATAAAATTAAACACGCTCTATTTTGCATATTGTTCAAGCGTTGCACATTACATGTGTACACATGTTCAAGACATTGAAATGATCATCCCCAAAACTGGAAAGATCTTTACAGAGAGGTTGGGCCTCTCTGTGCAGGGGGCCTTATTTGCAAATGTCCTCCTATCCAATAGCATTCCAAAAATGAACAATACAGTTAGGTATTTAAGTTTTGGTTAAAAGAAAAGTCAACAATTGTGGTTTTTGTAAATATTTAGTTTGAAAAAGAGATGTAATATTATTATATTAGAGCGGTGGGTCTTGCAAGGTTAAGCTAACATGCAAAAAGATGACTTTTTTTTGTTGAAACACGTTTCTTCTTCTTTGCTCTTCAACCACAGTTGCATCAGAACAAAAAATTTTTAGAAAATACTCAAGGCGTGGAGTTGTAACACCATGATGTAAGGGAAAATCTAGTGGGAAATCAGGCTCATGTTGGTGTTCTTGGATTCCACTGTGAATAACTTTCAGCTCATGCTCAGTAAGCTTCTCTCACCCGGATGTATTTTGTATTTTTAGCTCCTTTAAGTTTTAGTGCAAGTTTAAATTTACTGTAGGTTTGACACATTTCTGGAAAATACTAGTAGTGTACTAGTCTACATGTGACAACAATCCCTTGTCTTCCACATTTGTATGAAATAAGCAGTATGGTCTCAAACAGATCCTGTTTATCATATGTACCTATAGAACACCTGGAATATGACTACCTCGACGAAAGCAGGAGCTTTGGCAGCTGGCTGGAGAATACAATGTTAGCACAAAGCTGTGATGAAGAGAAGTGAGCAACAACCAGAGAGGAGAAATTGCGTATCTCCAACAATCTGGAAATACACAAAAACATTTGAAGACAATCATTCTTCAAAGGGCTTCATCTCAGACTACAACCCCATGTTAGGCTTAAAGTTTATGAAAGTAAATGGTAGGCAAAAAAATCACACAAAAAAAATCTTCCCTCTCTGACCATAACACACGGCACAATGTTTGCTGAAAACCAAACATATCAGAGGAAATACCAGACACCAACTGTTAGATAGGTGGAAAGGTGATGACTGAGACTTGAACTGATGCCACAGACATAGCCACCTTGCAGTCACTGAGTTGACCATGAACACCTTTGTATAACAAAGTGTTCTAGTCAAATGGGAGGCCTCCTCTCCCACATAACCTTCATATTGACTAGGGGTGTAACGGTACAGAAAAATCCTTGTTTGGTATGTATTTAGAGTTTTAAAGTCACGGTTTGGTACTTTTTCCGTACACTTTTAATAAAGAAAAAATAAATACAAACGTCCATATGACTTTTTTCTTTTTACTTTGATCAGCATTAAACAAGGAACCTTTTTTCTGGAATTCTTTTATTTCAATTTCTGAAAAATGTCATTTTATTATGTTCTTTGGCTTAAAAAAAGTCAAAAGTATAGAATTGACTGGAGATTAGATTTTTAAAAAAATAAATAAAATAGTAGAAGACATAGCCAGAGTAGAACACAGTATAACCACTTTCAAAAACATTTGAAAACATTATCACTGACTGTTGTCATGTTAAAATAATACGGTGCCCATGCTTAAGAACAAAACATGCTTAAATCACTTTGGAGTTTTTTTGATATTTCTACACCCTAGTCTCCCAGCTGTACTTGAATGTAGCATGGGAAGCTGTTGTCAAAAAGCGCCAATTTGCATTTTATACCAAATAAGTAGTTAGGGCTGATTGGATGCTACTAGTAGCCAAGTGGACGTCAGCTGGGTTTTCTCTAGTATCAGTGACGTTTACATTCAGCCTGACATTGTTTCAGGTGAGTTATTCAGTTCAGTGCAGAGTGTGTTATGGACCTTATTGTAGTTGAAAGATGCATTCACTGACAAAGTTCTGGTTTGGTCCATCTTTTTTTTCTACTGTAGCTGCATAAGAAACCATTAATGTTCCCAAATAACAATGCTTATTGATAGCTGGGAGTTCTTTCTGTTTTGGTGTGATTTTTAAAGTTGTGCTGCAGAATGTTGCATGGAGCCCTGAGTTCCTCACAAACACTCTGCAAGTGTTCCGGTAGAAAACAGCTGCATTTGTTCGGTACTTGTGTATCGAACAGACAGGGCCGTACTGAAAAATCTGAATATGAATACATGTTCCGTTACACCGCTAGTATTGAACTTTTCTTTTAATTACAGTCGTGTAACAAAAGGTCTATCTTATCTTATCTTAACTAACTGTGACACATGCCTGATAGTAACATACCCCTAACTGTTGGGTTACTTTTGTTGTACTTTCTGAATTTGCAAATTTAAACACCAACTGTAAAACTGTAATGCATAGTTTATAATTCTATGGTAGAAAATACACATATGGAAACTAAAAAAAAAAAACCAAACTTTTTTTAATATATATATATATATACACACATATATATATATATACACATATAAACAAAAACTAC
The DNA here is from genome assembly GCA_963556495.2 of Valencia hispanica. Lineage (NCBI taxonomy): Eukaryota > Metazoa > Chordata > Actinopteri > Cyprinodontiformes > Valenciidae > Valencia > Valencia hispanica. Next base: position 41,669,257 of record OY747715.1, read on the forward strand.
AGCTTACATGAATCAAAAATATTTAATCCGTGAACTTTAACATAAAGTTCTTCCTTTGAAAAGCAACTTTTCTCTTACAATGCAGATTTATCTAAACAGGAGGCATGCTTTGAAAGGCTGGAAAGGCAAGTGGATGTCTGATATGTTGCTTTGGTTTCAACTCTAGGTGGTGTATCAGGGATTTTGGGTCAACCTATCATTTCTCCCATGCTTTAGTTCATCAATAGCAGCCACTTGGTTCTGTCAGAATAAAAAAGGAAAAAAACTCTGTACACTTCAGCTAGTTTCCACCGGACTGGAGAGGCATCTGAGGGACATCAGTCTGATTTAAAAAACAAAACATGAATCTGTTATGTAACAATGGCTGAGTGAGGTGACCTGCACCTCCAGTAAGTCCTCAGTAGCTGAACATCTGCTGTGCTGAGTTGTTCTGCTGCTGCTGCTGTTGGGTGGCTGTCTGGCTGCTCTGGACAGGATCTGGACCCTGATTCTGGGCCTCCTGAGGTTCTCCATGAGCCCCATCCATGTGGGTGACCTGGCTGCCCTCAGCAGGCGGTACGGGCCTCCAGGCCAGAGTTGGTGCCTCCAGCTGGTGGCTAATCGGGTTGACCAGAGTGGTGAGGTTGATGAAATGGGCCACAGACTGGGGTGCCGCTCCGCTGGTAGGACCCACAGTCTCCGGGACAAGTTCGGAAGGCCGGTTGTGGAGCATGGCGGAGCCGCTGACTGTGTCGAAAGTGACGGTGAGGATGGAGTTGTCCAATGTCAGGGGCCGATCGGCGGCTGTCAGGTGGCCCACAGCCACAGGCTGCAGACTGGTGAACTGGGCTTGGGCGTGGCTGGTGATTGGTGTAACAGTGATGTTGGTCAGTCCAACTGAGCTGCTGGGGGAGGGGGCTGACGGAGCGTTAGGGTCAGTCAGGACCACCACCTGAAACAGCAGAAGTCAGATTCATTAGAGCAACTTAACAAGAAAGGTATCTACCCAGAGAGCCATGGTGGCCCATTTGTTGCCTTTGAGTATTACAATGATCAGAATCAGTGGATGACTGTGGTCTGGAGTTATAATACATATCTCCAGGTCTCACCGTGGGCTGGGCTGTGTTCATATTTATTACTTAACCCAGGGAAACCTTTATGTTTAACTACTTGGACATGTACAACTAACTTAACACCATTGTTGACCAGGAATCTGAATATTTGCTGGTAATAGCGGCCTGTTTCAACACTCTGGAGTCTGGAAAAATGGTTCAAGAATGGTTTATGGGCGCAACAATGACAGCTAGAGTTGGCTTTCACATGATCCCCTGATCCTTAAGGTAGGCGTGTGTTAAATGTGTTACTGAAACAGATAGACATTCAACACAAGGAGGACCATCATAACGTTATGGCTAATTGGTGTTACAGTTGGTCAGAAGGTTACTGGCATTTACCATACAGATGAATGCCACATCATTCTGGAGTTTTATTTATGAATTTGAATTGTTCTTTTTATCAGAGCAAACCGTAAATAAAACATACAACGTTAATAATTTTTCAATCATTCAAAAATAAAAATTGTGGACAAATACGAATTTAAAAAGTATTTTCAATAATTAACGCTGGCTGAAACATATACTTAGCGTGTTGCAGAGCCATCAACAAGCTTCTGCCATCCTTCTGGCAGGATATTTCTCAAGCCTCCTTGACAGAATTGGTGGAGTTTATTTAAATTGTTGTTGTTTTTTTGCACAGACTCTGACTGAAGGCACAGTCCAAGAATCCATAGTAGTGTTGATCCCAGAAGCTGGAACCTCAGTTGTCCCACTGAAGTGAGTCTAACAAACCAAATTTCTCCTAGACCAAAGCTTTATGGTCAGACAAGACAGATACTGAGCTAATTGGCCATTTTGACAAAAAGTATGTTCTGATGAGTCAACATGAGAATGCTGTGTCAATTGTCTGGCAGGGTGGTGGCAGCATCGTGCTGAGGGTCGGTTTGACACTGGCACACTAAAAATGCAAAGCAGGAGGACTGCCTCTAGTTCACTTGAAATCAAGAGCTTGCTAGTTAAAATTTGGATATAGTTGATCCCCAACACAGATCAAAATCTGTTTGTGAGAAGGACCAAAACGAGCAAAACCTAAAGCTTCTCAAATGGCTCCGAGCTCAAATCTATCAGAAAAATCCTGGGCCCTCATTTATCAACCGTACTTACACACAGATCGGTATGTATTTCGTGAATAGGAACAATTTTACGCATAGTGTGGTACGTACCATCTTGTACTTGTGTGTAGAAATGTTCCTAAATATAAGAACAGCTCTGACAATGCGTACGCACAGCATCTAGTGGTAGAACGGGGGAACTGCAACACTGAAACTGTTTTACTTTGACAGAATATTTATCTCATCAGTTTATCACCTCCATCTAGGAGCTCATGTTGGCATCTGTCTTTTAGCAAAATAACTCAAAAAGGTTATGGACAGATTTGGATTAAACTTTCTGGAAAGGTTGGACATTTTCCAAGAAATAAATGATTCAATTTTGGGGGTGATCATGCATGGAAATGCTGTGAATCGCAATCTGGAGGATGGGGGGTGTGAGGTGCTTTGCGGAGGTCTGTGCTCTTCATGTGCTTTTTTACTTGTCACATCAAGTGCTTCAGTTTAAAAGGATGTTGTTACACTTAGAAATAAAAGGTTTGCAAACTGTACTGTGAAAACTAGATGGTCCCGCTTATCTGTGAAGCAGGTTGTCATGAAGCAGAGGGCAAAAACTATCGTGTTAAAATGAATTTGCAATAACTATGACAGTTTTCAAAAAGTCTGTTTATCGTGACTTTCTTTAAAACTTATGTTTCACCTCGATCTCAGAGCTAATGGAATTCCTTGTTGAGATCTCTTGACCATTATTTTCGGGAAGAACGCAAGGATTTAATGCATGTGTTAGAGGATGTAATGTGACCAAATATGGTTAATTGAGGATGTTTCTGTATGCAAATGACTGTGAACGAGCACAAGCACCTAGGTACACACATGTGGGATTTATCAACAGATGACTGATGAGGAACATGCGTACGACTGGCTACCGCATCTAAATACATCCAGCTTTTTACTGTTCTTACGAACATTCTAAACTTCATTCGCAGGATATTAGTGTGAGTGTATGTATATATTTGCACAATTAATTTTTTTATTTTTTATAAATGAAGTTGTATGTGGTACTATCACAGGCCACCCTGAAAAAGTATAATTCTAATATATGATTAAAGTCTAGAATGAATATGAATATCACACAGATGAGAGGATGTAAACTTGTGACCTGTAGTTATGTAAAAATATATTCAGACTTAACACATTTTGGCTCATTTTCTCATGTTTTAAGTTTTTATTCTATAATCTCAAAATTATTAAAACATATTTTCTTTTTGTCCAAAACAAATCAGTTACTAGACACATTTGCTTACTTATGTTAATATTCTAATAGCGGTGAAAAATTAGTCTGTCTTTCAGCGTAGGACCTATTTCTCCATTAGTCCATATTTACCTGTCTTTAACTCAGACCATGTTGCATCCCCAAACCTCTATTTCCACTTAAGAAAAAGCCATTGTCCCCTCCCTTCTTTTAAAAATGACAACCTCTTGAAGCGGTATTCCTTTGAAACACTTGAGATCTACCTGCTGGATGCTCTGCACAGCAGAGCTCGTCTCTGTCTCATCACCAACGATGACAGTGTTGAATTCGGACATGGCAGTGTGCCTCGGCTCGGCGAAATCGGTGTAGTCTTCTGACTCGGAGAGCTCCGGTTCCACTGGGACTCTCTGCTTCTTCTTGGGGTGCCGGGAAAGTCGGATGAGCTTCTCATGGGACATGCTGTCTTTCTCTAAGGACAGGGTGGGCTGTAGGAGACGATAGTTCACAATAGGACAACAGTAACAGGGTATGCTGTAAGTCTGGCTCCAACTATAGTAGTGATTCCCTCATGTTTTCTGAGGCATATGTATATCATCTCCACACACTGTTAAAAAAGTAATCAAACCTGGACGATACTGATGGATGAATTACTGATGGTGGAATTTTCTTGAAGATCATCAAACTCATCAATTCTCATGGGCGCCACCTGCAGGCAGAAAAATGGAATGATTAGTTCAGGGAGTCTGGCTGTACCGGTCAGAGTCAGACTGACCTGCACGGCCCGTCCAGACTTACCTCGGGGTGTTTGCGACGCAGATGGCGGTTCATGGAAGCGCGGGTCGACACCTTGGTCCCACAGAGGTGACATGACTGGGCTTCCACCTTCTCATGGGTCAGGTGGATGTGCTTCTGCAGCATATACTCTGTCAGGTACTTCTTATCGCAGTGTTCACATTTCCATGTCTTACCCACTGCAGCATAGAATAAAATCACTTCGTAAAATGCTGACAACACCAAGATGCACTAAAATAAATGTTGTTGTTTTTTTAAATACTGAACTATTTTAATTAATTGTTCAGGTTAAAGATGAACCAATCGATTTTTTCCCTTTTTTATGATTTGAAGTTTTTCATGAAGACAAAATAATTGCTTTCTTTTCCCTTTTTTGTGGCTTTAAATGTGAAATGAACACTTGTTTAGGGTTAAATGCTGAGAATAAAAAACATGCATTTCTTTTCGGCCTGATGGGAGTCTCGTGAGATAAGGACCTGTGTGGATGAGCTTGTGCGTCTCCAGCGTTGTCCTCTCACTGAACGTCTTTCCGCACAATTCACACATAAAATCCTTAACACCTGCAAGCAAGGTGGTATAAAGATAAACCAGCAATGGTAGAGAACAGTAACTGAATCCACAACCGTTCTAACTTCAGGTCAGAATCCATTTAGACGTCTCAACCCACCTGTGTGTCTCTTAAAATGCTTCAGCATGTTGACTTTTTGGGCAAACTTGCGGTTGCATTCTTTACACTCGTACTCTTTGATGCCTTTGTGAAGCTTCATATGGTGCCTCAGAGCATGCTTGGTTTTCATACCTGGAAAGGGTATAATAATAAATCAGTCAAATATAAACTTCTCAAGGTTCGATAAGACATTCAATTAGTATCAAAAAATAGAACCGAGAAGCAGTAAGAAGCAAACCTTTCCCACACTCTGCACACAGATAGTCCCGGTTGTCATCATGAACCCTGAGGTGCTCCTTCAGCATGTCCTTCCTTGCAAATGATTTCCCACATTTTTCACAGCCATGGCTCTTTACCCCTGGATCATTACATAGGAGCAAATACTTTAAAGATATTTTTTTAAACATTCGAATAATTTTTTTCTTCTTTACCGTTGTTATCATCCTTTCCACTTTTGATTGAAAACAAAAAATCAATAAAGGAAAATGTGATTGTCTTTTTTTGTTATTTGTTTCTAAATCAAATACAAAAAACATATTTTAAATTTGAGTCTCGGATCAAAAATACTCAATTGTAAAACGGCACGAATGACCGAATTTTATTTTGATATTTATTTGCTCTGACATTTATCAGAGTCTGTGACTCTAAGGGGGCGCTGCTTTGCTGACAGAAGCTCCTATTATATTACGTGATCCCTCCATAACAACTGAAAGAAAAGTGGTAGAGGGATGAAACTTTTATAGGTAACAGTATTTGCATGGATCCGTCATAACGTACACAGTTTTTGAGTGTAAAGATGACAGAACGTCAGTGGCTCAAAGGTGACAAGCCCCCATCATAATATGTGACCCTTCCATGGGCTTTGCAAAACAATGTTTACCTCATATCAGATTTTAATAACAGCCTTAATGATTAATACAAACATTGTTTGCATTTAAAAATAAGCATAGAATCTAAAACAAAAAGATAGTAAATATCGGATATTTTAAATTAAATGAAACTACTTATTCATAATAAATTTTTTTTTAAAAATCTTCCCCTTAACTGTTGTTTTTTTCACCAGCCCTTCTGGTTTGTATTTTTTTTTTCCTTTTGGAGCTGGGACCGTTTATACTTAAGTCTGAAGTTCATAAATAAATGAAGATAGAAGTACGTGCAGCTTAGCGTGTTTATGATGTCCGGAACGATATTATTTAAAAACGGCAGACTAAATTTCATGTCATTTAAGTGTCTAACTGTGCTTTAAAAAACCAACACTACCAACAGACAAGGGTCAGATATGACAAATATTTAGTATCGTTCAGGTAGTTTAATAGCGCTTTTCAGGTGAGGAGTGCACCTGGAGCTTGTGCACATAAAGAGGATTACGTAGATTGTGTATCGAGCTTGTGCACTTTAGGGGCACAACGTTTGTTCAGGAAGAGTCAGCGAAATAGACCTAGAGTCACAGTATCTGATAGCCGCAGAAAATGTCAGAGCAATTAAATATTAAATTCAAATTCAATCATGCGGCCAGTTTTTCAATTTTGTATTTTTGATCCAACACTAAAATTTAAAATCTAAAAAACAAGACCTCTTTTGTTTTTTGTATCTGATTGAAAAACAAATAACAAAAAAAAAATAAAAAAAAATCACATTTTCATTTTTTGTTTGTCAATTCAAAAAATGGAAAGGACGAATGATACGTGGATTCACTCCTTATTCGCTTTTATTCAGAAATTTCAAGCTACTGTGTTATTCTAGTGTGTTTTCTATGTCTAAGAATCAAAGAATATATTAAAAATCAGGACCTTTCAGATGAACAACAAACTAACGGCCTAAACTAAAAATCTGCTCTTTTTTCCGGTCATTGAATACACCACACAAAGGTGAAATCAGGTTTAGCTAAAAACAACACTCTTTAGTGGTGAAGCTGTAACTGCAGGAAAAAAAGACAGCCATTTTCTGCTACCATCCAGCCTGACTTAAGTCAATTCCTACCTGCCTTAGAAACATTTTGTCAAACTAGCGAAGCAGCAAATGAACCTGAAGCCAATTTCAGCAGACAACAGGAAGACTGAACAAAGTAGGCTGTTAGCACATAGCGGTGATGAGCATAGGGCATATTGTTTCTTACCAAAAGAAAGCCTTACAGCAACTTTACTTCGTTTTTTCCTTTCTAGATTTTAACGTCTACCATGGATCAAAGACTGCCATTTAAAGTTAGCAATGCTAACTGTGTTAATTGTACTATTCACTAATATAAGACAGTTTAAAACTTTATTTTTTTCCAAAAGTATCAAAAGCCTATTGTACAGAGATTACTTTCTCTCTCACACACAGTGTGACGTTGTCTCTGCTCCTAATATACAGTGGGGCAAATAAAGTGTTTGGTAGCCACCGATTGTTCAAGTAATCCCACTTAAAAAGATGAAAGAGGTCTGTAATTTTCCTTATAGGTACACTTCAACTGTGCGAGACAGTGTAAAAAAATCCAGGAAATCACATTGTATGATTTTAAAGAATTTATTTGTATATTGGTGCAGAAAATAAGTATTTAGCACATAGAACCAAGCAAGAACTCTGGCCCTCACAGACGTGTTACTTCTTCTTTAAGAAGCTCTTCTATCCTCCACTCATTACCTTCAAACAGTCAGACTCCAACTTCCACCATGGCCAAAATTCTACACCTGCACAAGACTGGGATGAGCCAACTTACAATGGGCAAGCAGCTTGTTGAGAAGAGATCAACTTTTGGAGCAAATATTAGAAAATGGAATAAATACAAGGTCACTGATAATCTCCCTCGACCTGGGGCTCCATGCAAGATCTCACCTCGTGGGGCACACATGATCTTGAGAACAGTGAGGAAACACCCCAGAACTACATGAGTGGAACGGGTCAAAGGCCTGAAGAGAGCTGGGACCATAGTAACAAAGGTTACTATTAGTAACACACTATGTCGACATGGATTAAAATCCTGCAGCACTTGAAAGGTCCCCCTGCTTAAGCCAGCACATGTCCAGGCCCGTCTAAAGTTTGTCAGGAGGATTGGGAGAATGTCATGTGGTCAGATGAGACCAAAATATAGCTCTTTGGTTTAAAGGCTCAAACTGTGTCTGGAGGGGGAAGAATTGCATCCCAAGAACACCATACCCACTTTGAAGCGTGGGGGTGGAAACATTATGCTGTGGGGGGTGCTTTTCTGCAAAGGGGACAGGACGGTGGGGGGGGTTGAAAGTTTGTCTTGCCCAGTGACAGCTTCAAAACATCACAGCTCTAGAGAAGATCTGCATTGAAGAATGGGCCAAAATACCAGCTACGTTGTGTGCAAACCTGGTGAAGACCTACAGGAAATGTTTGACATTGCCAACCAAGGATACATTACAAAGTACTGAGGTGAACTTTTGTTATTGACCAAATGCTTATTTTCTGCACCATTATACAAATAAATTTGTTAAAAATCACACAATGTGATTTCCTGGATTTTTGTTACATTCTGTCTCACAGCTGAAGTGTACCTATGATGAAAATTATAGACCTCTCTCATCTTTTTAAGTGGGATAACTTCACCAATCAGTGGCTGCCAAATACTTTTTTTTGCCCCACTGTAAAAAACTAGAAAAGCAATTGGAGAGCGTAGACCTCTGACAAAGCAGCTCAATTACACCCTCAGACGGTGATCTGGATAAAAAAACGAATCAATTGTTCCCGGTCCCACTGTGGACATTTCCTGAAAATGTAATCAAAATCTGTCTAAAACCTTTGAGTTATGTTGCTAACAGAAAGACAAACAAAACAAAAGAAACCCTGGCAAAAACTTAACCTCATTAATGATAGTTAGCGTTAAGCTTGACAAAAGCTTGACAAAAACTGGAGCTGGGAAATTATCCACAGATCTCTAAGCGTTAATTTCTCTCAGCTGGAAGTAATGTCTTAGTCAAATGGACCGCTTTTTTAATTTTCAGTTTAAGGATCCAACTAAAATTTCAACTCTGGAAACACCAGAGAAAATTCAACATTTAGTGCTCAACTAAAGAACACAAAGCTCTTCCAGAGTTCTCAGGACGTTGCTCACCAGTGTGGATAATCTTGTGCCTATCCAGGTTGCCGATGCTGTTGAAGATTCGACCGCAGATTTCACATGGATGGATGTACCTGGAGAACAGAGGCAGTTATATTTCAACTAATCACTGACTACTTTAACTAGACTTTATGTACATTTAAGTAGCATTTAATTGCAGAAGCAGTCCCTGCTGTCTTACTTCTGCACTGCAGGGTCCGGCAGCTGCTCTCTGTGAATGACCAGGTGAGCGTTGTACGTGGCCTTCAGTGCAAAGTGTCGGTTACAGATCCCACAGCTGTGGCCTTTCTCCTTGTGTTGCTCCATGATGTGCTTCAGGTAGTCTTTGCCCTTCGCAAATGAAAACTAGGCAGATGGAAGCAGATTACTTCGGTCATGTACTAAAGCCTTTAAATAACCTTCTCTCTCTGGTTTATATTTTTCAACACCAACAAGGCTTAAAGTTAGTGTTTTCATTTAATCATTTTTGCCAATTTTTATCCACTGAAGCTTACTTGACATTTCTTGCAATTGTATTTGTGGTGATCAGGATCATCATCTTCATCTTCTTCATCCGATTCATCGCTGTCATCTGGTGAGATGCCGATCTTCTTGATGAAGTCCTCCCTCTCCTGCTCGTCCATTAAAGCAATGTCCTGGAACCAGAAGAGCTCAATAAAAATGACAATTTTTCAAAGAGCTGAAGTCACGGAGTCCTGAAATGTGCTGGCATTATGACTGTTGTCAGCATCAGTGGCTGCAACCTGCAGATGATGTAAGGGTGTCTTTCTTAATGCTGACAATACAGATAAGACGAGGTTTCAGTGTCACCTTGAAATGCACATGGATGTGGTCCCGGAGGACGTCCACACGGAAGAACTTCCGGCCGCAGATCTCACAGGTGTACTTCTTATCACCGTGAGTCAGCAGGTGCTTGTTCATGTTGCTCCTGCAGGAGAACACCTGTGCACACAGGCATGTGGGACCCGTGTAACAAATAAAGCATCTGAGAACACTTTTAATGTCGTTCGACTTCCAAACAGGTGTTAGATCTGCTGCCTGCAGGATCATGAAACAAAAACCTACCTTGCCACAGATGGGACAGGGAGATGGCTCCTTCCTGTACTTGGTCCCGTCTTCTCCGTTTGCCTCCAGCTCCTCTTTCTTCATCTGTTTTGGTCCTGTTTACAATCAAAACAAGTTAAAGCCAGCAAGGCAGAGACAATGGGGGTGTCACTACCAGCTTTGCACATCTAGAGACTGACACTTTTGCCAATTCTTCATTGCAAAATAGCTCAAGCTAAGTCATATTAGATGGAGAGCCAAGTCTGATCCAATGGAGTGTCTGGTGGGGATCTGTGTCTTGACTTCTGCCGTCCAACCCGTTCTCTTACCCCTCTCTTCCCTTTCATTCAATCATGATTAGCTTTTAGTTTTCCATCCTCTACTTCTGTTTTTTAGGTTTTCTGTCCCCCATTATTTTTTAGTTGCGGCAGAGGGTCGTATTCTGTTTATTTTCATGTTTCAATTGAAATACTCAGTAAAGGCATAAAATTATGTAGCAGGTATAGGAGGGATGGTAATAGTGAACATTTGGTTGAATTTTATAAATTATCTTTTGAAACTGTAAATAATTCATGGTTTTATAAATGTGATATATATATACTAAGAAATGTTACATTTAGGCCTGTGTGGGGGAAAAAGTAGGGTAATTTTGGAAATTGAATTAACTCGAGGTTAGTATAATAACAAGCCATAGTATTACACTGTTTTTTTGCAATCAAATTATATTCAAGTCACTGCTAAAAATGTTTTAGTCAACACCATCAAGCCACAAAAACACACTTTCTGCTATAAAATGAAGTTGTTTATAGAAGCCATCTTGCTTGATCTCTGCTGATAGCCGTCTCTGGCCTCCATTTATAATGCATGCAATAACTTACAATAAGTCTGTGTTAATAGTGCAACACTTTTGGCACATTATGGTTGCTACAATCATAAAATGAGTTTTTACTACTAAAAAGGAGCTCTTTTGACTCTGTTGCATTTGAATGTTGTGGGGGATTGGTTGGCTACATTCCAGCTAACCATAGAGTTGCCTGATTATATTGCTTTAAAATTTTTTTTAATGTGATGGTGTTGACAAAAACTTGGGACAAACTTTAAATGATCACATATTAATAGTAAATGTTATTTTTTTCATTTTTTTCTCTTTCATCTTTCCTAGATATTTTATATTTTCAAGGATTTTTAAACAGTTCTTCATCAAATCAAAATGATAGAGTCCTGTCTTGGGACAAGCGATTTTGTGGACACCTGCCTATCATAAATTCATTAAATCACTACATTAAGTATGAAAACACACAAGAACATTATATTTGTGCTAAAATCTCTCACAAGACATCCACAATTATGCTATAAGAATTTTTGCTAATCATCTGTATTAAATTTGCACTTTTTTTGTTGTTGTTGTTGGACCTGATTTTACCAGTCTCAAGACTAAGTAGACTTGCAGTAAACTGCTGAGGGATTCCTTTAAGTAATGGCTTTCATTTGGCAACTTTATGGATCTCTGCAGCTCCTCCAGAGTTATCATGGGCCTGTTGGCTACTTCTCTGATTAATGCTACTCCTTGCCTGGTTTGTCATTTTAGGTGGACATCCATGTCTTAGTGGGTTTTGCAGTTGTGCCATACTCCTGCTGTTATAAGATTGATGGATAGAACAGAGCTCTGTCAGACATTTTCTAACCTAACTCTACATTAAATCACTCCACGGCTTTCTCCCTGAGCTTTCTGTTGTGTTCCTTGGTCTTCATGAAACTGTTCTCTAACAAGCATCTAAGGAACAGCTGGATTAATACTGAGATAAAATTAGACTATGGTGAATTTTATTTAGGTGTCTCAGAGTAAAGGGAGGCTGAATACTAATGCAGACTACGCTTCTTTAGATTTTAATTGGTAGAAAATGTACATTTTCCTTTCACTTCAAAAATATGTTCTATTATTTGTTGGTCTATCAGATAATGAAAATACACTGAACTGTATGATTGTAACAAGACCAACCTGGTACCGTGAATAATTGCCACCTTTTCCATTTTAGTTTTAAGAAATAATGCCAAGATGTATATATATATATATATATATATATATATATATATATATATATATATATATATAAAAATAAATAAATAAATAAATAAATAAATAAATATATATATATATATATATATATATATAAAAAAAGGCTCTCGGTTGTGTAACAGAGGGAGTTATAAAAAAAAGATCCAGCTTAATAAAACTCTAGACTGGACCTTGGTCTCTAGCTGCAGTGACTCACCCACGCTGTGCCTCCTGTGGTGCTCCTGCATCACGTCCTTGCGGTAGAACATTTTGTTGCAGATCTCGCAGGAGTAGAGCTTCTCGCCATGCTTCTTCTTGTGCTTGGAGAGGTTGCTGTTGGTGGAGAAGAATCGCGAGCAGATGTCGCACTGGAACGTCTTGTCGTCTAGAGAGATGAGAAAACGGATGAAATGAAACAAAAGACGCGACAAGAATGTAGTTATGAAAATCCTTAAGGGAGAAGAAAAGATTTCCACCTGTGCGGCAGTTGTGGAACTTTAAGGCATTTTCCAGACGAAAAGATTTTTCACATGTGTTACATTTATATTTGTATTCCTGGTCAGGCTGTAGGAGGCAGAGAGAAAGTAAACACATCAACCAGCAGAACGATTAAGAAGCTCGAGGAAACAGTTTGGAGTGACACTCACCATGTTTTTGCTGTGCTTGTAGGAAATGTGCTGCTTCAGACTCTCCTTACGGCTGAATAACTTATCACATTCATCACACTTAAACAGCTTATCACCTGAGAGGGGCCATAGAAGAATTCTGTGATGTTACACATGCATGTCCACTCATCCGGATAACTATTTAACTCCAGTTTGGTTTACCAGACACTCCACTGAGAGAGCAAAGCAAGCTCTTACCATGAGATCGGATGTGTCTGTTCAGGTTGCTGCTGTTCTGGAAGACTTTGCTGCAGTGGGAGCAGCGGTACACGCGTTTGTGCTCTCTGGCTTTGGGCCTCTTGTGGACAGCCATGTTTTCAGAAGAACTGAGCAGGTTGCTGCTCTCTGATGCTGCTCCTGCTTCGGAGGCCACTGGCTCCACACTTCCCACCATGGGTTTTACATCTGCACACATCAGCAACACGCACATACACAATGGTAGATGCCTGGTTTTCGGCCCACAATGTGATCAAGTTACATGTAAAAACATTCATGTATAGGTTCCACCTGCAGGAGGCGCTACAGCTACGGTATCCTGTGTTCAAATCAAACTCTCAAAGTGGTCCTGACCAGTGACAGCATCCTCAGCATGACCAAAACCACATGTCATACACATGTTCTGTAGAGACGGGACCATGGCTATCTCTCATTATAACACATTTATACAGACAACCACATGAAGTGTTGCTTTGTTTTCATTTTTCAGTCATTAAAGGAAAAAAATCCAGCATCATTTAAACCCCAGATATCACAAATTTACCCTCAAAAACAGAAATTAGATGAGTTTGTGATTGTTTTTTTTCTAAATGACACTTCATATATTAACTTGATCTTAAAATATTTAAATCAGCAGTTTTGTTTTTGTTCTCCTCAACGAGTAACGAGTCAAATAAGAGATTACAGTTGCAAAACAAAAGTAAATAGATTACAGTTTCTTCCCCTGCGTTACTAAACAGTGATTTTGTTTGTGAGTGCTACATGGCAATCACGTATGAGCGTGTGGCGTCAGTGGTAACAGCAGACATGTGTGTAAATTAACAAGAGGGAACATGAAGAGCGTGAGAGAGCAGGACCATGCAGTGTTAATGCTTGAAAGTAGCGACATTACATTGATTTGACTCAGTAAAAAGAACAAAAAGAACAAAAACAATTGCGTCCGCTGTACACGTGTGGGAAGAAAACTTTTATATACAGCTAAAAAATTCCTCCTGCATCAAGCAAGCCAGCGCAGGAATGTGAAACTCATTGAGAAAGGAGCCCCCCGCTGACATGACCGCTGCGGCTACCACATCAAATTCCACCGGGCAAACCTCCAACAACCACTCTCCTGCTAAACAGGTGAAAATACATTTTGTAAAATTTAAACCAACTGTTAAAAGATTTGTTAAAAATTAGCAACACAGTCAGCAGAAACTTTGATTGTATTTATTCTATAGCTGTATTTTAGTTCGATCTATTCTAATGAAGGAGTGTAAACACAAAAAAATTTATGTATTTTATATGCTGGAATATGCAGAAATATAGGTTAACAGAAGACAGACTGTAATTTCCTAAAATATGGCCGAATGACCAGAAAAACGGTTTAAATGTTAAAGAAAATTATTTAAATCAGAGGCTGTTGAACTTCATTAACTTTTTTGCTTGATAAAATGGGAATAAAGATAAAAGAGAGAAACTAATGACGCAAATTATTAAAAAGACTTTCATTTACACTTTACATGATGGGATATACAAAAACAATAGAATTAAGCTGAAAGGTCTATCACTTTATAGCGTATTCAGGCTGTGCATCATGTTTTTGAAAACTAACTACGTCAAGTAACCAATTACTTTTGAAGATAAGTATTCAGAAAGTAACTGCATTACTTTCTAAGACAAGTAATCAGTAATTAGTAACTACTTACTATTTCCAAGTAACTTGACCAACACTGCCTATAAGATGAGAATTTCATCAATGCTTCCTCGCTGCATTTCTCACCTCCCACAGCTTGAAGCTGGATGGACGGACTTCAGATATGAGAAGATATGCAGCTGCTGAAATGCAGGACAATGCAGCACTTGGTTCACAAAAGGTTTGCCTCACACTCTATAAACTGGGTCCTTTTTATCTCAGAAACTCTTGTTATTTAAAGTAAGCTTGAAATCAAAAAGAACTAAAGAAAGGTTTAACCACCAGGTGTCAGTATCTGGTACAGAGGAATCCAGTACAAGTATCACCAAGTATGTTTGTGTTTTCTGTCAGTGCTGCTGAACATTAAACACACCGTTTCATATTATCACCACCAGGAGAGAGCACCTCTATAAAATCATGTTACAGTAACAGATTATTCCCAAGTGGAAGACCTCCTAGCAGCACATTTACCCAGAGGTCACAGGGTGTAAAGCTCAGAGAAAGTACAAAAAGATATCAAAGAGCTCCATATTTCACTCTGGATTTTAAATGTTAACCTTTATGACACTAATAAACTAAAAGTAGTTATGGTTCATTTGGGGGGGTTGGAAAGAGAAAGCATCTTCTCTCTTAAAAGCACAGCTGGAGTTTATGATCAGCTTGCTTTAGGGCTGATTTAAGTGAAAACAGACGTGCATTTACTTTTTATTGCAACTATACGTCTGGTTTTAGTTGCCTGATGCACTCTTGTGCATGGATGTGACACAGTAAAGTCACTTTTTAGTGGACTTTTAACATAGATAGATGAGATCTCAAGAGTCCTCTTTGCCGTCCTAAAATCCAAGAAAACTGCCTTCTTAACACATTTTAGGGGATGTGTATAAATCTGACAAGCAGTCTTAAAATATGCAAGTTACTCTGTTTGATGCTGATCAAAAATATGTGTAGTTTTTAAAAATCAAGACACCTAAAGGGGAGGAAGATTCAAAATATCTGCTAATTTATCTAAGACGGACCCAAAAAGCAATATGTTTGACACAAGAAGTAGAAGAAAACCAAATCCAGTAGGTGAGAGTTAGACTTTAGAAGAGGAATGTTTAACCCTAAAAGTCTGAATCTTTCCTTACTCACTTTTGGTTTTGCTGGTGGTAGCTGTCGCTCCTGGCCTGCGTCCCCTGGCTCGCCTCCCGCGGCCCTGCCCTCTTTTACGGCCAAGCTGGGCCGTGTGGGGCTTCCCTTCCTCTAGGTCAGGGGCAACCAGGTTCTCCTCCTGGGGCTGCTCTGAGGCAACCTCGCTGCTGTGATCCAGGATGATACCTGGGAACGATGAAAATTAATTGGATGTATCGGAGCATGGAAACTTGAGACAGAGGTTTGTTTTGATTCCAATCCTGACTAAATACTGAGCTGAAAACGTGATTAAAATTTAAAGCTTAAATTTATACATTTATCAGAATTCAGGTGATTGATGGTTTTAATGATTTTACCTGCATTGTTGTCTTCAGCCTTTTGAAGCAAGTGGGCTCCACTTTTGTCTGAGATCTCTATTTTAGCAGAGGATAAATCAATATCAGCTCAGAAGACACCATTGTTTCTACACTAGACCACCTCAGGTCTCTATGAGATACAGAGCCATGCTAAAGTATTGATGGATCTAAAACCTTTTCACATTTTGTCACATTACAACACAAATCTTGACTAGATTTTATTGGAATGTCATGAGACAGAATACTAGAGTAAAGTTCTGATAAGGAATGAAAAGGATACAAATCTTCTTTACTCTCATAAGCATGATTACAAACACTACAAATCACTCTAAAAACACCATTTCCACCCACTGAAACATGGTAGTGGTAGAACCATGCTGTGGGGATACTATCCTCCACCAGACATACAACTTGGAAAGTAGATGGAGCGTATACGGCAGTTTGAGAACCACGCGTTTAGAGCAAAGCATACTCATGAATTAAGAGTGACCCAGTCAAAGTCCAGACAGAAATGAAATTGAGAACCTGTTGCAAGATTTGAAAAATGTTGTTCACCAATACTCTCCATCTATTCTGCATCAACTTGGTCAATATAGCAAAGAAGAATATATGTAAAGCTGTTAGAGACATACAGTGGTGTGAAAAAGTGTTTGCTCTCTTTCTGATTTCTATTTGCTTTGCATGTTTGTCACACTTAAGTGTTTCAGATCATCAAACAAATTTAAATATTAGTCGAAGACAACTCAGGTAAATTAGTTAGATGATCTGAAACATTTAAGTGTGACAAACATACAAAAGAAATTAGAAATCGGGAGGCTCTACAAAATATGGGTATACATCATCTATTTTTATGTTCTACTTTGTTTTAATCTATTACATAAAATCTAAAATACATTTAAGATTGTGGTACCTATAACTGGGGGAAGCAGCAGTGGTTGAAGTGGGGGCTTCAGCATGGGTTTCTCCATCTTCTTGGCATAGAAAGCACCATACCAGACTCTCAGCTCCATTCCTGGGAGCACATCCTAGCAGAAGCACATGTAGGAAGCGAGTAACCGTCTGATAGCAAGCATGGCCAGCTGGAAGAATGGGTGACAGCTTTAAGGCCAGGCGGGACGTAGGTACCTGAGAGGTATTGAAGTAAACGTCGTCATCCTGCTGGTAAGCGGTCAGGTTCTGGTGTTTGTGATCGGTGGCAGGTCGCACCAGCATCATCCAGTTGCAGTCATCTTCACTGCTGCAGTCGAAACACACCACAGCACCATTCTTCTGAAAGATCTGCCCGACAGAGGATGGAGTATGAGTTCAAGTACAAACTCCTAATACAAAGCAGGGCATGCATTGTGTTCTAAGTCAGAAGGGCCCATCTGGCAGCACCTTCAGAGGGAATACTCCTTCTTTCTCCAGACTGGGCACTCTCTTAGCTTCAAAGGGTCCAAAGCGGGTCCTTTTGACCAGTCGACGCAGAACAAACACTCCCTCCTCTCTGTTAGCCACCTCTCTGATCTCCAAGCTGTTAGGGAGAGATGATCTGATGGCGAACAGAGTAGGAATTTGTAAAAAAATCTTTGTACACATCAAGCTTAATTTAATGAGATATGCAAAAACAATACCTGTATTAGAAATAGCTAACCAGGGGGAGTAACGGGGCTGAATTTGCATTTCTTTTGTTTGGTTGCGTAGATTAAGAGATAGATCCAATTTTAGAGTAGTTTAGACTCAAAATAAAAAATGGGATGTTATTTTTAAGAAACAAGCACACAAAAAGTTTGCTCACTCATACATTGCTGTGAAAACAAGCTACATAGTCAATCTTTTGTTGCTTATTTTAAAAGACTAATCCTTTGTAATATCAGGCAAAGATAACCTGAGTAAATAGAAAATGAAGTTTGTTTTCAAATGATGACCAAGCACTTCTTCTTGGGATCAATTTCACAAGAAAAAACCCAGGTCTGATTACTGCCTAACCTTGAGAGATCATTTAAAAAGCACCCGTCTGACTTCATGAAGTAGGCTGATCTCCAGAAATTAAAGAGCAGATGAGAATAAAGTTATTGGAATCTTTTAGTCTGGAAAGGGCTTTGGGATTGTAGTGAAACACAGTAAAAATCATTATCCACAACGGAAGAAAACATGGAACAGTGGTGAATCTTCTCACAGTGGCTCAATTACAAAGATTCCTCCAAGAGCGAGTCAACAACTTCTCTAGTTCTCAATGAAACCCAGAACAACATCTACAGCTCTTAAGGCCTCACTTACCTCAGTTGATGTCAAAGTTCATGATTCAACAGTAAGACTGGACAAAACATTGAGATGAAAAAGTTCCAGGGCAAACACCGCTGCTGACACAAAGCCTGATCTCAAATTTAATGATCCACAAGACTTTAGAAAATGATTCTGCTGATTGACAAGATGCCCTGTGCTGGACTGGCAATCAGTACAGGGTGCACCCCCCGACTCTCACCCAATGACCGCTGGAGAAACCACATATTTACATATACTTTAGAAAGAAAAAAAAACATTTTCTTCTTCACTTTCAAACATCAGATTGGCTTAAACTTTTTTTGTTTTAGATCAATAAATAAAACAATTATTAGGTTTTTTATTTTTGTTATTTTGAGAGAGAATGTTATGTATTTTTTAACTATTTCAATCAAAGTCAGAAGTATACGTACACTTCCTTAGTTTCACTTGGATCAAATGTTTCGGGTTTCCTTGCTCAAGCTTTCTACAATAGTTTGCTGAAATCTTGGCCCACCCCTCTTTACAGAACTGGGTCAAGTTTGTAGGCCTATAGGCCCACTCGGATTTTCAGTACCACCCGCAAATTTTCTATGGCGTTGTGGGTGAGCCTACCAGGCATGGACCCACCCACTTGCTCTTTAGTTTTAGGCAGGTGTGAAAAAATGCTGTAAACAAAGAATGCTTTCAAAGATGGAAGTGTTAATCCTTTATTTTCATCAATCAACAAAAAGCAGTGAATGAACAATAGAGAAATCTAAATCAAATCAATATTTGGTGTGACCACCTTTTGCCTTCAAAACAGTTGCAGCAAGACAGTTGCAGACAGTTTTTGAAGGAACTTGGCTGGTAGGTTGTTCCAAACATCTTGGAGAACTAACCACAGATCTTCTGTGGATGTAGGCTTCCTCACATCCTTCTGTCTCTTCATGTAATCCCAGACACACTCCATGATGTTGAGATCAGGGCTCTGTGGGGGCCATACCATCACTTCCAGGAGTTCTTGTTCTTCTTTACACTGAAGAGTTTGGGGTTGTTGTCCTGCTACAGAATAAATTTGGGCCCAATCATACGCCTCCCTGATTGTATTGCATGATGTAAAAGTATCTGCTTATATTTCTCAGCATTGAGAACACCATTAATCCTGACCAAATCTCCAACTCTATTGCCAAAATGCCACCCCAACCATTCAAGGAACCTGCACCCTGCTTCACTGTTCCCTGCAGACACTCATTATTGTACCGCTCTCCAGCCCTTTGACAAACACACTGCCTTCTGCTACAGCCAAACATTTCAAATTTTGACCCACCAGTCCAGAGCACTTGCTGCCCTTGTTCTGCAGCCCAGTTTCTGTGTTTTCATGCATACTTGAATCGCTTGGCCTTGTTTCCACGTCGTAGGTATGCCTTTTTGGCTGCATCTCTTCCATGAAGACCACATCTGGGCAGATGTCTCTGGACAGTAGAGGGGTGCACCTGGGTTCCACTGGTTTCTGCCAGTTCTGAGCATCTTCCGATTTCGATGGGTAATAAGCTTGATGTGTCTTTCATCTGCTGCACTAAGTTTCCTTGGCCGACCACTGCGTCTACGATCCTCAACGTTGCCCGTTTCTTTGTGCTTCTTCAAAAGAGCTTGAACAGCACATCTTAAAACCCCAGTCTGCTTTGAAATCTTTGTCTGGGAGAGACCTAGTCGATGCAGCATAACTACCTTGTGTCTTGATGCTGATCTCAACCTTGCCATGACATGAAACTATTTTCCACAACCTCACCTTGGTAGCAGAGTTTGGTTGTTCCATCACCCAGTTTTAAGCCTCCTTCACAGCTGTTTCTGTTTCATTTGATGACTGTGTTTCAACCTACGTGTGACATTGATGATCAATAGCACCTGTTTGGTATAATTGGTTGATCATACACCTGATCCTACAAAATCCCTGACTTTGTTCAAGTGTACCTAAAATAATTGATGCTGGTTTGAAGCCAAAAGTTTTTTCAACCCCGACCCAGGTTACTTTCATGTGTGGTACCCTACTATTAATACATATCATATGTTTTAAAAAGCGACTGCAGTCTGTACGGTCATGTCATATTTCATCCGACTGAGCGCCAGCATTAGGTTATCCTCTTCCTTTCTTAATGCATTTTATTACTTGTTTGTGATTTTGTCAGCTCAACATGCAGAATATATTCACAATTATTTAACACACGTTGACATGTTATTTAAAGTTTGTCAGCATAAATAAAATAAATAAAAAAAGAGTCTGAAAAGCTCCAGATTATATTATGTTGTCTGCAACTGAAGGATTTTCCTGGGTCCAGATTAAAGATAGAGACGGTTAAAAGTAAATGCAAATAAGAATGTAAAATAAATAAATAAATAAATAGAACCAGACTCAAGCTCAGATCGTCCCATCTAGAAGCAGATGGTGAAGCAGATGACAACTGTATTTAGGGAATGGTTATAATTTGCTTAGCTGACTTGATTGGAGCTTATTGTCCCTGTTTTGTGATTCTTTTTTCTTGTGTTTGCATCATCTTGAGTGCTATTGTTGGGCCAAATTAAGCCAAAATACTTAATAATGTTATGTCGGGTTACAGGTTTTTTCTCTTTTCGACTGGAAGGCTTTTCGTTAATGAGTCAAAACTTTCCCTATTTTAAATGGGGGTTTTTTAAGTCTGGGATTTGAGTAAATTTTAATGATCTTCACCTGTTAGTGGGTTTAGTTTCCATAATAGTCCAGTTTTGCACGCTGCTTTTTGACGCGTGTACAGTTTCTGTCTGGAACATGTTTAAACTGTTCCGAATACAAATTCAGCCACTGTCTCATCAGATTGTAATTACACTTTGTACTGAATGATGAAAAACAGTAAACAATGTTGAAAAGGTAAGAAAAGGAACTGCTATTTCATTGTTTTATTTTTCCTCACTTACCTGTTCCGAATGACACGGTCAAAGAGTTAACGGTGCAGTGCACCTCTGTTCTGCTGTTAAGTTTAATAGTTTCTCTAGCTATGGGTTAAAAACAATTTTCACAAGAAGGCAAAAAAAGTTAAACCTATGTGTGTATTGATTTATATTGATATTAATTTGTTTATTAAGGTCCATCCAAAATAACTATAGCCCATCCAAAAATGAAAATGTTGGACTGTACCTGCTTAAGCCACTTTGTAACTAATTTGGAGGCATGCTTGGGGTCATTGTCTATCGGGAAGACCCATTTGCACCCAACTTCAACCTCCTGGCAAATGTGTTCAGGTCTTCCTCTCTTTCAGCTTTTCCATTCAGGGGTTGCTACAGTGAATCATCTGTCTCCATTTAGTCCTATCCTCTGCATCCTCTGCCCTCACAACGCCTAACGTAATGTCCCCTTTCACCACATCCATAAATCTCCTTTTTGGTCTTCCTCTCTGCCTCCTGCATGGTGGCTCCAACCTCAGCAGTCTTCTACCGACCAAATGGCCGTCTCTCCTCTGAACACGTCCAACTCTCTGATTTTATCTCCAAAACATCTAACATGAGCTGTCCCTCTGATGTACTAATTCCTGATCCTATCTATTCTCATCACTCCAAAAGAAATTCTCAGAATCTTGAGTTCTGGAACCTCCTGTTCTGCGTCATGTCTTTACCTCAGACTCTAAACCAAACAACGTATTTGGTCTCACTACTGTATGTCTTCAGGTTTTGCTTCAATATGTCCACACCATTTTCTTTTCTCATGATCCCATCTATTTTGTGAAGTTCACAAGTCACTTCTGCAGCAGAACAGCCCCACAACATGATACTGCCACCTCCATACTTTACAGTTGGGATGATGTTGTGAGGCTTCAAAGCTTCCCCCTTTTTTCTCCAAATATGCTGTTTATCATTATGGCCGAACAGTTCAGTTTTTTTTCCGTCAGACCATAGGACATGTCTCCAGAAATTCGGATTTGTGTCTCCATGTGCAGTTGCAAACTGTAGTCTGGCTTTTTTATGATGGTTTTGAAGTCAATGCTTCCTCTTCCCAGAGTAACCTTTCAGCTCCTGGTACAGGACTGGTTTTACTGTGGATTGAGACACTGTCTTACCAGATTCAGCCAGCATTTTCACAAGTTTTTTTGCTGTTGTCCTGGTGTTGATTCACACATTTTGCACAAAAAAAAACCCCCAAAAACATTCTTCTGTGGGACTTAGAATCTGTCTCATTCCTGAGTGGTATGTTGGTTGTATGTTCCCATGTTTTTACACTTGCGTACTATTGTCTGAACGGCTCCATTTCTGATGTCTTAGTTGATTTCTCTTGTTTTTAGAATGACGTCAAAGAGTTTCTGTGTTTGGGGTGCCTTTGTACAGATCCCCATGGGTGCCACCAGTTGACTCAGATGGACCCAATTCACCAATTAGAAGCTCCTTAAGCTCAGAATGGAATCACCTGGAGTTTTCCTTTTGTTTAAAAGAGACAATAAACTTAGTGTATGTATACTTCTGACTTTGATGAAAGAAAAAAAAAAAACATAACAATTCTCTCTCTCTTTATTCTGACATTTCACAAATACAAAAAATATGCTAATATTTAATTATCTAAAACAAACAAATGTTTAGTCTGATTTGATGTTTGACAGTAAAGGGAAAATTTTTTTTTGTGTTTTATTCTAAAGTGTATGTAAGTATCTGGTTTTAACTGTAGATGACAGACGGATGGATGGATGGATAGATGGAGGACAAAGTAGAACATTTTTTCTGGAAGATGTGCAACCTGTTACATCAGGCGTAAAACTAATAGAAAATTTGAGAAAAAGATGTGGAGTAGAATGTCTAGCCATCAGTGTGTAAAGTGGCCTAGTGAAACCCTGGACTTAAACCCAATTGAAATAACACTCAAATGTAGCTGAAATGAAGCTATTTTGCAAACTTTCACTTGATGGCAGCAATTGCTCCTATAGGTGCCACAGCCAGTTATTAGGTTTAGGGGGTAATTACTTTTTCACAGAGGTTTGGATTGATTTTTTTCCCTACATAAATGAAATCATCATTCAAAAACAACTTCATGTATTTACTCAGGGTACCTTTGTTTGATATCAACATTTGTTTGATGATCTGAAACATTTAGGTGCAACAAAAAAAAAAAAGCAAAAACAAGACATGTGTTAAATAATAATTATATTATATCAGCAGCAATAGGGATAACCGTTGCTTTTGTGAGGGAGACTGTGAGAAACCAAGGAAAGGCCTGAGTCTCACTCCAAACGAGTGAGAATTGGCAACGCGGCTTGGATGGTGCCCCCCCCCCCCCCGCCCCCGCCCGAGCTACCAACTCACCGAGCTCGGCTGAGGACGAAGGAGTCCTGCACGGTAACCACGGGTCCCAGCTCAGGACACTCGGAGTCGTGGTACTGTCCACAGTCTTCGCACCCTGTGGAATGGATCACATCTGTCACAACAGGCTGTTCCCACACTGTCAGAGTTAGAACACAGTGAGGGATGCATTGATACTCACAGATGAACTCATCTGGGGTCTGCTCAGCCATTATGCCAGCCTGCACACAGAGGAGATGGCTTTTTTTATTTAGCAGAAAAGAAGGAAGGAGCTGACAGCGCTCAGGTCATGTTGTATTTAAACACAAGAACTACTTGTAAGAGTGAGTGTTTAAAGAACTGAACATCCCAACCTGCATAAACATTTGATAGTGCTGTTCAGCTGTACCTGAACACATCAGCCTTCCTGATAGATAACAGTGTGATAGAAAGCACTAGCTGCATTTTAATGTTTGCGAATCACTCGGAGTCTGGGTTTTCTATCTGTGGAATCCGTGGAGGAGTGGGGATCCGGGATTTGAGTGTTTCCCAAACTCTAGCCGGGTTTTAACTCCGATCTGAGCGGCTTCTCTTCTCTACAATGTAACAAAGAACAGTCGGCATGGCGGCTGGATCGGAGACGCAAACCCCCAAACCGGAGTCGGTGCTTTTCAGCTCCGCGATGGGAGCAGTGCGAGCGGCGCCGAGAAGCCCCGAGCGACCCGGACGAACCGGCTGCACCCTCACAAGCAGACTGCGTCGCCATTTTGCGGGAAAACCGAGGAAATGAGCGAGGAAACACGTTACCTTTTCTGCAAAACAGCTTTCATTTAGCGAGTCCTGACTCCGGGTTCCAATCCGCTCCAGAAACGGCGCAGGACCGGAAGCGAGCTTCGCCCATTGCATTTTGGGAGCTGTAGGCTTAAGAGAGTAACTGTAACAATTATACTACGAGAAAAAGCCTTAATTACCCCAAATTCTGCTATGAAGCTATACATCTTAGAGTTTAACTAGAACAAAAACATTGTCTTATATTATTTACATTTCTTACATAATTGTATTCAAATGGAACATTGTTTAATGATTTTCAGACGCTTCCCCCACAATTTACACCATGTAATGCTATTTGGAAGCTGATATAGTCTGCCTTGCTGAGGTTTACATACTGCTGGAACTTTTTCACATTCCAACTTAAAAAGGCCAATATGTTTTATTTTTATTCCCCGTTATAGCCCAAAAATAATGGCATGCATAACTTTGAAGCAAAAGGGAAAAAAAGAATACATGGGAAAATTCTGTTTCTTTTACTATAAAACCCCAAAGTAAGTTGAACAAAAACCAAGAAACACAGCAGACAGGTTAGGGATAAAGCTGTGGAGATGTTTAAACAAACCAGGGTTAGGTTATAGAAGCTTTAAACATTTCCCAAAGCTTTGTTTAACCCATCGTTTAAAAACAGAGTATGGCAGCAGGACATGACTATCCACCTAATCCGACAAGCTGGGCAGGGATAGTGTTAATCAGAGCGGTGGCTAAGGAGCCACAGGTAACTCTCCAGGAGTTGCAGAAATCTTGGGAGAATCTTTAACAGGGCAACTGTTTATATGCACTCCACAGGACTGACCTTTTTGAAAGAGTGGCAATGTAGGGGACATAGCAAACTGTGGAAGTAGGTGCTCCAGTCTGATGAGACCAAAATCTTTTTTTTTTTAAGTGCAAAATACTGTATATCGAGGGACATTCTGCACAACACTGAAAACACCACTGGAAAACCTGGAGGTGGCAGCATCATGCTGTATGAAGGCGTTTCTTCAGCAGAGAAAATGAGGCTGGTTAAAGAGAAGATAGATGGAGCTAAACATAAAACCTGTTACAGACCGCCGAAGTGAAGATTTACCTTCCAGCCAGTAACCCCAAAACACCACAGCCAGAGCTACAATACGATAGTTTAAATCCGAACAAAAAAAGTTTTAACACTGGCCCAGTGAAAGTCCAGAACCAGATCTAATGAGAATCTGTGAAAAGTTTTTCAAAGACACTCTATACAATCGGAGCTAGTTTGCAATAAAAAAGGGTAAAAAAGTAGGAGGTGCTCGCTGTGAAAAGCTGGTCAACATACGCAAGATGTAATTGGTGACTCAAAAAAGTATTGACGGTAAATATTGAGCTGAATACAAATGCACACCCCGTTGTTCAGATTTAAATCCAATAAAAAAAATGAATTATTCATATCTTTACTTTACTAGTCTACCACCTAAAATCCCAATTAAAAAAACTTTATATAGTTTTATATACTTTTTTTATTTCAAAATGCTGTATGCTTAGAGAAATAATCTGCAAAAACAACCCATAGCAGTGGTTTAAGCTAGAAAGATAATATGCAAATAAAGCTGAAGTATGTTTGAAGTTAAACTGCTGGTTCCTCTTATGTCTACTTGTATACTAAAGTCTGTTTAAAACAGCACATAGAAAACATATACATTATTCAAGTCAGTGTCAGCACAGTCTCATGTAGTCACACAGTATTTATTGCTGGAAATTAAATAACTCCATTGGATTTCCGTTCCAATCCCTGAAGGGAAACGGCTAGCGTTCTGCAGCAGCACTTCAGTCAGCCAGTTTATGTGCCCAGGGCAGACACCATTACAAAAAAGAAAAGAAAATAAACAAAACAAGGTTAAGCATTACCATAAACAAGCAGCCCTGATGGTTATTAGTGAATGAACAACAGTCAGGTTCTTGAGGGCTGGGACAGGTAAGGGTTGAAGAGCTGGAGATTTGAAAATAAATCTAAATTTGAAGGCGTTTCTCTGGGGCTCCTCCCATATCCTGAGTCTTGACGGATTTTTAAACAAAAAAGTTGACGATTGATGACTTCTACTGCTGAATGTACCAAGATGCAGGGAAGCAAACAACCTCTGCAGATTAATGCATTGTCCTAAAAACCCTTAAGTGTTTTTAGTCGTCCAATAATGTAAACACACAGGATATAGATATGTGCATAGGCTTCAAGGTAACAAACACAGCTGATGGTGTAAGAGACCGTATGGTTGTCTCTCAGGGCAACAACAACAACAACACACTCCGGTCCTTTCAGTCTTGAGTGATGAGGAAGTTGAGGAGGAAGCCTAAAGCAGCTGAGACCATAAGGCGATCCGTTAGCTCTGTCACTGTACTGCGTCTGTTCTTTAAGCGAAGACATAATTGATAAACAGCAGTTAAAAGGATGCACAGAAAAATACAATCGTTAGCTGGATTTAAACAAACAGCCAGTCTATTTGGTTTGCTCCCAAGAAGTGTTTATGCTTCCTTCTGTTAGAAACCAGATCCATTAAAAAACAACACTAAATGAGAAAACAGAGTTCATTCCATTCAGGGTGAACGGAGAACCGAAGTGAACAAGGATGAAGGTTGATTACTGGGACTTGTTTGGCAGGTATGTGTAACATAACAGTTCTTGGACCAAGGTTTCTTCGGTTCCCTTTGGACACACCCACCTCCCCGCTGATAGCAGTAGTGCACAGGAGGAATCTTTTAGGAAGACTAAACAAATTATTACAGCGAGTTCGACCATGCTGCTTGTTCTTAGTAGAGAGGCTTAGCTGTGAGAAAAGTTAATGGTACATGGTAACATACCCGCACTACAAACAATAACTAATCTAAAAGAACTCATTTTTCATAGGAAATCGCTTTAGAGCCTTTATACAATGCTTTCAGTGTATTTAGGTTTCACTTGTGAAACATTTTTAGGTTGCAAATCAATGTTTTACTCTTGCTACATTAGATTCATCATTAGGTAAATTGAACCAGATTTCTTTTTAATACAAAGCAAAATAAGTTAAAAAGGATCTGAAAAGCTTTTGCATCCGCTGAGAATGGATGTTAAACACAAATGTTATGATTTTCAACCAATCATCCTGTAACATTAGTGTTAAAGTAGTAATCTGATGATGATCTCTCTTTGTGAACGATTTTAACATGAAGAAGTACAGAAGAGGCTCTATCACACAAGCATCTCCTGTCATCACACAATGAAGACAAGCTACTTGACTTGTGCAAATCATCCAAACAGTTCTCTGCTCTTCATCTTTGGTCCTGCTGATCCACCGTAGGAAAACATCGGCTTACAACAGGGAGAGTTTTATGTTCGCCATCAGCGTCAGGGAGGTAAAGTCAGACGGCCTGCATCAGTCCCATCCGTCTGTTACGGGTAAAAGCACTTAAGATTCCTTACTGTAGCATAAAATCTATTAAAGGAAACATGCTAAATAATATCAGTCTATAAGCCATCAACCCTGAACAGTACGTTTTTGTTAACATGTAAACAGGCTTGCAGTTTGTAAAATGTCAGCTTTTTGCAGAAAGTTCTTATGCCGAAGATAGCAACAAGATGAGGCTTCCCTGCCTTCCTGTTCACAGTCCAGGGGCTCGTATCTGCAGGCCAGGGATCAGGGGGGAGCAGGTTAGCCTTAATGTTAGCCAGTGCATTTTAAACATGGAGGTGATGATGGTAGCTGTGAGAGAGGCTGAGACTGAACAGCAGTGATGATGCGAGGGGAGGTCACACATGCGGATCCCCTGAAGGAGCAGAGCCGTTAGCTTTGCTCTTGTTTTTATTGCTCTTACTCTTGCGGACGAGCATGCGACTTAGTGTGGCGGTTCTGCTGGCCCGCTCCACTGCGGCCGGAGACTCGAGGTAAACCAGGTCATTGTGCGACTGGCTCATCCCCGGCTCTTTGCGCTGGTGACGGCGCCGGAAGAAGAGCTTGGCACTCTTGTGAAGGAAGCTCCCTGCAGCAAAAATGAGGAGAGGAAACAACTTAGCATGGCCTCAGATGGGAACCTGATCAAAATGATTCAATATCCAGTCATTCTTAAAGTATCTGAAACAAAAATAAACAAACAGGACCTTAAAGTGGTACAATCTACACGTTAGTTGGAGGTTTTAATAAAATCTAGATTGAATGATTTGGAGAAAATGATTCGAGATATTAATGAATTTGAAGGGGCAGCGTTAACACCAGCTAACACACACAAACTGTACCAAACAGCTGCTATTAGGTCCGGCTAGTCTACAAGCATGTTTCCTTCCTTTCTACTGACAATCTGGATGCTACGTATAGATAAGTTGGTCTGTTTACAATTTTAAGCTAAACCAATAGATTAATGAATGAAATACAAAATATTAACAGGCTAACAAACATTATACCATAAAGTCAATGAGCCTCATTATCAAAACTTGGTGCAGAAGTGACAGTAAGACCAGTGATTCATGAAACCGTGTGTCTGCTGGCCAATCCCAGCGCACCAACAGGGTGTTGATGAACCTGGTGATAATAAGCCCTATTTCTTCAGCATGAGTGAAAGATGGCATAAAAACAGCATTACAGAAGCTTACTGACACACGCAAATTATGAGATCTATTTTCTAACACATGTATTCTGTGTTATTTTGCCATTTTAACAGCACACCTGCCAACAATCCCCTATTATAAGCAGATAAATTCTCTAAAGTCTCCACGTGATATCCTACACTTTCTGGACTTGTACAGCAGAGACCCTCCAGATGAACCCAGGCAGGCCCATGCTGCCCGTGAACACTCCTGAATCATTCCTCTTTTGAATCTGTGCTTCTCCCAATCTCCTGCATAAACATCCTACTCTCCAAAAACCCCAAGCATTGAGCGCACCTGCACTGTTATGGCTTTAGAGCACCTGACTTCCCTCCTTGAGGTGGAGTTTTATATTTAGGCATAACCCTATAATGAAATGCTTGAAAGAACAAAATCCACTTATTGCCCACTGATCGCTCCATAACATCCGTTTGATCCAGAAAGCCTTGCTTCTTTGGGGGTGTAAATCTCCTAACATGCTAGTCATGATCTTGTGATATTTAAAGGAGGATGAACATCAAATAATCTGAAAGAAGTCCAGATTAATACAAAATTGTTTTTAGAACAGAAATTCTGATTTAATTCTCAATTATCTGAAAAAAAAGGACTCAGCATCTTTCCTTCAGATGCTCAAAGTTGGTTTCATTCCAGTTTTTCTCACCTTGCCAAAGAAGAAACCTACAATTTAATCGATTTCTGAAAATGTCCCCCATAATATATAACTCATTACAATATTGTACTTCTGACTGCACTTCTTGAGGAAGCTTAGGTCCTTCAAGTTTTGCAGCAAGATCATGCATATCTTCTATAACTCTGTTGTAGAGAGAGTAAGCTCTTCAGCCATCATCTGTTGGGGTACCAGCATTAGAGTCAGGAGCTTAAAAAGGCTAAACAACCTGATAAAGAAGGGTCTGGTTCTTTTCTGGGAACGAATGTGGAACCTCTGGAGATGATGATGCAAATGATGCAGAACATTATGGATAACCCTGAGCATCTTTTTCATGAGACTATCCTACAACAACAACAGAGTGTTTTCAGTCAGAGGCTTCATCAGTTTCACTGTAATACAGACCGCTACAGGAAATCCTTCCTGCCCACAGCCATCAACATCACTCCTTGAAGAAAGTTGAATAGTAGGAGTTACAACAGCACCTCATTTTTCTCTGGGATCAATAAAGTGTTTTTGAATTGAATTGAATGAGAACTTTTTTAGGCAATGGATTGTTACTGCAATTAGTCTCTGAAATATTCAAAGCAAACTAAGAAAAAAAAAACAATCCATCAAAAATGATCACCAGAAGCATAATTGTTCATTATTATGATGTTCTCTAAAAATTCTCAGACACAGGCTGATTACCTCTGCTGCACTGCAAGTCTATACTGATCTGAGACCAGGTGTTGGATTGAAGTATATACTCATGTTCAAACAGATCCAGACCGAACCTGGTGTGAAAATTACTTAATTTTGCCACATTGTCTTACATCTGTTTTAGTCAGATCTCTCAGTGGAAGTGTCAGCTCTATGATGCGTGATCAGACAAAACAACATGAACTATACTAGGCAGCCCATTATATTCCTAAATTCTAATAATGCTAGAAGGACTACACACACTAGAGTCTGAAAGATACTACAAAGTCATGAAGTAACTTACTCATCAGGGCAAAAAGTCTGCTTAGCACTGCTCTCCTCTAAGATGGCAGTGGTGAAAGTTCAAAAAAAGTCCACACAAGTGGAAGAAGAGAGAGAAAAGAACAAAGAAAAACAGACTGCATGACTGGGGAGGAACAGATAGCCATGAAAAAAAGCAACAGGAACAGCTGACCATATACAGCTTTAAAGATATTATTACTAGTTCTGCACCAGCTCAGGGCAGATAAACACTTTTTAGGCACGTGGGAAAAAAGTGAATTTAAAAATGTATTGATAAAAACCACACACTAGTTTTTCCATCAGAAATGAGGTTGTGCTGAGTTTGCCAACCAATTACAGAATGGCTTTATCATCTCCTAACCAGTTAACAATCGGTTGTTTTCCCACCATGTCATTGACATTTCAAACACAATGACTAAGGAGAACCAGGCAGCTTTAAGATGTTCTTTAAAACTCAACATGCCAGGCAGAAACAGGAGATCAACAAAGAAATCAGTTTGTGTATATATATATATATATATATATATATATATATATATATATATATATATATATATATATATATATATATATATATATATATATATATATTCAAACTGATTTCTTTGTTGATCTCCTGTTTCTGCCTGGCATGTATGTAGGTGTGTGTAAATATATATAGAGAATTTTTTTTGTGATAAGATCCCTTTGAGGTGTCCAAAAAAAGAAGAAAAACATTAGTGTGCTATGGCCTGTCTGAAAAAAAAAAGGAATTTCAGGTGATTTTAATGGATTCCTCTGACTCATAACTTGAAGAGACAGTTCTATTACCTGGTTCTGTTTTTGACAAAATCATATGAAAAAGTTATTTGTAAAACATTTAAAAGAGGCATTTTGTTATTTGCATATTTATATTTATAAATTGGCCACAAAATGTATAACTGGTGCATTTCTTGCCAAACGTAACATGTAACAAAATGATTTTATATGATTTTTCACAAATTCTGAAAGAAACCTTGTGATTCCTGTGAGTTAATAAAATTAGTTACTTGTCTGAGGAGTAATTGGCTGAATAGACTTAATATTGAAGTCAATTCATTCTCATCAAACAGAAAACACACGTCTACAGCCACTCTAAGGGTCGATTCTAAACGCCCTGTGGGATTTCTCACCTCTGCTTTTCTTGCAGTTCGCCTCAGATACACACATGGACAGCGATGTGTTGTCTAGGGCTTCTTCAGTTTGACTCTCCCAGTCTTCTGGAGGTCGCCCGACTCCAGTGGGACATTCCTGGGGCTCAGAGCCTTCAGGAGGGCTACTGGTACCTGATGCAATCGGCGTTGTCACATCCTGAGTGGAGCTACTCTCTGACATCGACGCATCCATCTGTGCTGCATAACCCGCCATCATAGCAAGTTCGTCATCCTGAGACAAGGGTGTCTAAAGGAGCAAGCAGATGTTGTATCTAAGCAACATTTCCAGCTCTGTCCTTTGTGGCTTCAGCCAGAAGCAAAGGCCAAAGACTGACCACACTTCAGCTTCCAGAAAGTTTGTACTGTTTTATCAATCATACCATAACAAATACTAAAAGCAACAGCTTCAACTAATTAAATACAGTCACAAAAGGGTGAAAATGGGAAGTAGATTCCCGTAGTTCATCCTTACTTTAGCAATGCCTGAGATGATGATGGTACTCTTCTTCACCGGCGATTTGAGCTTCTGCTTGGCAGACTGGTGGAGCTGTCTGATTGCTGCTTCAGCCACTGGGTCTGTCCCATTGAGCATGAGCAGCTCGGTGTCAGAGGAGGATAAGGCCTTACTCACCGTGCCCCCCAGTATGGATACCTGCTCTGAAACTCTGCGCTCAGCTAGCTTGGTCTTGCTGTCGACCATCTTCAGGGCAGACTCTGAGGAGACAGAAAATATTGCGTTGTGCAACTGAACATAATATTTAACAAATACATTGATCAGAGATGGGGCTACTGACAATGAAAAGATTTACTGATGAAGATGTACAAATGTAACCCTGCGTCAATGCACATCAAACCCCAAGAAACAAAGTCCAGAAAACTGTCAATGGTCAAACTGAAACAAATGTAAATGATGGAGAGAAAAACAATTCTGTCTAATTTCTGTCTGGAAATCCTGATTAGTGAAAAATTTGAGTCATTGATTTGGATGGATGGATGGATGGATGGATGGATGGATGGATGGAAGGAAGGAAGGAAGGAAGGAAGGAAGGAAGGAAGGAAGGAAGGAAGGAAGGAAGGAAGGAAGGAAGGAAGGAAGGAAGGAAGGAAGGAAGGAAGGAAGGAAGGATGGATGGATGCATGGATGCATGGATGGACGGACGGAGAGTTGGGATAGATGGATATGCTTAGGTTCAATATTCCTGTTGTATTTTAACCAAATCCAATTAGTATCTTTTTAAACTGTTTTTTTTTTATCCAGTGGGGAATATTTCTTATCTTTTGACTTTTTGGATCACAACAAATACATTGCACTAATAGTTTAACTGTTTTACCAGTGTTGTTGAGTGGGAGAGGTCGTCCTGGTTTGCTCTTCACAGCGGTGATGGTGGTGACTACGGTGCCACAAGGCATGACAGTACGGTCCATCTCCACCCTCTTATTGGCAGCTGGAGTTGGAGGTTGCCAGGACCTCACCTCACTGGGCTCTAGATAGGTAAACTTTAACATAAAACTCAGGTTATTGTATTTATATAAACTACAAAAAACCATATCAGCATTGATGCTAACACAGAGTAAGCAGGCTTGGTTGCCTTACCTCAGTAGTAAGTGATCCAGTCACTGTATCTTTGGTCTTAAGTGCAAATGTTTGCTGTCCTTTGGGCTGCTTCTTTACAAGATCAAAAGGCACACACACCTTACCTAGTAAAGAACCTGGACATGCACAAGAACCACAATATAGACGCTACTCCATGACAATACATGTTGCATTACAGTTATCCATTTGTAGAAAGTAACATCAAGAGTTCCCTTACTCTCTGGAGGCTGACCATCATTTACCAACTGAACAGACAGCTCCTTCGATTGTCCATTCAACTCGCTGGTGAAAACCCCCCAAAAACATATCAGTTTAGTTTGTGTCTTTACAGAAAACACAAGTCATCACAGGCAGTGATGGTGAGCAGGAGTTATCAAACCTACAAGACAAATGGCTGGTCCCAGGTGGGATTGGTTGTGTTCTTCAAAACAGAGGTGCTAAACCTCTGTGGAGGATCATCCAGCTGTAGCACACACACAGGATTCATGTTGTCTGCACACACAGAAGGAAACAGTCAGTCACGTTCACCAACATATAAAAAAGAGAAAAAGAGAGTGAATGCTTTAAGGAAATTTAGTTAGAAATCCTAACCCAAAGGGAAGTAAGAATATAAACATAGGAACTAGATTAGAAGAAATTTTGGCTTTTGAGCAAATAACCTTTATAGAAAGTATAAAGATAATCTGAAAGTAATCAATTATTTAGTTATTAAATTGTAAAACTCTAGTGCAGAGTTAGCTGTTCGGTCATGCCGCTAAATTGAATCCTAAAGACCAGAACTGCTCCTTACTGTAACGGGACAAAAAGGGTGATGTTAAGGTCTCCAATAGGAAGCATTTACAAGATTTCTAACAACCTATCATTAGCTGGTAATCTTAGCCACCCTTCATACACCTGGGAGTGTTGCTCCCTCTTGATCACAGAGGATTCTCACATCCTGCTCTGTCCTACTACACTGGGTGTGGTTGTGCTGATGTGGGAGTTAAATTACCCTCACACAATGCAAACAATGTTAAGCTGAGGTTACAAAGCACCTACTATCTGCCCTCTCAACTAAATGCACTCCTACATGAGCAGAGTAAACTATGTTTAAGATGATAAGTGGACCTTCTTTAGTTGAGGAAATTCTGTGTCTGCCTGCTACCATTGAAAGATCTCATTTGCCTCCTTCCACTTAATTCAGGAAACATTTCCTTCTTAAATGGATCAGATCGCTCTGCACCAAACTGAGATTAACATATTAACGAGCTATGAGTTCTTGGTATCACAAAGGCAGATCTATTGGAGCAATGTCAAATCACCATGGTAACGTGAGCTGAACTAAACCTGCTTCAGAACAGGTTATGAGTTACTCCTTCTTTCTCGTAATAATAATGTTCAAAAGTGTTAAGGGTTTGAACTTTGGCTAATCCTTTCAAGGTTTTCAAGTTATTTACTTAAATGACTCATTATTTTGTTCTTTCCTTCAGTAAAATCAATTTAAAAACAATGTTTAAAGAAGAATTAATACAAACCTCTCTGAACCATGTGAGCTCAATAAAATATAGGGTGCTCATAAAAAGTATCCATCGAGCATCTTGGAGAACAAACGGGTATTAAAAAATGAAAGTGAGATAGGGATGGTCTTCCAAATAAATCTGAAATCTAATTGATGGACCAGACCCACACCAGAAGCAACACAATTATAGCAGTAAGCCTAAAGATTCAACATGTCCCCAGACTGCCTAGAGCAGTGGTCTGCAGCAACCTTTACAACCAAAGAGCCATCTTTGCCCTCAGTCCAGCTAAATAAATCTTTTACAATTTTTGATAAATATATCCTGTAGGAAATGTGTTGTCATTTTGTAAAGAACCACCAATTAATTTCTATTTTTAAAGAAAAACATTACATTTTGTGGGCTGCACAGTGTGTTGCCTTGCAGCAAGAAGGTCCTGAGTTCAAATTCCAGTCTGGGGTCTTTCTGCATGGAGTTCGTATATTCCCCCTGTTCTCCCACAGTCCAAAATCATGAATGCTAAGTTAACTGGTCCCTCTAAATTGTCTTTAGGTATGTGTGCGTGCATGGTTGTTGGTTGTTGGTCCGGTGCATCTCTGTGATGCCCTGTGATGGACTGGTGACCTCTCCAGGGTGTACCCACCTCTGCTCCAGATGAATCGATGACGAAAATGTCGCAAAACTGGGGTGGGGGGTCCTGTGCTGAGATGCGTGGAAAATTAAATAAATAAAGCACATAGTTTCCTAAATAATGACTGGGAAAATTGATCTAAAATATCACTGCTACGTTTATCTCATTCTTTTGAGGAAATTCAATGCAATTATACCATGAAAGAATAAAAAAGTCCTAAAACCTGCAGGTTTTTTGTATCTATTTTTTAAAAACTTTAGTTGTTTCTTTATCACTTTTCACAAATGTTAGTAGGAGACACTGTAGAAGGTCTAAAGAGCCACAGGTTGCAGACCCCTGGTCTAGACAATTTAAAGATTTATCAGGAAACTTATGTCCATGAACTAAGACAATATTATAAAACAGTTTAAGTTTTGAAAACAGACAACCAGCTCACTTCTGTAATTAAACAGCAGGCTTGCGTTGAAAACACAATAAACCACCATTTATGAACCTTAATGAAATACAACAGTAATGGTAACATGGACCAACCTGACATGAAATGATATGAGTAGATGAGTAAATGGTGCTGAATCTTGTAGATCCTTTAGTTTTTTACAATTTTTTTTAACCGTAAAGTGTTTTTTTTACCTTTTCTGTCTAGATAATTCCTACAAACAGCTAAATGATTAAATGTTCCATCTAGTGCTGTGTTGAAAAAAAAATAAAATAGATTCTCTGATTCTGAATCGATTCTTATAAAAATTCCTAAACATCGATTCATACGTCCAAAATCGATTTAATAGTTTAACACCGTTTGCCCTTTTTACAGCTAAAACAGGAGGGAAAAGTCCAGACGGGCATGTTAAGGCTCAGGTCTGAAAGGGTTAATACTGTTTCCCCTGATGAACTGTAACCCCACACTGTGTTGCGTCATAAAATTACAGTCATGTAATCAGGTAACAGCTCAAAAAACTTTATTAATAGTACTGACCCATATCAATATCATATTGGAACAGATTGGATGGGATTGTGGTAATTCTAACTCTTGAGAATTGGAATCAAACCGATTCTTGAAATTTGAATCGATGCCCAGCTATAGTTCCATCTCTGTTCTCTGTGTCTCTGCCACACTTCACAACAGCTCAGAAACCTAGTTTTGCTTTTAAAAAGCCTCTGTGGTATCTCTCCAGTAGCAGTGTCTGGTTATCACTCTGTTCTACACGTCGTCCAAAGCAACGGACAGGAAGTTAACTCCTGTGGTTAGACCATAATCTTAACAGAAGGTACAGTTCTGGATGAAATGATAATGGATGATTTTTTTAGCTTATTTTAGCATAGAAAATAAAACAAAGAATTTCTAGGAATAATGGTTTTCTTTAGAAGGCATCAATTATTTACTTTGGCACAGCATAAACAGAACTGGTCTTTTTATGGAGCCAGAACACACAGCTGACAAGTAACCAATGTCTACAGTTTAAAAAAGTTTTGAATGTTACTGTGTAGTGTAAAAAAGCACATCCCAGTGAATCATTTGTGCCTTTTTCTCTTCTGATAATCACAGACTGTGCTGTCTTAATTAAATGTTAACAATTGAGTTAATAAACTGAACTTAGAAATAGTGTTTAGACTTACAACAAAAAATCAGCTGCAGCAACTTCAAACTTCAAGTTGTTGCAGCTCATTTTATTAATCTGTTTCGATAATCAAGAGATCGTATCCAGAATGCTGGAGCCAGTGGTTTGTACGGATAAATAATGAAATATTATCAGGTTCTGAATAATTGAGAACCACTGCTTTAGAGCATCTGAAATTTAGACTAATGAAGGTGGAACTACATCGCTGTCTGGCCTGAAGAAAGCTCTGAGTTGAATCCCATGAAAGTCTGTACCTTGAACTGAAGATAAACTGGGCTGGGATTCCTCAGGGAGCATTTAAGAAACTACAAAACACTACATCAAATGATAACAGGCTCTTCTAGCTTTAAAACTACAAAGTTTACATAGCAGCAGTAATAATTTTGCCCTCAACTGTTAAGTAACTGCTTTCTGATGGCTTCCTCCTTTCATTCTAACTGTAACATTATTATTTAGTTTACTCCTCACATCTTTATCCTCACCATGAATGCAGTCTGCTGTTTGTGTGAATCAACATGTCTGGGTGTTTGGAGGATCCAGCTTTGCTGAACCGGCTCTTATGTACAGAACTATAGAGCTGCGTAGACTTGCAGCTTACCTGCAGCATCTTCCTCCTGATTTAGTGTGACCCGGGTGTTTTTCACAAGCAGCTTCCACTCGTGGGCGCGGGGGGGCTTTGGAGGCGACAGTACTTTGTTATGAGCTTCCTGTTGGGGAAAACAAATGATAGAAAACTATTTACTAGACAACAGTGACCCATGCAAAAAACTCTGATTATTTTATTATTTCAACAGCAAGCAGAGCTCTCTAATAACCACATTCAAGAATTAATTTGAGTGTTTCTAAATAAAAAACTGCTGAACCAATTTAATCACATTATGAGCTGCAGGATTTGTAATAGCTAACCTAAATCTATTTGGAATTTTGTAACAAGATATTCGTCCGGGTCTACATCCATCCATGTTTAACACCAGCACTGCTCCTTGTAGACCACACACACTCGCCAAGGACTAAGTTTAATATTGTTCATATATTTTTTATTTATTGTATGTATTATTTACATTATTATTGCTATTATGATTATTTATTCTTTTTTAACTATCCACTGTGCTGCTGCAACACTGAGAATTTCCCCATTGTGGGACAATAAAGGTCTATCTTATCTTAAATTATCTTATCCAATCTGGCTGAGCCGGAGTTTTTTGCAAGAAAGAATGGGCAGAAAATCCACTCTCCATCTGTCTCGATGTGCAACATCGAAGGACACATCCCATAAAAACCCCATTAAGGTTTGTGTTTTTTTGGAGAAACATTTCAAGAAGTATTAACAAGTCTACAAACTTATAACCTAAAGAATAAACTAAGATCATGTTCAACTGGTTCCAAGTCAATTTGTGCTTTTAATGCAACAATTTAAACCAATAATTGACTTAAATTTATGATCCATCATGAGTCCCTCAGAACTAAACTACCTTAAAAGCCAAGCAACATACTTCCCATCTTTATCAATTTAAACGATTGATGGATTCAGATCAAAGATAAAGCGCAGTGCAACACAAACGAATGAGCAGTCAGAAAACAGTCCTGGATGAGAGATGAGCCTTGGTCTCACCTTGCGCTCTGAGGCCTGAGCAGGCCTGCAGCTCAGCAGCACAGAGGGTCGAGTCGCACACAACAGCTGCCTCAGTCGTTCCTTTATGGCTGCTGCACTCCACATGTTGGTAGCCCCCTGACAGAGGGGTCATAGTATCACATCAGTCACATTCATAGTGTATCAAAGGTTTCTGTGCTCAACTGGAAGCATAATATCCTCTATTGGAGCTTGAAACACGTTCCTATCTAAAATTGATTGTTGACTGTTCTTGCTTTCTTTAATAAACACAGAACTATTTACTTTAGATTTCATCTTAACATAAAAAATATTTTAAAACGCAATAGACTCTGCTGACATTTCAGTGTGAAACAAAATATTTCTAAAAGCTCGGCTCCTACATACATTTTTATATCTTTGATCCTCATGTACCCAAACCAAATTCTGAGATTAATCTTTGACTTGAGTTGAGTGATTAGACAGATGATTAATAAAAATAAATGGATCTGATGTGTTTCTAGAAAAAAAATATTGTAGTTCAGGGTCTCTTTGCCCCGAACAATA
This sequence comes from Valencia hispanica, assembly GCA_963556495.2. Classification (NCBI taxonomy): domain Eukaryota; kingdom Metazoa; phylum Chordata; class Actinopteri; order Cyprinodontiformes; family Valenciidae; genus Valencia; species Valencia hispanica. Next base: position 41,708,539 of record OY747715.1, read on the forward strand.
CTCAAGCAGTCTTGAGAATTGATTTTTTGAAAATTAAAATCTTTTGATTAATAACGGCAATTAAAACAAGCCCATGAAAAGCAAACATTCAGCTCTTTTCATTTCCAAATCTTTGCTGCTTCCAAGTTTAGTTTAGTTTATTAGCGTTCCAGTTATATAGCTACCCCAAATATGGTTAACTGCCATTTCATCCGGTGTGACGAGGTCTCCACCTTTGGGTATACCTGTGTGAGGACAGGGGTCACGTGCAGCCCCTCGGTGTCCAGACAGGACACTTCCCAGCTCACTTTGATCTCATCTTGGACTTCCTGCATGCGTAGCTGAAGCTGAGGAGTAGACAGCAATTAGGGTTAATATCAGAATGGCACCACAGGGAACACAAACGTTGTAACATCTTCTGAAGTTCTGAGAAATATTTTTTAATGGCTTTAGTTTTTAGTTTTTTTAGTTTTTTTTAATAGCTTTTATTCTAATGATGTGCGTTTATTCTAAAAGTCAGCGGATGAAAAGTAATTATTGCAAAGTTCATTCAAATCAACTTATTCACAAAAACTTTTTAAGGACAGAATGGTTGCATTTAAACGGAGTGGTGCTCTTCTTTAGTCAGGAAACATGTGCTTACATCAGCATGCATTGAAAGGACCTCACAGGTAAGGACACTGCTGCTAGGAAAGCCGCATCCAAATCCACCATTCCTTAAATCATCAAGAACTTCAGGAAAAGGGGTTGAGGTGCTGTGAAGAAAGCTTTGGGGTCCAGGAAATTGCAGTTAGGGCCAGAACTGCCAACTAAAGCTGATTAAACTGATGCACACTCTGTGATTTTGAAAATCGTACGGGACTTGAACATGTCACACTGTGCTAGGTGGATATTTTAGACATTAATCAGGCGTTTGCTGCAGGAGCAATCACTCTGCACCATTAACCCAGACACTGCTTGATATTTTTCATAGCTTATCTATGGTCTGCCCACTCATTCCCGTTTATCACCTGAGATTTTCTTTTACGATTGAGTGATTTTATGTTTAATAATCGCACAGGGTGAACCCGACTCCAGGGATCGGTTTGCCAATAACACAGAGCTTGTTCAGGAATGGTAGCAGGCAGAGGGGTGTCTTTCTGCAGCACAATGAGGTGAAGGGTTTTAGATGCTGGCCTGATGTCGAGAGGGACAACAACCAAGTCAATTTTCTCCAAGAAAAACATCAAGCGCAAAATGACTTAATGCAGGAAGGAGCCAGAGTGTACAGCAGAGGACTGGGATTAAGGTATTCTCTCTGATACAGCCATAGACATAATAAAGAGGAGACCCTGCATTGGCTGCTCCGAGGCGAAAAATGCGGCCGCCATCTTGGACCGGTTATTCCTATCCGCAGACTTCCACCAAAACAGCAGTAGTTAATACAAGATGCCTGAATACTGTGTGGCGTATTCCGGTTCAAATCAGCGGACTGTTGAGGGCTAAGGGGATAACATTTCACAAGTAAGATTGAACATTTTTGTTGTATGTATTTTGTAAATATAATACTTCGGTACTGTATTTATGTCAACCAGCTAAATCTTAGCTAGCTGATGTTAGGTATGGTAAAAAGGCTGAAACTTTAGAAATTGTATATTTTCAAACCACTGACTTGGATTAAAACTGACACAAGAATGCTACTGCAGAAATAAAACAATTTTACTTGTACAAAATGTCTATTATCCACCCATCTGACCGTTGAATAGTTTGCAAACAAGCTTACTGATCATTTCAGCACCTTTGGGTCATCATCAACAGAAATAAAAAATTTTGTTAAAGAAAGATTCTAAGAAATCTGAAGGAAGAAGAAGTACATAGGAAAATATGAATAAAATAAATTAGCATATATAACATCTATATCGATTATATTTATTATCTTTACTATGTGTATATTACCCATGAATTATACTGTATATATTAATCAATTATTAAAATGGCTGAGTAGTACTTTCTGCTTTTCCATCTTTGAGCATTGTGTGTTTTGCATACATTTTAAGAGTAAATCTGAATATTCTATTAAGCCAGCTATGAATATAGAACTAGGCCGAACCATTTGTCCTGTATCATAGCTAAATGTTTGGGATTTGCAGACAAGAAAACATGTGAAAATCAGTTTAGTATTTACTGAGTTATGATTTAATAAATGCGCTGACGCTTCATTGTCTCCGCTGAACAGATTATAAAGTGGAGCGGTGGATACCGGTCTAAAATGGCAGCCCCACGGCTCATCAGCGTCGATATGCTATAGCGGTTGATGCGGTGTCTACTCTTTATATATATCTATGGATACAGCCCCAAGTTTGGGAAATCTGGACAAAAAGAATGCTTGGAGAAGAAAAGACGAATACTACCATGGGCTTGCTACCTTTTTAATCTAAAACTCCAAATAATGTAATTGAAACATCCCTGAAGAGCATCTTTGCCCAATGATACAGGAGATATTTGGTCAGAATCTGTGTTTTTCCAGCCCAATAAAGCTAAATGTCATAATAGAAAAAAAGGGACAACCAAATGGCTTTGGAACAAAACATTATTGAGTAAAGAAAAATGGTCTATTTCTCAACAAAGGTCTTTGAAAGCTTTTAAATTTAAAAACAAAACCTCAGTAAACCATAGAAACACATAACAAGAGGATCTAACAACAATGAAAGCTCTAAAGTTGGTCTCAGTTCGATGGAGCTCTTTAGGGCTCTAGATAGAGCGTCTGGGGTTAAAGGTCAGGTTAGAGGTTGGACTAATACAGCAGCATTTTCCTTGTCCACACTTATACATGAGGGCAAACATTTCACTAGTTTTAAAAATAAAACCTGTTTCGGTTTCCCCAAAATGCAGTTTCCATGTGGATGCAATGCACAAAAGGTTAAAAACATTCCAGTTTTGGAAAGAACTGTTCCCTTGTGGATGGTGTTCAGTATGTGGAGCGGAAATGTGAGAAGAAGCTTTGACAGCTATGTGGAACATTCGGTTCCTCACCTTTGAGCTACATCATTCAAGGATGCCAAATATTTCTAAACTTACCACTTTAGGAATTTGTTTACAGTAGATTAAATAAATCTATGTTTTCTAGACTCGTTCACAGGAAATTCGTTTTGGAGCATAGACTGGTATTAGAATTAATGTTCATGTCTGTTATTGATGGCAGAAACAGCAGCACTGATTAATAAAAACAACCTTAAATTCTCCAACATGTTTTATTTTTCATGAGTGACACACAGCAGACCTGTTTCTTCCAGATCAGCTGGGATCTTAGTACCTACTGTGTACATTTACAGAAATCTGTAGAAAGAAAGGGAAACAAAAGGGGGATAAAAAGAAAGAAACAGTGGGTAATCCTGCCTCAACAGGCCTGGATTCCAGCGTGGGACTGATCAGAGGGTAGAGGGCTAACAGGAATTCTTTAATGGATCCACACACAAAATATATATATATATATATATATATATATATATATATATATATATATATATATATCCCACCCTATATTGTAGGTGGCCAGATTGCTTTATATAAATAACTAACCATAACATCATTGAAAATCGTGGCATTTTTGAACCTGAGAAACAACACTGTAACCAGCCACAGTGAAAGGGCTGACATCTTTCCAAGGAAAAACTGGAAGTAATCAAAGGGGAAGTGCTTGTTTTCACAACAATAACGTGGGATTGCTATTTTAGACATGTGACATCATTATGATGAGGAGTCTTGCTGAAAAAAAAAAAAGTATTTCTCAGAAACTGTCTAAGAGAGGGCATAAACAACAATCCATGACAGAAAACAATTATTAGTGTGAACCAGTAGTTCCGGAGCTCGGAGGGAACCAGAGCAGAATGATTCAGATAGTAGAAAACATTACTGGATTACCATTTAAACTCCAGCCAAGTCTCAGATTAAAACTGGAAAATGAGCCCTCCATCAATGCTTCAAGGTGCTAAAATCAACCCAGCTAACTCTGTGAGCATCCATCAATCATAACCAGGCTGAAATACATTTGATTCTAAAAAGAAAGACATGAACTATATTAAAAATCACTGAGATACTTGACTTTACCCACAATCAGCTTGTGTAACTATAACAGCTTCACCTCTTCTAGGAAGACGTTAAGGTTTGATTTTATAGCAATACTGGATAATTTTGTTCCAGGAAAACATTTGAGAAGGATCTTTGAACAAGAGGTCCTGACTAACCAATCTCTGTTTAAATTCCTTCCCATGGTGCTCCATAGAGATGAGGTCAAGGCTCAGCACAAGCCAGGCCAGTTTATCTAAACCAAACCCCCATATCTATGTCTTTAGGGACCTTGTTTAGAGTACTGGTGTACAGTTATGTTAGAACATTGGAATTGATGGTGCAAGCTGAGCAACAATACACCATAATGATGGATTATAATACACCTGCGGCCATGGAAGTAAGAACAACACCTGAATTCAATGATTCAGACGGCCGTCTCAGCGGTTTTGTCTGTATAGTGGAAGTTAAGGTGAGGTTGTTAGAATACAATACGTGAATGGGCGGATTACTGGTATCAAGGTATGCAGAGGTTTTAAAAAGTTCCAATTTTAAACCACAAAAATGTTCCCTCATACTACTGCCATTGTTTAAAAGAGAGGGCCAGAGAAACGCAGTGTTGCCCCTCCCCCACTTGTTGGTGTTGGTCATCTTTATGTTTGTTTTAAATTCTTGTGTTAACACTGTAACATGGTGAGGCTTCCAAGTTTTTACTTAAGGTTCTCATATACGCGACGGTGTATTAGGGCCATAGCAGATTAAAGCTACATTGTGGTTTTTTTGGGGTTTTTTTTGTTAATTCTTAGCAAAAACCCCTTTGTTCTTTCAAAAATATGTGCTCATTCATGTGTAATTACTTCCACCTACTAATGAAAGTATTCTCGTAAATGTAGATTCTGCTATTCAGAATCCATACGCACGAATGGGTGAATCTATGTTGAGCCTCCATCTTTGAAATACATTCGCCAACGGGGGACATTCCTGGAAATTCTAGCTCCGCCTTTCGCGCTTTGGCTACACTCAGTTGCACCGTGACGAATACCAGAGGGAGATTGTCTACTCGCTACGCGGCACCAACATGTTTACTGACTATATAACTAAATGCAATGTACTTTTCTAAAGTAACCTCATCACTGGAAGGAACACTGGACGAAGTCGTAGTACTGGAAGCCATGTTAACCTTGGCATGAAACAACCACTGTAGGAGTTAAAACGCGCTCGGAATGGGGGGGTGGGAGGTGGGGCTAGAACGTAATATTCAGTTGGTTGTTTCACCGCTAGATGGGAGAAGATCTTACACAATGTAGCTTTAAAGAAAAAACAATTTGGCCACAGAGGAGTCAATTTCTGCCAAAAAATCCCTGACATTTTTAGATTGATTTCACATATTTTTAAGAAAAAACTATTTTTCTGATGTCAAAAAGTTGTAGATATGCAAGAAAAAACTCAAGACACTTCCATGATTAAAGGCAAACCCTTTCAATATTTAAACTAAAATATTTTCTTACATCGTACTGTCTGAAATTTATCAGAAAAAAACTTGAAAGTTTGCTGATATTTCAAATCAGATTTTTCTGACAAAAAATGCCAGAAGTCCTCTAAGATTTATGTGTTAAATTTACAAGATGAGCATCTGGATATTTTCAAAAGTGTAAGTAGTTAATGCGGATCTTTTACTGGATCAGAACAACTTCTCCTGGGTGCGGACTTATACGATGAATGCCTCAAATAGGAAGAGCCTGTGAGCTGCAACATGAGGAGCGTTTCCTCTATCGGAACTTCAGGGTACTTTTACCGGAACTTTAAGGTATGCGCATGTCTCCGCTACACTGGGCCGACAGGGCGGTTTTCGGGGCCATTTCAGGTACCAAGGTAGAATCAGTCTGTGGATATGTACTCGGAAATGGCCCGGTAGAGTCACCGGACAGGAGATGTGGCTAAGCCATGCCGATTGGTTGTAATTCAGAGGGAAATGAGCAGGGTCCCTGCTGGGGGTGGGGCGCCCCTGGGCCCCGTCCTGGCGTACCCGGTAGCCGGCGGGGCCCGTGGGCTCGTCACTGCTGCCCCCCAGGTCCCTGCATCGTAGCTGCTGGACGTTCCCCTGGGGTTCTCCTCTGCTCCTCTCTTGGGGGATGCGGTCGGCCCCACCCTGGTCCACCTGGGGCTCTGGGGGTCCTTTGGACGTCTTGGCTCCGATCTCCTTCATGTCTGCATTAATTCCTGGGAGATGGATTGATGCCTGCTCACACCAGCTATCGAACACTCTTATGGAGAAACCTTATATGCACCAGCATGCTAACACACACACACAGGTGTGGGGTCTCCGGTGTTTACAGATACATTCTTGGGCTGAGGTTATCATTACTAGATCTGGATTAATTGTTACCATGAGCTTTCAGTGACATTGTTGTATTTTTTTATATCCATTTTTTGTGTGATGTGGTTGTGTAGTTCTTAGTTCACAATGTTTGTTTTGTTTTGTTGATGTTCCTTTTTTGTTTTTTTGTTGTTGTTTTCTCCCCTCTCTCTGCTGTCCTGTGGGTATGGAGGCCGACTTCGATGTTTTCTTGTGTTTTCTTGGTTCCCCTTCCTCTCTTGCATTTTCCTCTTTGTATATTCAACTCTCCCTCTCTCTTGACTTTCTTTCTTTCTTTCTTTCTTTCTTTCTCTTTCCCTTTATTTTCCGTCTCCGTGTCCATAACATCAGAAAATAAAACCCACAGCAATTCCTAATAAAGATTTCTCACACATATATATCAAGTGGAGTACTAAAGCAAAAGCTGTAATGCTCCACCTTTTGGCCTTCTACTTGGTGCTCAGACATCAATTCTGAGCTCCACACTGCCAGACTGGACACGAAAAAAAAAAGAAGAGGGAAATGAGCAGATGTAGCCAAACCGGCTTTGTAAAAGAAGAAAAGTTGCTGGCAAAGCAATTTATAACATGCAAAAAGAAACACAGCAACGATCCCTGCTTCTTCTATGTCTATGCATCAAATAGGTTTTATTGAGCTCTGTGCAAGTGTGCAACATTAGTTATTGCAGCATAATAGTCTTACAGGACTTAATTTTTTGTCACAAATATCAGATTCTGAGTATCAGCAAACTGTGAGGTTTTTCTCGCAAATTTCTGACTTTATAATCTCAGAAATTATCTGCATTTAGGTATAACATTTTTTTATGCCTTTGATCGTGGAAATTTCCGATTTTTTTCATGCAAATTTACAACTTTTCTACATCAAAGAATCCAGTGTTTTTCTTGAAAATGTTAAATTAATCTAAAATCTTTTCAGGTGGCCAATTTTTCTTCTTTTATCTACAATGGCTCTGATACTTTGTCATACATATGTGAGAATTTCATACCGGCTCATTTCCTAGCTGTAAAATAAGGACATCAATCTATTAATCAACCAAACTTTATTTATAAAGAACTTGTTAGACAGTCAGGTACAACACAAAATGCACAAACAGAAGCATCTCAGACAAGACTGCATTTGCTTTGGGGTTGCTGTTAATAGGACCCAATTTCTGACCCATGTTCAAAATTGGTTTGATCTTTATAAAACCTTCACTCCAGAACTAATACTGTCTGTGTGTTCATTCGAGGGTCTTCCTCATCCCATGCTGCAGGCCATGTACAATGTACAGCTGTACAATGTTAAAAGTCAAAGTAGACACAGCACCCCACAGCAGACCTTAGTACACTGGCTGAATCACCCTGTCCATATGCTGCACAGGCCTTCTCTCCTACATAACCTGATAAGCTGAGAGTTTTCCAGCCCAGACCGCTGTCAAACAGAGGTGCCGGTCTGGGAACAATTAACAGGCCTTCGACTTTTCCAGGCTAATCCAAAGCAGTGAGAGTGAAAGAGAGACGAGAGGCTTCCTTTGCTTTCCCTGGAACAACGGCGGATCCGCCATCAAAACAAAAACAACCCAGCATGCTTCCTGCCTCCATTCTTTCACCCCTGCTCTATTAAAAGCAAAATAAGCTTTGGATGGTGACAAGCACCTTATGGCTCTAAAAATAGCTGTAATACAATTGGGTTGCCTCGTGTTGTCAGTTAGTCTACATCAGTGAAGATTTAAGACTGAACGGGATAAAAGCTTAACAAGGATTAATGTGCAGCACGACCCGATATGAATCCTGACACCTTTCAATCCCTGCTCTATCCAGAGACTGGACAGGAGCGTCGGAAAATACTAATATCCACTGGGAATATTGTTGTAACATTAGCAGAATCAGCTAAAAAAGGACAAGATCTCAATTGTTATTAGGGTCAAGACTACGGTTTCATTGATCCTATAACGTAAACAGATTGGGCCCTCTTTCCTGGATATGGGCCTGACATGGATGTTTAATGAGGTCTGTGGGACATTTGCCAAGTACAGAAAGAACCTCAAAGCATTTAATCTAATGCTGCTGCCAGCAGTGATTCAATCCTGCGTAGCCCATCGCATCGAATAAGCTCTCTCATTAAACTAAACCGCAGTGACAAGGAGGTAAATCTGTTTTCACTGGCCTCACTGTTTAGGTAAAAAAACAATAACAACAAAACATGGTTACGTGTGCTAACTGAATTGAATGTGCAGCTTGTTGGAGGTAGAGTATTTACCTGTAGCTCTACTGGAGCCATGCTGGCTGTGTATCTATAAGGATCTGCTACGGCCGTGGATGCTGCGCTGAAAGAGAACTGAACCTTATCTCCGACCACGCTGCAGGAGGCGGCCTGTTGTTGGGAAGAAAAGTGAAAGCAGTTGAACTCAGACTCAGGAGGGGAACTGCAGGCACAGAATTTAGAAATGAAAAAGAAAAACGATAAGCAAAAGGGAAACTTGATTTTGTATCCAGCAAGTTCACCAAATCTTTGGCCACTAAAAATGCATTGAGGTCCTTAAAATATATGTTTCCAGTCAGTATATTGGAACTCATCCTTGGCATGAAAGTCAACGTAATTTAATCATTTATTTGAACCTTTTTTACAAGCAGACGTCAAGGAATTTCTAAAAACAAGAAATGGTTACATGATTCTTACTTTTATTGTGGATTTTCTCTAATTCACATAGGATCAAAAATAATACAGACTAGGGATGCACATATAGGAAAATGTTGGGCCAATATCAATATCTGAAAATAATAATGCCACATGGCCAATAACTAATATTATATGTATTATATATATTTCCCTATTCTTTCAACACTGTGGAAAAATCGACCACAATGCTAAAGTTGCTTCTCTGCTTCAGTTAAATGCTCCACAGTCCCGTGTTGTATCACTATCATATGACCAACCCCTCCCCTCCCCTGAAGCACATACACAAAGGGCAACAAGATGGAAATCAACATCAATCAACACTGTTAATATCAGCCAGGTTTTACTTATGGGCCACATATCAATGCTTTTGTAGGACTCCTTTCATCTGAGGTCACAGATGGCTGATAACTGGCCACAGTTGAGTGTTAAAACAGGAAAAAGATCCCAAACATATCAAAACTAGTTATGGTGGTCTTAAGTAAATCTTCCTGAATGATGTTCCCAAAGCTCTGACCTCAACAAAAATCTATAGGCTAAAAGGCACAACTAAGTCTGAAAACCAACAAATAGAAGTTAGCTCCACAATCTCTGAAAAACAGAATTGCAGAATATCTAGCTATAACGAGGCCAGAAGCTTGTTGGTGGCTACAAAACAGTGTGTGAAAGAGGTGCAGCTAATAAGGGTCCTTTAATCTAATACTTTTAGGGCTAGATCTATGATGATTTTGACTATGGGGATTGGAAAAGTAGTCACAATAAATTCAAATGTGTACACCTAAAGCACACATTTGGGGGGTTGCTGGTGAGGCAGGGTACACCCTGGACAGGTCGCCAGTCCATCACAGGGCTACACAGAGAGACAAAGGATAAACAACCATGCACACGCACACTCACACCAAGTTAACCTAACCATCATGTTTTTAGACTGTGGGAGGAAGCTGGAATACCCGGAGAGAACACACATATGCAGAGAGAACATGGAAAAACACCCCAGACTGGGAATCCAACTCATGACCTTCTTGCTGCAAGGAGACAACGCTAACAACTGCACCACCATGAAGCCCCTCACCGAACCACTGCTTTTATTTCTTTTTAAATCCCTGAAGTTGTACAATGCATAATCACTCCATACAAAAAATAGGCCAGGTGCATCATTAAAGCCCAAAATCTATTACATTTATGCACACAGTGAGGGTATGTAAACTTCTGAGCAGAACTGATGCCGTATAACGCAACAATTGACAGCACCACAGAGGGGAAAAAGCACATGATTTGATTGAAGCTGTTTACATCCTACTCCCACCCCAGCAGGAACAGTATAAAGAGACAGTGCAGGGCTGGGCAGCATTAAAACTACACTAAAATATTTAGAATGAGGTATTAAAGACAGACAGTATTATTTATATCCAAATAAGCTGGGACTGGCTTAGGCAGCCTGTTGTAGCTGCAGAGCTGTGTCACTTTGTGTAATTCTACTCTCTTGCAGCACAGCCACACCTTTGTTATCAGCCTGAGTTGAGGCTGACATGGCAAGATGCAAACTCACTACTTCACCTCATTGTTGACGACTCTTTGCAACTCTGTCACCATATTTCTCTCACACAGCGACTTGAAGAAGGAGATTCTCTCAAAGCCGGCTTGCATGTCAGCTGTATAAAATATACTCTTCAACAACCCTAGGCTTTGTTTGTCTGCACTGTCAGTTCTTATCGCCTTGCAAAGCCTTTAAAGTATCTGAGAAAGAACTGTAATAAGAGCTGGGTATCGATTAGATTTTCAAGAATCTATTCCAATTCTCAATCCTTGCTCATTATGATCAATAGAGGAGATGGTTTGAACTTCCTCCTTCTCTCTCTGCTCTTTGGTCCTGCTCTGCATCAATAGGCACGTTTCCACAATCGGAACTTCAGGGTAATTGAACCAGATCTTTTTCTGATGATAATCTGTTGGCCCGCTCCTCTCAGCCGACGTGTCTCCATACACAATCGGCCTTTTAAGGAATCAGCTAAAGACATCTGCATATATCACACTGTTTTAGCAAAAAGGCGCCCAGAGCAGCAGAAATAACAATAGATCGACATGGAAGAAGCACGGCTTGCTGTTGTGTTTCTATTTGCTGTTGTTAAAAACTACTTTGCCAGTAACTCTTCTTAGTTTAACGAAGCCGGTTGTTTGACAACGTCTGCTCATTTCCCTCTGTATTACAACCAATCAGCAGGACGTAAGCACAGCTCCCGCTGAGCGAATCGATAGGGTCATTCCCAGTGCGTACCCCCAGACTGGTACTCCGTTGGTTCCTGAAATGGCTCCCGAAACGCGCATACGAGGAAGGTCTGGTAAGATCACCCTGAAGTTCAGATAGTGGAAACGCACCTGATAAAGCCTCCGTTTCAACTCCTCTTGGATTTGGGGTCGTGGTTCAGGTATTATTTGGGTTTTTTAAATGCTAATCAGCTGCTTCCAGTTGTAAAAGCAATACTTTGTTGCAAAGGTTACGGATAATAAATGTCTAAAAGTAAAAAAAAAAAATTAAGTATGAGCAAAAATCCTTCCCGCTGCACAGCATCCAGAACTAGGGGGAATAACTGTCCAAGCATCCAACACCTCAACCAAAAAGATTTTGAAGAAAAGTCTAGAGAAAGAACAAATCAGAACTAACGTAGCAGAGCTGCTCCAACATGCTGCCACAATGAGTGGCGCTATTCTTGAATATTGCTTCAATTATGGGCCAATAGCTAATATTGGCACTACTGCTGTTGTTACTGCATACAAGCCTTTTTTTGCCACTGGGACAGCACATAGTTTTAATCGACTAAATTTCACAAAGTCTGAGCAAGCCAAGGAGTCTTTACCATTTCTCTTTGCAAATTCTCTCTTAAAAATCCAGAATTTTCTCTTAATCTATTTTCTCTTTAGCTTTTCTACAGGAGTCAGGTCTGAGGACTGGGATGACCACAGAAACGGGTTGGTTTTTCCACATCTTTACCGGGGTGCCAACATTGTAGCTCTGACCTGTCAGGTCACAGACAGAACACCTGCCTCTGTCCTTGAATGTCTGCTAGCTAGGACATAACAACAAATCTACTGGGGTCTGTAAATTATGGGGATGGGAGTAAATGGATAGAGCGTCCTTCAAACAGATGCAATCAAATCACATGTCTGGGAAGTCTGCATGTCAGGTTATGGTGCAAGTACATTCCTATCTCTATGCTCCTCCCCAGTGCAGAGCTGGACAGCTTATAAGCTTCTTATAAACACACACACGTCGTACCGCTCACAGCAGGTGTGTGGAAATAAGCCTCTGTTCATTAAACTCTGCAACTTCAACAACAGAGCAGCTGCTAACCATCATGTCCATCACAAAGAAAAGGCTGAGTTTGCACAGGGAAAGCACTGCAAAGCAGACGGTGCCAGGAACAAAACGAGCAGCCCATCGCCAGCTGACCTCTCGAGAAAATATAAAAGCTCCCTGGTTTCACTTCCAAGCATTGTGGAGAAGGCTGGGACACAATCTGCACAACTGATAAAGAGAAGGAGTAATGTTTCACGAAAGGGTTTTTTTTTTTCTGCAGAGGTGTTCACTCATTCTTGCAGCATACAGTTATTTGCACCCTTTGAACCGTTTTACATTGTCACAACCATGAAGTCATAAACTTATATTTTATTGGCTTATTATGTGACAGAGGAACACAAAGTCATGCATAATTGTGAAATGGAAGGAAAAGAATACATGGTCATCTTTTTTTAAAAATACAAATCTTTAAGCTGTTGCATGTGTATATATTCATATATCCCCCTATACACTGAAACCTCTAAATAAAATCCAGAGCAAACAAGTGACATCCGTAGTCGCCTGCCTAGTAAATTGAAGCCCCGTGTATCGGACTATTTTTTAAGATAAATGGGCAGACATTTCAGTCTCTAGACGTAAAACAGCTGGCAGGGACTTGCAGCTGCAACATATTGACCCGACGGTGAATACAAACGCACACCACACTTTTCAGATTTGTGTTTGCAAAACCTTTTTGAAAATGTATGTTTTCCTTCCACTTCACAAACATACATGGATATGTTTTGGTCAATCAAACAAATCCCATTAAAACACACTTGCAGAAGGGTTCAAAAGGTATGAATACCACTGCAAGGCACTGTCTGAACAAATGTGTAGTGCAAACATTTATGCGGCGGCGATTTGCAGAAATTGAAATTAATGGGGGGAAATGCCTGCACTAAAGCAGGCAGGTTGATGAGTCAGTGCTTGTTCTGCTGCAAGATGAAATTCATTGGTAGTCGCAGACAAGCTGCCATTTCCAATGAATTCAGGAAAGCCCGCCTGAGCCGACTTACCTTGTTGATGGCTGTCTTCTGAAAGCTGGACACCTTGCTAACAGTGAGTTCTGATGCCTCCAGGCCATCTTCTTCAAACGTCAACAGCGGAGCACCCTGATGGGAGAGAAGGCGGAACTGTTCATCTGATATATCTCAGTTATGTATGAGCAATGATCAGCAGTTTATCAGCTCAGTCAGCATGTGTTCTGACTTGATAATCCCAAGAACCAGGAAAACTAAATAAACTAGTTTAAAGGAGGCAGAACATGACTCATGTTACACTGTGTCACATATACTTCCATAATGGTGGGGCATGATTTCAGCTCCCTGGTGCATCCTTATGAGAGCATGTTTGGGGATTTTGCAACCCACCCATATAAGGTGTCTTTATTGAAGTCACCTGCCCCACAGCTGGCAGGACAGCTGTCACGAGACTTACCCCACGCTTGATTGCCTCTTCATTCAGAGCCCTGCACCAAGCTCCCCTCCATTGACTTTCCCAGCTTTTCATTGACAGCGCCCATCCCAGCAGAGCCGCCGCTTCCTCCTCCGCCGCCGCATTGTCCTCAGCTGCTGCTCTCCGCCTGCTTCCTACGAGCCCAGGATGGAAATACTGTACGAAGTACAGAGCCAGAGTAAGCAGGGACGCGATGAACAGGGTGACCATGCATAGCCACTGCGGGTCCTCCAAACCAAAATATGAACCGGAACTTTCCAAGTGGGACATTTCTTTGCGAAACGAAGACTCACACCTTAATAATACACCTGCCTTGGGAAATTCCCTGACAACCTCATAGCAGCGAAATCACGAAAGACAATCGCCCTTATCTGATAGCAGCACTGAAATGCAAATTCGGTTCTGCTTCTTGTTATTCATGCTGTACTACGAAGGTCCCAGCCCCTGCAGTCAGTCTGTAGAGCCTCAGAGCATTGACAGAGAGCCGAATGGCACTTCTTCTCTGACTTAAAGTCCCGTTAGCTTCGTTGGCTAACCTCCGCAAACCGTTTGCTCAACTAGCAATTCCCAAATTAGCAAATAGAGCCGGCAAAAGTTTTCCCAAGGCGTGTTATTTCCAAAGTGTTCGCCTGTAACTCTGTCGACCAACAGTCAGATATTGAGTAAGAGTCCCAGTAAAACATCCTGAGCTGGAGGAGTTCAGCCCGTCCCGCTGGACTTCGACTTGCGCCTCTCTCTGATCTGACTGTACAAAGTTATGGAGACCGATATGTGGCACGAACTGTAAATCCCACAATGCAATGCGAAGGGGATTGTTTTTGTCCGCTGCTCGAAGCAAAGCGAAACTAGCTTCGACACCGGCGCGGTTAGCTCACGGTCTAAAATAAATGCTTTTAAAATAATATTACGCTGTAAAATCGCAAATGCCAACAGATGCATAAGCAAATTTAAATTTTAGCTTACCAAAAAATCCCTTAAAAATTAGTTTTGAGCTATTCGACTTTCCGTAGCTAACCTGAACGTAATCAAAGACGCTGAAGTTAGTATCCTATTTCTAGCGTCAGTGGTTTAACTACCAGCCAGATTTAATCTGGGATCAATCATTCGCTTTTAATAACGTTTGTCACTTTTAAAACAAGATGTGATGGTCAGTTATTCAATTAGAATTACCGTGCTTAAATGTGTTATTTAGACAAAATATAAATAGTTATGTAATTAATTTTATCAGTGCACTGAAAAAAGTATTATTATCCAGATGTGCTTCCACTGTCACTGCAAATTTGTTGGTATATATTAAAGGACCTTGGGCTACATTTGATCAGCTCTGCTTCAAAATAAAAAAAGAAGGAAATAAATAATTTAAAACTCAACAAACAATCCTAACATACAGTGCAATCATACAACCTTTGGGAGCTACTTAGAAAAACGGAAGGAGAAAAAAGGGTTTAAAGCATTTCCTGCCATTTTGAAGAAAGATTGCCAAATCTGGGTTCTCAGGGATTGAGGTGTTTGAGAGGTCTCCCTGTTGCCACACACATTATTTGAATGAATAGGTTATTAACAAGCTGCTACAGATCCACACGATTTGGAGTCTAGTTCAATAATAATAATAGTAGTAATTATAATAATGGTAAAGCCTTCACTTAGATACAGCCTCTCTTCTTCCAAGGAATTCTGATCATTTAATACAGGTGTTCTTCAGCAGCACGGAGGGTCCTGTTGAACAGGATTGGGGATCAACTTTGTTGGAGTTCCACTTAAAAACTGCAATACTGAAATAGGTTCAACCAGAACAGAATAAACTGCAATTTGTGGATCTGTGGACCTGTGTCACACTCTGTAGGACCTATGATATTTTTTCCCCCAGCAAGAATTCCAACTTAAGAAGATATTATTGTTGTATTTTCAACTTGGAATGATGAAAATCAGACTTCTACACACATGCAGAATGCACTATAAGTATTCTGGGTTGTAGGATTCTGTTTCAGTTCAGTTTATTAATATAGCACAATTTACAACACATGCCATCTCAAGGTAAAAGAAAAAAAGTCATTTCAATTGAATCATACAGACAGATTCTAAGTCAAGTATGTGCATTTGAATTGATCCCAGTTATCAAACAATAGGCTGGACTACTGTAATTCTTTACTATCAGGTAGTCCACAAAATGCCATTAAAAGCCTTCAGTTGATCCAAAATGCAGCAGCAAGAGTTCTGATGAATATTAAAAAGAGAGATCACATTTCTCCTGTTTTAGCTTCCCTTCATTGGCTCCCTGTTAAATCCAGAATAGAATTTAAGATCCTTCTTCTTACATACAAAGCCCTTAATAATCAGCCCCATCATACATCAGAGATCTGATTGTTTCATAACAGAGCACTTTGCTCTCAGACTGCAGGTTTACTTGTAGTTCCTAGGATTTATAAAAGTAGAATGGGAGGCAGATCTTTTAGTTATCAGGCTCCTCTCCTGTAGAACCAGCTCCCAGCTTTAGTCCGTGAGGTAGACACTCTGTTTACTTTTAAGGCCAGGCTTAAAACTTTCCTTTTTGATAAAGCTTATAGTTAGAGTTGCTTAGGTCATCCTGAGCTAGCTCTGTAGTTATGCTGCTATAGGCTTAGACTGCTGGAGGACAGACTTACCACCTTTCTTCAGTCTGCTACTTCCTTTTCTACTACTACTCTCCAGTTGTATTACAGTACATTCTGTTATTTCGACTGTTAACTTTGTTTTCTCTCAGTGTTTTTCTCTCCATAGAAGATATACCTGGTCTGGTATCCTGCTTGGCTGTAATGCCCTGTTGGACGGGGGGCATCGACTGGGATGTGAAGCTCCCAGTGGCTGAACATCCACTGTGTCATGTTATCAACTTTTTACTTTCTGTAACATAGAGAGTACTCATATCGGATCTTCTGTTCCTTCTGTGTCTCTGCTCTGTCTTCTCAAACCCCCAGACGGTGGCAGATGGCCGCTCCTACTGAGCATGGTTCTGTTGGAGGTTTCTTCCTGTTAAAGGGGAGTTTTTTCTCTCCACCGTCGCTACATGCTTGCTCAGTATGAGGGATTGCTGAAGGATTGCTGTGGTTGGAAAGTCTGCCCAACCTCAGGCCAATGACTGACGCAATCTGCTGGGATTCCTTAAATAGGAAACTTTTTAACTAATTGGAAGGTTTCTATAAATGTATTGAAATGACTTCTTGTTAAGTGCCTTGAGATGACATCTGTTGTGAATTGGCGCTATATAAATAAACTGAATTGAATTGAATACAAGTCCCGTTTATTATTGAAATTGGGGCTCAGGGTGGGGGTTGGGGATGTGTGGCTGCTTTCCCCACATCCCACCCCTCTGTTTGGGGGCTGGTGGCTCTACTGGGGCATCGGTACCTGGACCTGGGAGCATAAAGTGTGTATGGGGTGTGTGAGTGAGGGTACAGCGTCATTTTTTTGGGTGTCTTGGTGAGTCAGTGAGAATGTATGTGTTCAAAAGGGAGGGAACGTATGACTGTGTCTGTATGTCTTTGTCTACCTGTAAGGTTGGATCTTGGTCTGCCCCCTCGCCTGGCGCACCTCAGGCCTTACACTTAATGGGGGGCCTATTTTCCCTCCGTCACTCCCCGCCGGTGACTGGGGCCCCTGCCTGACGGTGCAGCGGTGGTCAATCCGGTTCGGACCTGGTGCGTGCCTGGCCGGGCCTGGGGGGGCCGGTGTGTCGATCGGCCGATGCACTGGGCCGATATCTTCCTTTGGTTGGTTGGGGCACCTCTTTTAGGGGTGCCAGGTTTGGGATTGTTGGGTGGTGCCTGCTCGGTGGCTCGGCGGGATGCGGATCCGGCGTCTCTGCTCGTTCGACCACCTGTTCTGTGCGCACCGTGCGTGGTCGGTTCATTGGCGGGTTGGACTGGCCCTGGCCCTCGTTGGATGCCTGGTCTCGGCGCTCTGCGTTGCGCGGGATCAGGACCCGGGAGCTGGTACAACTTGGTGTCCAGATGTTGGCTGAGCCCGGCCTGGGGAGGCTGTTCGTCCCCTGTGGCTATCGGTGGGGCGCCCCGACGTAGGGCAGGGGTGGGGCGCTGGGATGTTGGCGGTGGGGATTGGCCTAGGGTGGTGGCGGCACGTGGCGGCCGGCCGAGGCCCCTGCAGTGCCGGGGGCCCCTCGTCGGCCAGTCCCTTGTCGGGTCCCTGCTGGGGGGTGGGGTGCCCCTGGGCCCCGGCTCTCCCGGTCCATTGACCGGCCCGCCCTGGCACGGTCGGTTGCCGGCGGGGCCCGTGGGCTCGTCACTGCTGCCCCCGGGCCCCTGCATAGTAGCTGCTGGACGTTCCCCTGGGGTTCTCCTTTGCTCCACTCTTGGGGGATGCGGTCGGCCCCGCCTGGGTCCGCCTGGGGCTCTGGGGGTCCTTTGGACGTCTTTGCTCCAATCTCCTTCATGTCTGCATCGATTCCTGGGAGACGGATTGATGCCTGCTCACACCAACTATCGAACACTCTTATGGAGAAACCTTATATGCACCAGCATGCTAACACACACACATAGATGTGGGGTCTCTGGTGTTTAAGGATATATTCTTGGGCTGAGGTTATCATTACTAGAGCTTGATTAATCGGTACCATGAGTTTTTCTGTGACATTGTTGTTGTATTTTTATATCTATTTTTGTGTGATGTGGTTGTGTAATTCTTAGTTCACAATGTTTGGTTTGTTTTGTTGATGTTCATTTTTCATGTTTTGTTTAGTTTTTTCCGTCTCTCTGCTGTCTTGTGGGTATGGAGGCAGACTTCAATATCTTCCTGTGTTTTCTTTGTTCCCCTTCCTCTCTTGTATTTTCAACTCACCCTCTCTCTTGACTTATTGTTTCCTCCCTCTCTTCTTCATCTTCCTTCTTTCTTCTCCTTAATTTTCCGTCTCCGTGTCCATAACATGAGGAAATAAAAACCCCAACAATTCATAATAAAGATTTTTCACACATATATCAAGTGGAGGACTATAGCAAAAGCTGTACT
This sequence comes from Valencia hispanica, assembly GCA_963556495.2. Classification (NCBI taxonomy): domain Eukaryota; kingdom Metazoa; phylum Chordata; class Actinopteri; order Cyprinodontiformes; family Valenciidae; genus Valencia; species Valencia hispanica. The sequence goes on from OY747715.1 coordinate 41,727,381, forward strand.
GCTCCGCTTGTGAAAGTAAATCTGTTGGGCATCTACTTGGTACTCAGACACCAATTCTGAGCTCCACACTGCCAAACAGGACACGTAAAAAAAAAAGAAAAAAAAGAAGATATACCTGGTCTGGTATCCTGCTTGGCTGCAATGCCCTGTTGGAAGGGGGGCATCGACTGGGATGAAGCTCCCAGTGGCTGAACATCCACTGTGTCCTGTTATCAACTTTTTACTTTCTGTAACTTAGAGAGTACTCATATCGGATCTTCTGTTCCTTCTCTGTCTCTGCTCTGTCTTCTCAAACCCCCAGACGGTTGTGGCAGATGGCCGCTCCTACTGAGCCTGGTTCTGTTGGAGGTTTCTTCCTGTTAAAGGGGAGTTTTTCCTCTCCACCGTCGCTACATGCTTGCTCAGTATGAGGGATTGCTGAAGGATTGCTGTGGTTGGAAAGTTTGCCCAACCTCAGGCCAATGACTGACGCAATCTGCTGGGATTCCTTAAATAGGAAACTTTTTAACTAATTGGAATGTTTCTATAAATGTATTGAAATGACTTCTTGTTAAGTGCCTTGAGATGACATCTGTTGTGAATTGGCGCTATATAAATAAACTGAATTGAATTTAATACAAGTTCCGTTTATTATTGAAATTGGTTAAAAAATCTTGCTATCTAGGGAAACCCAGCAGATTGCATTGAGTCACTGACTTGCAGCATTCACTCCTCCTGGATGAGCTTGAGGATGGGCCCCAGTTAAAACTGGTTAAAGTGAAGGAGTAAGAAAGCCTTTACCGCTTTTTTTAAACTTTCAAGTAGAAAGAACACTACGTTTAAAAGAAATTTATGTAAGTGTTTAATATTTTAGCCCAGGTATATGACTTGTCTAAACATTATGTCTTTCAAGTGGGACCAGGAGCGTGGCTATGGGTGGGCCTGAGTGGGCCTAGGCCCACCCACTTTGGACCAGGGCCCACACAAATAAATGGCTTTCTTAAAAGAAATTAAAACAAACTATATATAAAACTACGTTTTATATTTGAGGGGTGTCACTTAAAGTCATAAAAGAAAACTGAATAAAATCGGAGGTGACATTTTCCTCTTTGCAAAACTTGCTGCCATTGGCTGTTTTGAATAACATGCCTTACAAACTTTCCAGACAAGCTAGGGATAGCTGTGAGATTCATTTGTGTATCCAAGTATAGGATTATAGTATTTAACGTCTTAAGTACCACCAAAAAATAACTATTGTTTATGTCAGAGAGCTGACATGAGCTACCTGTGTTAGGCTGCAGTTTTAATACGTTTTATTTGGCCTGACTGCTTTATTGTAAGCTGTTTCTGTTGGTTTCTGATCTATACAGACACGTGTCTGTTACGTATCAAATAAACTTAATTTTAATAATATTAAATATGGCCCACCTATTTTTTGTTAAGCCCACTGGGAATTTCCGGCTACGCCACTGGTGGGACTGTATCCAGGATGGCCAGAAATACCCCAAAAAAGTTGTGTAATAATTATATATATATATATATATACATATATATATATATATATATATATATATATATATATAAATATATATATATATATATATATATATATATATATATATATATATATATATATATATAAACACAGTGGACTGGTCCTTTATTGAGTCACGGCCGAAGCTATGAATCTGATACCAACTTCAGAGTAATTGTACCATCCATATTGGTGTAGTAGCAAGTGTTCAGCTAACTGTGTTTTGCTAATATTTATTACCTCTCAATACTATAATTCTCAAGTAAACAATTTAGTTTTCTGTGTAGTTCACATTTTAAGTGTATCATTGGGGCGGTGTAGTCTCCGCCCATTTTCCGAGGTAAACAACATATATCTTCGTCATCCCTCTGGTGTTGGAGCTACCGAGCTGCTCTGTCTGTATTGGCCGTCTGTAAATGGAAATAAACAACATTTAAGTATGAATTGTCGCTCGGAGGTTCTGGAGGTAACCGTGGAGGCTCGGCAGGTGGAGGAGGCTATGCTAGCTTTACTGCACACCATTTTACTGCACCGAAGCACGGGCAAGTTCCACTACAAGAAGGAGGGCACCTACTCCATCGGCACCGTGGGCACACAGGACATCGACTGCGATTTCATCGACTTCACCTTCGTCAGGGTGACCTCTGAGGAGCTGGACAGGGTGATCAGGAAAGCGGTGTCTGAATTCAAGGTAATGGGTGGCTTTAGTGGATGAATGTAGCTGTCGTGTGTGAGGGGGCCTGTAAAGGCTAATTGTGTTCCTGTGTTCTGCCTGTAGGATGCTTTGAGCAGCGATGGCATGGGGCAGATCTCCCTTGAGTTCTACCAGAAGAAGAAGTCCCGCTGGCTCTTCTCTGATGAGTGCATTCCCTGGGAGGTGTGGAGCATCAAAGTCAACGTGGTCAACCTGGCTAATGAGCAGGAGAGACAGATCTGCAGGGAGAAAGTGGGTGAAAAGCTAGGGGAGAAGGTGATCAACGTGGTGGAGGTGATAAACCGCCATGAGTACCTGCCGAAGATGCCCACCCAGTCTGAAGTGGACAGTGTTTTTGACACCAGTCTTAAAGACGTTCAGCCATACCTGTACAAAATCACTTACCAGATCACTGACTCTCTGGGCACCTCTGTGAGCACCACCATGAGGAGGCTGATAAAAGACACCCTGGCCCTGTGAGCATCCTCTCTATAGATCACTATCTAGTTATGTTTGAGAACTTTATGCTGTCTGGAGTTATGTCAGCTCCTCTTCTGCAGTTTTGAAGCAGCACCTTATATCACTGGTGTTAATTTCAGATTTGATTCTGTCCTGCTTCTGTTCATTTTTCCAATTATGTATTCTTTGTTTTAAAGATTTGTTTGATCTGAAATTGGTTTACCACCTGGTAATGCAACCATGCATCAAGTAAAATCTGTAAATAGTGTCAAATTTTAAAATAAATTATTCTCATCAAACGTGGTCGGGAAAACTGAAACAAAGCCTGATTTTGTTGCAAATGATAAAAGCTGACTTTGGGAAACAGATTTCCTCATCGATGGAAAAAGAAATTCCTTTGAGTGCATTTTCATGGTGAGTGACCTTACTCGTTGGTTAGAACAGGATTTCCAGTTTGTGCTTTTTTTTTCCAAATTAAAGTTAACACATCCTCAGTTCACCTCCTGGTTTCCAGTCAGAATGTGTCACGGTGGCCCACAACCGGAGAGACATCCTCTGCTGGCCTAAACTGTCTGCCAACAGGAAAACAACACGTGGAATTACTCTGTTTCCACACACATAAACAGATGTCTTAAGATATTTTCTGTCAGATAAATACTACATACAGGTATCTCTTTCGGCTTTAAATAAGTTCGTTTTTTTTCTTAGTTTTCTTAGCAGCAGCCATGAGAAATGGTTAAAGATGTCCAAGCAGGAAAAACAGGTTCAGTACTTGATTATAAAGTGCTGAATCTACACATTTGTTTTAATTTTCATTCATATTTCCCTGGTATTTTTAAAAGTAATTTAAAAAAGCATCAGTTTTTAAAGCTTTTAGCAACAAATATATCAAATGTAGAAGGATTCTGTTGTTCCTCTGACATTTTTCTCTTAAATTCAATTCAAAAATACTTTATTGAACCCTGAGGGAAATAAGTGTTGTTGTAGCCCATACTATTGAATTCTTCAATGAGTTGTAGATGCTAATGGCTGCGGGCAGGAAGGAGCTCCTGTTAGCAGTCTGTGTTGCAGAGGTCCCCGAATAAGCCTCACACTGAAGACTCTCTGCTGTTGTATGAATGCTGGCTCTTTAATTTATTACTTACCCCTACATTGCAAGACTGAAAAATCTGATACAAAAGATCAAATAATTCACAATGGAACCTGATCATATCTATACTCCACTGTTACTCTTTATTACAGAAGTGTAGCACAAAATAAACGTAGAAAACTTCCAACACCAAAGTCTCCAAAAACAACAATTATGCAACCAATGATGATACAAATATCCATTATTGCAGTAAGAGCACAGGAAGAGTAAAAAGATCCAACTTCGGTTTACTAACAAAAAGAAGGTACAAAATCAAAAATACAAACACTTCCATTTAAACAAATCAAATTATTTCGGTGAAACTTTTTTTCTCACGAGATATTAAGAGCACTAGTAGCAATACAGACTTTCTGCAGAACGTCAATATGCAGCTTCTTGCTGAGCTTTAAAAGAAAAACAGAGTCCATTATGACTTTCCTAAATGGCAACAGTCAGAATAAATTATGACAGATTTAATCCACCAAGCAAAAGCAGGAATATATACTTGTACAAGAATACAACTGCAAAACCACTGGAATACAATCATAATCACCATCTTAATAAATCTGATTAGCTTTTTGTGGGTTACCCCTCTCAACATTACTGCCTTAAAATGCCTGAGTCATGAGTCATCTGAAAAGTATTTGTGCTTTTATGTAAAAAAAACAACAAAAAACATAAAATAAAACTGCATAAGGCCATCAAAGCACTGTAAAGCATGAGTAAATCCATCAGCAGTTGTCTATGTCCATGTTTCCCAACCCTGGTCCTCAAAGCACACTGCCCTGCATATTTTAGATGTTTCCCTGCTTTAACAACCGATTCAGATGATTGCAGCTCAGCAAAAACCTGTTAATCTGCCATCTATCGAAATCAGGTGTACTGAAGCAGGGGATCATCTAAAACATGCAGGGCAGTGTGCATTGAGGACCATGTGAAAGTGGTTCTGCAGGCCTCAATGGTCCAAAAACCCGAGAAAAGAGCTGAGAAACAGGAATAACTTGCAGAATTTTAGGATTTAACAGCAAAGAAAACCATCAACTGTATTCAGCACATAATCTTTTAGTTCTAACTGGCTACCTGTACCGTATATAGATGCAAACAGATTTATTGGCATCCCTGGTAAAAGCCTCAACAAAAATTCATGCCTTTTTGCAGCAGTAGCATAAGGTCACTGAGACTTTAAAAAAAATCAAATTTTTAACATGAGCACATTTATTTAGCTAGGATTAAAACAAATTAAATAAATGACACTAGTGGCCTTTATTTGCAGAGTTCACAAAGGAAATGGGCAGAGAGAAAGGGGAAGACATGCAGCAAAGATTCCCAGGTCAGGAACCCTGGACAGCTACTAGCCTTCATATACCGTATCTAGTGCTCCATAACGCTCTACCTCCACAACATGCACCACACCAGAAATAAGTGTTTTTAACAAAATCACCAGTGGCCTACTTATTGGGTCTAACAATCCCTTTAAAACAAATGTAACCAAAGCCTTTTCAGATGCAAAACTCATACAGGTCAGAGTATCTAGGAACATCGAATTAGTAACCCATGACTTTGTTTCCCTGGGTTATTAATATGACAGAGGCCCGTTTCTTTTAGCTACTAGACTGGCTGGGATATGTTAAATACTTGAGGTAGGTCTGGTGTGAAACTAAGCATGAATATGTAGAAAAGCACCTTATTTACTGTTAAGTATGCTGGAAGATCTGAGATGCTGTGGGCATAATTGTCTTCTAAAAGACTTGCCAGAGTGTTTTGCATACTGAAATCTGATCCAAAACATACAAGCAGGTAGCTTAGGACAGTGTTTCCCCTACCCTGGGCCTTAAGACTTACTGCCTTGCATGTTTTCCACGTTTCTTTGCTTTAACACATCTGATTCAGGTGATTGCAGTTCAGCAAAAACCTGTTAATCAGCCATCGATTGAAATCAGGGAACGCAGGGGAAGGCTTAAAACATGTAGGCATGGGAGGATTTCGAGGAACTGTATGCTCCAACCGTAAAAACCGCTATAGGAGATGAAATGCTGCCCTACTGTTGACATCTAGGCTACAAACAACTGTATCGCCTGTGATCTTGTTAAAAACAATGACTCCTTAATTTGGGATATTATGAAAAAATATTCTCACATTAAAGGTTTGATTTTTCTGTCTTTCAGTGTGCTACTGCAATAAAAAGTGAGTTTACATTAAGACTTTTTTTTACATCTTTATCTGTGATGCCAATGAAAGATTTTATAATTACTTTCTTCCTCCATATGATTATTAATTGGACTAAACCATGTGTATACAAATGAACTTTATTAGGCTGATTATTAGAAAAACCCATTTACTATGTGGTTGATCTTGTTAAATAACACAGGAGGCCTTATCCAGTGAACCCATTAAATGTTAAGAAGGCAGTATTAAACTGAAAGTTTTTTGAAAAACTGATCATTTTTAACTTGTTTATACTCCATAGAACTAAATGATCTGAAGCAGTGGTGTCCACATCGTCCCATAACAGAGTTAAGCTTTTAAACAAAGTGCATATTGATTATATCATTGAGGCCACCAATAGTATCATAAGGGACGCCACTCACACCGAGAGAAAGAGCCAACATAAATGCAGAAGCATTATTATTTACTTAAACAGCAGCCTGGAAACCTTAAATCCCCACCACCACACACACGCACTCTCTGAAATAACTAGGTACACAGCCGTTTCTTCTTCTGCAGAACGCTTACAATTAAAGTGATTCAAGCTGAAGTGAAGAGGGTAACAACTCTGTACCTTGTTTTTCACAAAGCGCATACTTATTTAAATATAAACTAAAAGATGTTGAAAAGATATATTCTCATATAGGTTTTTAAAGAAGTAACTGCTTTTATAATCATCTCACAGAGGAATCTAGCACTTGATTGCACATTCATGTTTACACCTCTAACAAACATGGCCACTTTGAAATATACAATAGGAGGCAAGTAGATAAGCTTTACATTCAGAGTCTGGTTTGTGTCTGCTGAGATGTGCTCGTCTTAATGTGAAATGTTCAGAGAAAGGTGGTGCTATCGGCACTACATGTGGCTGTGGCTCTGCTCGTGGCTCCACAGACTGAATGCCGTCTTGAAGGTTCTGTGGCAGAGCTTACACATGTACTGCCTCTTAAATGTCAGCGCGGACAGAGACGGTGCGTGGTAGAAGAGTGTGTCTGGGTCGTGAGGGCCGCCTGGATTCTCCACGCTGTTGGACCTGGACAGAGAGCTGTGGCCGCCGGGTTCCACTCCAGGCCTGTTGGTCTTACTCGACGATGAGCCGCAGGGCTCTGGGCTGCTTGACTCCTCTGGGATGGTTGCAGCTGCTGATGCCTGAGGAGATCTAAGCACAGAGGGTTGTGGAGAGCGCTGCTCGGAGTTCTGGGGAGTCAATGGCGGGGAGGGAGACAGGGGAGGGGCATGCATGTTCATTTCTTTGGCTCCAGATTCGTTGGTAGTCGACATGTGGGACTGGAAGTGGCTCCAAAGGCGGAAGTTGGTTCTGAATGCTTTGTTGCAGATGTGGCAGATGAAAGGTTTGATGTGGCACAGCAGCTCCTGGTGTCGCTCCAGGTCTTTGCGAGAGCTGAACAGATTGCCGCACTTCTCGCATGGCCACACCCCAGGTTCCTCAGGCCCAGCTTTGCCAGCCTCTGAGCTGTCCCTCTCACTCACCGCCTCCTCCAACGGCTCTTCCTTCACCACCAGTTTGCCGTGGTGGCCCATGCTCAGGTCCTCAGGCACATAGGACGAGGAGTCCTCCGAGTCGTACATGGGTGGACCCGATGAGTCACTATAACTGATGTTCTCTGGAAAGTTCCCAGGTGCCGAAGGCTCGTCACTGTAAGGCTCCTCTCTAAGTACGTCCAGCGCCTCTTCATTGTTCTCCAGTTGCTTCAGGTGGATCTGGTTTTTACCAGTCACCATGTTCTGGTTGTGTACTTCCACCTGGTGGCGCCATATGCTGAAGGAGGACTTGAAAGTGCGCATGCATTCCAGGCATGTCAGTTTCTTGTACCTACAATGGGCCTCATGGTCCTTCTTGACAACCGGACTAGAGAAGCGGAGGCCGCAGTAAGGACACACAGTTGCGTGTCGACAGCCTCTCTCGTGGTCGCCCTGCTCTACCAGTGATGACAGCTTAACATTACAAAGCCTGCAGGAGTAAACACTAGTGTCTGTGCTGTTCTGTTGAAGGATCTCATCCTGTTCCGGATAGAGGACGCTCTCACTCCCTGTGTCCTGGTCGGCCTTTTCAGCAGGATGTGTCCTTAAATGCTGCCTATACTGGGACTGGAACACAAACACTCTGGCACAGTAGGGACATACAAAGCTGGACCTTGATCTCTTTTTGGCAAGTGAAGGAGACTGCAAACCCTGCTTATTCCTCTTCAGCTTCCAGAGCAAAGCTTTCTTTATTTCTCTCTCTCGCACAATATCTATCAGCTTCTTCTGGAACTTCTCATCCAGCACAGATGAGCTGGAGGACGATGCTGGGTTTTGAACCACCCCGTGCTGAGTTTGGCAGTGAGTCCACACTTTGAAGTTAGTGTGGAAGCGCTTGTGGCAGATGTCGCAGGCGTACGGCTTCTCCGGGTTGTGATACATATTGACGTGGCGATGCAGTCCAGCGTTGGAGCGGAAAACCTTCAGGCAGTTCCAGCATTTAAAAATCTTATTTTGAGAGGAGTCCCCGTTGTTCTCCCCAGGGTCGCTGTTCACACGCCGAGGTTCAGTCTGTGACATGTCTTTGTCTTGTGAGGCAACATGTTCTTTGAATACTTTGCTTTTTTTAAATGGATACCTTCTGTTGTCAGGCCGCTCCTTCCTTTTCCCCGGAAGACTAAAATCTGTCCTGGTGGCCTGGCTGTAATTTGTTTGCAAGTCTTTGAGATTAACAGGCAGAGTGTCTCCAACCGTGATCCGAACAATGTCCACAGGATCAGCGAGGGGACTGCTCGGCTCAGCTTTCACACTGACATCTCCTTCTACCTGAGTTTCTTTGTCATAACTGTTGAGATACTTGGACCTGAGAATCAGAGAGGATGCTCTAGTCGAGTTGCCGTTGTGGGCGAATGTTTCAGATCCTAATTCCTTTGAGGCCATTTTGACGACTGATTGTTCTCGGTTTTGGAGATCTTTGAGCTCCAGCGTTGGGGAGAAAACTGGAACGGGACTGTCCATGGACAGTGATCTCCGGAGAAGGCTTTTTATGAGTGGGCCGCTCCGGTCGGTGGCCTGGCTCAGCTCTCTGGTCGAACCCTGGAAGGGAACGTTATTACGATAGCGGTGGTCGAGCTCTTCGATCTCCTCTTTGGTGTCCTGGTCAGACCCAGACTGCAGTCTGATGTGCTGCACGTCAGCATCACTAAAAGACACCGATGATGTCAGCTGAGGCCTGACTGAGGTGATGTGTGATGAGTTTCCTTTAAGTATGGTAGAATATGGATATCTGTACTTCCTCTCAGGGGGTTTGTTCGGCTCTGATGATTTCCCGCTGGTCTCAGAGTTTTTGATGGACTCATATGAGTTGTGTTCTGATGAAAGCTGAGCTGCCCCTCGAGGAGAATAAGGAGATGGAGATCTCTCTGATGTTTTTCCCTGATAATTTGAGTGAGAGGAGTGGGCTGTGCTGTTCTGGACCCGACACACAATAACGCTCCTTGTCTGGACATCATTCTCATCCCCCTCTGAGTACGAGAGCCGTTTTCTGGACACGCAGTAGGATGCGTGTGGCCTCGTTGACACAATGTTTGTAAGAAATGGGATTCCAAGGCTGTAGCCAAGCTCTTGAATGGCTGCCAGGCTCCCTTTGTCCACAAAGAGCGAGGAGGAGTAAATGTAATTCAAAACTATCTCAAAGGCGTCAGGTTCACAGAAGTCCAGGTTCACAACTCTTAGCGAGTCTCCATCTATCCGCGTAAAAAGAGATTGGAAATACTCGCTACTGGCAGCAAGAACACTCTTATGGGCCCGGTACCTCTGGTCCGCCACAACCAGTACCACATCACACATCTGTCCCCGCAGCCGCTGCTCGTTGAGAATCCCCAACACCGAGAGGGCATGGGAGGGGTTACTGTAATGCACGAGGCTCTCCATGGCTGAAAGAGAAAAGACAGAAAGTCTTATTGCAGGAATACAAATACAGATGTCTATGAATTCACTGGTTTTTAATAAACGTGCAAAAAGCAGAACATGCAACCAAAAACAAAATATATAAAAGATTATGACTGACTGAAAGAGAGAACAAACATAGCCTGTTGAGCTCAATAAGTTAAACTGATATTAAGTTCACTAGGTTTTTTTCTTATTATTGTGCTTTTCACAAAAACCTCTCACAGATTGTATGGATACATATTCTACAGTTTTTGAAAATGACAATTTTGAAATATGTTTTAATTCCCTGCAGAAAAAACAAGTAAATGTACTTTGTGAGAGACATGACAACAGACATATTGGCTCCAAAATCTACAAGACATAAGCTGCCACCTGATGGCAAACCGAGGAAATTATAGAAGCATTAAAACTGACCGATTAAAAAAAAAAAAACTTTCATCCTTGTCCCTTTAGGTTTATTAAATTTGAAATATAATTATCATTGATGTGATTCTTTTTTTCCAGAGGGAGTTGAAGATAAAACATGTTAGGGTATAAATAAGGGGTGTGACAGGTGGGGGTGGTGATGGCTGGTGCCTTTCTCCAGCAACCATTGGGTGAGAGGCAAGGTACACCCTCGCCAGTCCATTGCAGGGCAACACAGAAACACACAGGACAAACAGCCATGCTCACGCACAAACACACACCTAAGGTCAATTGAGAAAGACCCATTAACCTAACAGTCATGTTTTTGGACTGTGGGAAGAAGCCAGAGTACCCAGAAGAAACCCACACATGCAAGGAGAGAACAAGCAAACTACATGCAGAAAGACCCCAGGCCGGGATACAAACCCAGGACCTTCTTGATGCAAGGCAACAGAACAATGCTACCAACTGTGCCACTGTGCAGCCTGTGTAATGGTTGTGCTTAAATAAATTAAATAGTATAAGCAGACATAGCCAGAGTAGAAAACAATATAACCACTTGAAAACAGTCAGTGTTAATGTCTCCTAGCTCTACTTGAATGCAGCATGGATTGGGAAAATCCCTTCCCATCAAAGTTGATTCTGTCGACTTGCATTTTATACACAATAAGGAGTTTGGATGCTACTGGAAGCCATTTTGACATCAGCTGGTTTTTCTCTAGTATCAGTGATGTTTACATTCAGCTTGACTGTTGAAAGATATCTGCAATGGACTGGCGACGTCTCCAGGGTGTACCCCGCCTTTCGCCCCGTGACTCCTGAAGATAGGCACCAGCCCCCTGTGAACCTGCATAGGATGGACAGTTACGGATAATGAATGGATGGATGGATGGATGGATGTTGAAAGACGTGTTCACTGACAAAGTTCTGGTTCGGTCCATCTCTCTTTTTCTACTGTAGCTGCATGAGAAATCATTAATGTTCCCAAATAGCAGAGTTTAGTGATAGCTGGGAGTCCTTTGTCTTTTGTTTTGGTGTCACGTTTTAAAGTTGTGCTGTGGAATGTTGCACTGCACTCTGAGTTCCACACATAAACATTCTGCATGTGTTAAGGTGGAAAACAGTTGCATTTGTTCGGTACACGTGCGTAACAAAAAGTATCAAAATCTGAATACATGTACTGTTACATCCCTAGTATAAATAGATAATGACATTTCCTCTTGGATTTTCTGTAATCCAAAGATGCCAACACATTTTCATACAGAGCCAAACATATACACAAACCCCAACAAATATGTGATTAAATGTCCTCCAGCAAGCTGCAGAAAATCCACCAATTTTCTACTAGCCAAGAAGAAGGTCTTGGCAAAATTGCCCCCCACCCCCCTCCTTTCTATCAGAAGTGTTTTTCTCCTTTTAAGCATTTTCACTAAATTTTAAGCAAAGATGAGGTCAGGGCCATTCCAGAAGCCACATATGAACCTGCTTTATCCTTTTCCAAAACCAATTATGATGTGGATTTGGTAGCGCTGTCCTTTTGGGATGCCCAGTTATGTCCAAGTTTCAACCATCTTGGTGTTGATTTGAGGCAAAATTTTATCATTTAGAGGTAGCCCTCCTCATTCAGTATTTCATCCACTTTGTACAACACTATATTACTACTGGCAGCTAGAAGTACTTAATCATGATATTACAATCACCATGTTTGGTAGTTGGTCCAGTGCTGTTACTTTTAAAAGCATCACCTTGACTTTTCTGAACATTCCCCTTCTCATTGTGGCTAAATAGCTCAACTTTGCCATCTCTAACGATAGAACTTCAGATAAAACAAAAGAGCCAATTTCAATGAACTCTAAAAAAAAAAAAATCAATCAGATACACAGACTTACCCGAGGACATCGCTGAAGCAACAAAAAGTGACTGGTCTGAATCAAATATTAGTAGGGATGCATGTATCTGTTTGAGCCTGTATGTGTATTTTCAACCTGTTAGGATTAAAGGAAATCCACAATAAATTCAAAATATTGGGCCAAATTCTTGCTTTTGAAATGTTGCTGTTGTTTAGTTATTCAGCTGACTGACATGGACATCTGCTGCAATTTACTGATCTTTTTCAAGAAACTATATATATATATATATATATAAATTCTAGGTAATCATTTCTGACGTGTAACATAGGAAGTTGCAACAGGTATTCATGTTAGCTCTTTCAAAGCTACTATTTACAATGATTTAAACAAAAAAAATCCTGTTTATCAGTTTATTCTAGAGACATGTTTACTGGCAGATTTGTGGAAAGCAGAACCTTTTTAATTTTATAACATGGTGCAACAGGTCATAGCCAGGGAGAAGCACTTGTAATTATGGAGCATTACATCATTTGAGCAGTCAGAGTATAGGGAAACGCTGCTTTGTCAAGTTACTGTTAGACAGCAGCCAATGCAGGAAGTATATATTTTTTTTAAACTTACACTAAAAGTTGAACACCATACAAATGTGTGCAGACAATTGTCTCCGATCAAGTAACAAACATTTAGAGCAGACCAAAGTCTGGAGCTCGAGCAGAGGTAAAGCCATAAACCTCAGAGAACTGAAGCAATCCTGCAAAGAGCAGATCAAAGTTCCTCCACAGACAGGAGAGCCTTTCGACAGTCATGCAGTGATTCTGTAATATTATAATATTCTGTAAAGTGGCTTTGAAAAATACTGTTACCAGTTTTTAAATGAATGACTTAAATAATCAATGACCAAATATAATGTGTTTTGTGTTGGGGTTCATCTGATGTTGTTTTAACTTAGATGTATTACCTGGTAAAACCAGTGATGGGTTTTTAATGGCTTGATGTGCAAAACCCCATCAAACATATAATATGGAACAATATTTGAAAGTCAAAGAAATTGAAATAAAATAATAATTACAACAGCACAGAATACCTCAGGCCCCACTGTCAGTTGAAAAATGACAAAAAAGAAAGAAATTAATAGGAATGTAAAAAATAAAAAACAGTGGAGATCAACAAAGATTTCTATTCCAACTCAGTCTATTTAAGGTACAGAGAAGGCTTAAGAGGCTGAGGTGTGCTGGATCAAAGTCGTGGTTGGTCACTGATATCAAGGTATATCAAGGATTTTAAAGTTGCAGAATCAAAATAGCAAACAACATTTATCATATCCTTCCTACTATTTATGATTAAAGGGAAATAAAGCAGTGCTCCTCCCAAACTTGCAGCTGCACACTGCCGGTCAGCAGGATAAACAAGGCTTCACTTAGAACGATGCCAAAAGGTTCTGTCATGAAAAACACAGTCAGTAAATATTACAGAAAAACATACAATTATAACTATATTAATCAGCATTATATGTATAAATGCTGATGTCACCTTGGAGGACAGATTTCACTGCACTTTAAATATGCAAATATTGTTTATAATTAGTAAAACTGCCAATAACGTTTTGGTCAAAAAAAATATTTTTCACATGTTATTTTATTTTTGTTTTAATTCCCAAACAGTTTTAATCACTGTACATTATTATGTTTGTAATAGTTCGTGTTTTACGCTTCTGAGATCATTTATTAAAGATCTATCTTCAATCTAATCTCATAACCCCCTGATTTATGTTTTATTGTAGCATTCTGACTGTCATTTATTTTGAAAATTTCAAACGGAAAGCAATTTCCTTCTGTTTTGCGCATTGACCCTTTCTATATTTGTTAATGGGGAAAAGCTCCATTCATTCATTAAATGCTTGGTTGATTGCGACTTTAGACTCAGAGGGAATATTTGGTGGAAAATAGTAATGCTGCCGTGGCAGGTTTTTTTGCTCTTGTTTTTTTAAGAGGAACCTAAAGTAGGCTGTCGGATAGTGAAGCGCTCATTAGACATGGCTTAGTTTCTCTTGTCAGAACTTCTCAGACAGAAATGCCTCGTGCAGTTTAGAACGCGCGTGACCGTGGACGCGGTGTGATACAGCAGCGGGGCTCAAACAGTTCGGCTCCCAGCGGCACCGTCCGTCACACACCGAGCGGAGAGCGGAAAAGTTGAGCGCCTTTCTCTGGACGCCGCTCTTAATCCCAGAGAAAGGCTCGCTGGAGTGAGTTAGGACTGAATTAGACCCGTTATGTCCAGCAAGAAGTAGCGTCTTCTTCTTTTAGCCACTCAAAAGCGGGGAAAACACACACACCTGCCCGTCCTTACACAGCGCAGTCTGCCACACAGGCTGTAGCTGCTCGGCTTTCACAGCAGCTCAATCCCCCTTTTAGAGTTACGTCAGCGCGGAAAAGGAAAAAGCTTCTCCTCAACGGCACTCTACCAACTCTGAGGGGTTCCCCGCTCCCTCTGTCCAACGACAAACACTCTCTTCGGGCCACACTTACCCATCCCGTCGTGAAAACGGTCTCGCCTCCACGCAGCCAGGACTTTATTCAGTGTTGTGTAGCTTTCAGTCTGCTGGTCGTGATTCCATCCATCTTGAATTTGACGTCATCCCACACCAGGGATGAGGTCATCGCAAAGACCGCTCGTCACGTGCGCTGCGCGCTGATAGGCTGAATAAGTGACAGGAGGCGGGTTGATCGGAGGACCTCACAGTGGAGCTAATTTAAAGAGATATCTCATGTTTTTCAAGTTGTTGGTTGTTACTTTAGGACAACCTTTATGAAGATAAACCTAACTGACAGGGGTTAGGCATTGATGCAACAAATTGTTGCAGGTTTCAATTAAATTAAAAAATACTTTATTATTCCTAAAGAGAAATTCAATGTTGTAATGGTGCGTTTCATTTGTAGAGGAAACTCGGAAATTCAGACTTCCGAATGGAAAAAATGAAGTGGAATGAGGTTAATGAAACTTATCATATCTCATGTTATCCAAGGTTCTTCAAAGAGTTGTTGTTAACACTGATTGCTGGGGGGAGTAAGGATCTCCTGTAGCGGTCTGTAATACAGCGTGTCTGAAGAAGCCTCTGACTGAAGACAATGTTGTTGTTTAACAGTCTGAGGAAGAGGATGCTCAGGGTTGTTCATAATATTCTTGATTATGTGAATAATCCTTCTTTGCACCATCATCTCCAGCGGTTCCACAGTAGTCCCCAGAACAGAACCAGCCTTCTTTATGAGGTTGTTTAGCCTTTTTAAGTCCCTGACTCTGATGCTGCTACCCCAACACCTTGAAGGACCTAAGGTTTCTCAAGAAGCACGGACATTTTTAGGGGCCGGACCAGTGGAAACATCATGGCTGCAGCGAGTGTTTCAGCCATGTAGTGCAAAATTTACAAAATGCAGCAAATATTTTGCACTTTAGCTGTGAAAGAGTTTGTAGTTGTGCATCATGTTAGCAGCAACATCTTCTTTTACCTGGACATGTCCACTTTATCGGTGCTGTCCATGGCATCCTTCCCAACCTGCAGCGCAGGACACCTCATGTTTACCAGCCGTCAGCCCAAGTGTAGCTTTAAGTATGAAACACTGAGGGAATTTCCTTCATTCCATCCCGTTAACAACTCGTGTGTGGCAGAGAGAACTGTACTCATAGCTGGCAGATTTGTTTCTGTTTATGACAGGTGGCAAACATCCCATTGGTCAAACCGACACAAAAACTATGAAAACACTTTGCAAAATTAGACTTCTGTATTAATTTGACAGCGGAAAAAACAACAAAGACTGGAGTATAGACTTTAAGTATCTTTGGGAGAATGCTACTTTTTATTTTCTATTACTTTAAATGGAAAAATAATACTTATTTTCTCAGAATGTTATTTCAGATTTTGTGTAATTTCTGTCCTGTATGACTTAAAAAGGGAGCTATTATTGTTATAGGTTTATTTCCCAATATAGAAGATTAATTATTTCTATTTAGATTTTAAAGTCATTTCTGTAATGGCTACAATGGAGTGGTGACCTGTCCACGGTGTACCCTGCCTCTCGCCCATGTGACTGCTGGAGATAGGCACCAGCCCCCCCGCAAGATAATGGATGGATGGATGCATTTCTGTAATGGTTGACTTGATAAAGCTGATCAGAAGTTTATTTAATTTTTCTTTTTAACCACATAGAGCAGAAATACTTTAAATATGTTACAATCAAAAGTCTTCTTTAAGTTATGGTTGATCTGTTTAAGGATTGGACCAAGCTTCCTTTTTTGTGGAAATCAAAATAGGGTCATCCTATATTATATTTAAATTGCCAACACAGATTTCCTTTAGCTTTCATTGAAAATATGACCATGATATGATTATGAAACATTTAGACTTGTTGCTTTATTTACGGAACAAAAGACAAGACATCAATTGGCTTGGATACTTCAATTAATGGAAACTGAATGGAAAGTAGCCATGGAAGGAATGAAGAAAAAACCCAAATGGGGAAAAAACAATTAACCTAACAGTCATGTTTTTGGACTGTGGGAGGAAGCCAGAGTATCTGGAGGGAACCCACGCATCCACAGGGAGAACATGCAAACTCCATGCGGAAAGACCCCAGGCTGGGATTCAAACCCAGGACATTCTTGCTGCAAGGCAACAATGCTACCAACTGCGCCACTGTGTAGCCCCATGATAGATTTATTATTTACTGTCTTCAAAATTGCAAGTTTAAATACAGCATGGTTACTAACTTAGTTCCACCAGTTCTGTTAGGAGGACTGGGCCAGAATTCCATCAAACTACTGTGAGATACATGTGGAAGGAAACCCAACTCGTTTAACCGAGGTCAAATACTGAGGAAATAGATGTAAACTTCGGATTTTGAACATATTAATAAATACATCTCTGACATTTTTTTTTGCATGCATACATACATGCATACATACATGCATGCATGCATGCATGCCATTTGCCTTATTTGGCAAATGGTAAATGGCCTGTACTTGTATAGCGTTTTTTTTAGTCCTTGAGGACCCCAAAGTGCTTCACACTGCATTCAGTCATTCACGCATTCACGCACACATTCATACACTGGTGATGACAAGCTACATTGTAGCCACAGCTGTAGCTCATATGTGGAAAAAAGTTGTGAAATGATTTATCATGGCCTAATTATTTACACCACAAATATCTAGCATTTAATCAGGGTTGTGGAAACTTGTGGGAGTAACTGTGTAAAGTTCATGCAATGACATGTCTGCTAACCCCAAAGAAACTAATTAGGTCTGCAAATAAAAAGGAGCCAGGTCATTATAGTACATCACTGAGGTTGCGTTAGTTCTTATATCCAATGGGGACATGTTGTCAGGCCTGCAGGCCTCTTCCTGGAAAATGATTATGCTACAGTACATTACAAGCGAGCTAATATCAGGTGCAGCACTGAAGGTGAACACTGTATAATTAGTTATGATGTTTGCTTTCACCAAAAGCATATCGTCAATATACTGTGATGATGATTCTTACTTTGTGATATAAATGCATGCCTGCATAATGATTTTTGTTGACTCGGCATGAGAGTTTTATTGTATCACGGTGCAACAGCAAGTCATGTACTGTACCCAGTAATTATTGCTTAATGACTGAAGTAGCCTAAGTTTTAATCAGGGCCATTTAGACGTCTCATCACAGTAAAAGGATTCCAAGCATTAAATAAGTAAGCCTTCACTTGAAGAGAGCTAGTAGAAAGTTTCTGACATCCGACCTGAAGGGATGTTCTTTTTAAATTGTGAATATATTGATATAAATTTCTTTATCCACTTTTTTTGCAGCCACACAGGTCTGAAGAGGACATAAGATGTCAGAGAACTTATCACTCCTTTGTACATGACATTAATGGCTGACACAGTTTGCTGGTAATGCTAGCAGCATAGCAAGCACTTCCATGCTTACCTATGTGCAAATCGACTCATTAGGGACTTTGACTTCTCTCATCCAACATCTCTGTCTTCTGGTACCACAAACATGTTTACTGGCTCTGTCCAACAAGAAGTAAACTGACAACTTCTTTCATTTATACAGTGGGGTAAAAAAGTATTTAGTCAGCCACCAATTGTGCAAGTTCTCCCACTTAAAAAGATGAGAGAGGCCTGTAATTTTCATCATGGGTATACCTGAACTATCAGGCAAAATGAGAAAAAATATCCAGAAAACCATATGGTCGGATTTTTAAAGAATTTATTTGCAAATAATGGTGGAAAAAAGTATTTGGTTAATAAAAAAAGTTCTTCCCAATATTTTGTTATATACCCTTTGTTGGCAATGACAGAGGTCAAACGTTTTCTGTAAGTCTTCACAAGGTTTTCTCACACTGTTGCTGGTATTTTGGCCCATTCCTCCATGCAGTTCTCCTCTAGAGCAGTGATGTTTTGGGGCTGTCGCTGGGCAACACGGACTTTCAACTTTCAGCTCCCTTCAAAGATTTACTATGGGGTTGAGATCTGGAGACTGGCAAGGCCACTCCAGGACCTTGAAAGGCTTCTCCTTTGTTACCAGGGCGATGTGTTTGGGATCATTGTCATGCTGAAAGACCCAACCACGTTTCATCTTCAATGCCCTTGCTGATGGAAGGAGGTTTTCACTCAAAATCTCAAAACACATGGCCCTATTCATTCTTTCTTTTACATGGATCAGTCCTCCTGGTCCCTTTGCAGAAAAACAGCCTCCAAGCATGATGTTTCCACCCCCATGCTTCACAGTAGGTATGGTGTTCTTTGGCTGCAACTCAGCATTCTTTCTCCTCCAAACACGACAAGTAGCGTTTTTACCAAAAAGTTCTATTTTGGTTTCATCTGACCATATGACATTCTCCCAATCCTCTTCTAAATCATCCAAATGCTCTCTAGCAAACTTCAGACGGGCCTGGACATGTGATGCTTAAGCAGGGAAACACGTCTGGCACTGCAGGATTTGAGTCCCTGGCGGTGTAGTGTGTTACTGATAGTAGCCTTTGTTACTTTGGTCCCAGTTGCTCTGCAGGTCATTCACTAGGTCCCCCCGTGTGGATCTGGGATTTTTGCTCACAGTTCTTGTGATCATTTTGACCCCATGGGGTGAGATCTTGGATCCCCAGATTGAGGGAGAGTGGTCTTGTATGCCTTCCATTTTCTAATAATTGCTCCCACAGTTGATTTCTTCACACCAAGCTGCCTACCTATTGCAGATTCAGTCTTCCCAGCTTGGTGCAGGTCTACAATTTAGTTTCTGGTGTCCTTTGACAGCTCTTTGGTCTTGGTCATAGTGGAGTTAAGAATGTGACTGTTCAGAGCGTCGCGTGGCGCAGTGGGTTAAGATGGGCGCCCCATGTTCAGAGGCCTTAGTCCTTGATGCGGTTGTCCCGGGTTCGATTCCAGCCTGAGGACATTTGCCGAATGTCTTTCCCCTGCTTCTCTCCCCTTTCTATAAGCCAGTCCACTTTCAATAAAGGCCATAAAAACCTCTTTTATACAGATTATGAGTTCAAACAGGTGCCATTAACACAGGTAACGAGTGGAGGACAGAGGAGCCTCTTACAGAAGAAGTTACAGGTATGTGAGAGACAAAAATCTGGCTTGTTTTTAGGTCACCAAATATTTATTTTCCACCATATTTGCAAATAAATTCTTTAAAAATCAGCCCATGTGATTTTCTGGATTTTTCTTCTCATTTTTTCTCTCCTAGTTGAGGGAAATTATAATGAAAATTACAGGCCTCTCTCATCTTTTTAAAAAGGAATTGATCTTTTTAAGTGGGAAAACTTGCACAATTGGTGGCTGACTAAATACTTTTTTTACTCCACTGTATATAAGAAAAGAAAATAGCCAAACCCTGTCTTGCTTTGTGAGCCTGATTATTTTCCTTTCTTTGTGGAGACATTCAACAGTTGTTGCTTTCAGGGTCATGCTGTATTTTCTAGAAAGCACTAATGTTATTTTAAGGTAATCTATGATTTGATTTCTAAAATGTTAACCAGCATTTCATATTTACCTCTTGCTGTATTTATCTCTGCGCTCCATTGGGGACCTGATGCGGTAACGAAGGGTGGAGAAAGACAGGGCCACAGAGGACTCACCCTGAGCAGTGAGCTAGCATCCTCTCACAGCCAAACATGCATTCACTATGTGGTGGCTGAAGGCTGGAGATTTTAGGCTGTGAAAGATGAGGTGGATCATCTTAATCTGGGCATCGGAGTCCCTGCTGGCTCTCTGTTCGGGACAAAATACAGTGGATGAAGGTAGGTCCAAAAGACTGACCTAAAGCTTTACATTAATACATAAGCTCAGTGACTGTTTATAGTCATTAACAGATGCATTAAAGAAAATATAGTTTTATTGACAGTCTGTGTTGTATTCCAGGAAATAACTTGTATTCATCCGGCTACCATCTATGTTTCCGGAATGAGACCAGAACTGTGAGTTTCTTGGTGGTTCATTCAGTCCCTTACACTGTGACAAAGCCTTGTGGTGGCTGGCTGCTCTGGACGACATGTACCATCACCCTTTATAAGATGATGCATCAAGTTGAGTACAAGACAGTAAAGGAGCAGGTGACAAGATGCTGCGATGGCTATGAGCAAGTTGGTCATTACTGTTCCCTGTGTAAGTGTACTTTGCGTCACTTATCCAGCTTTTGGTTGGAGGTTCAGAGATGTCGATAGCTTTTTCTGCTTTTAAACGGTTAATCCGTCATTCTATTTGATGAACCTAACGATGTAGTATCCTGCTTCGTAGCCAGCTCTGCGATTAGGCTGCCATTTCAGTGTGTGGTGTTGTGTGCAAGACGCCAGATGGGCGAGCAGAAACTGCCATGCTACAAATAACTCTCTGCTAATATGTGGCCTGTAACATGTTATTTCCTTTGAATGAAGCTGTAAACAGGAGTGATGAGTTTACTGCCAAGCCAGGATCCTGTCCAACTGCAGATGGATTGTCTCCCAGTTCTGTGGACTGTGAGTTTGATTTAGACTGTCCAGGTTGGCAGAAATGCTGCCAGAGAGGGGGCCAGTTTCTTTGCAGCGATCCTACAAGTTAGTGCACCTCCTGTTTGTACTATTATTAAACTGTAGGGCTATAGTGCTCTCTGTATCAAAGCAATGGGGGTTTATTGAGGAACATCAAAGTCAATTAGGGTTTTTAGTTTTAGGTGCAAATGAAGCTACAAGTGGCAGAAAGGAGTCTAAACTGAATCAACTCAGTAATGTCATTTAACAAGATCACCTAAATAAGCCTGGGTGGGCTTTAAATCTAAGTATGTTGTCAGTGACAATAATCTCTAGCAGTAATCTTTATCAATAATGCTGAAGCAGTTGTGTTTTTTTTAGTTCTGTCATTTCCTCTAAAATATTCTCATACTTTTTCAGACATAAATTTACTCACTAGGAATTAATGTCAGGTTTAATGGACATTGAACAGGCTTTAAATATGTGAGCTGCAAAGCAGGGGCAAAGAAAAGGATGGACCCAAAGAAGGACAGACAGAAGTAAAGAAGGACACAAGAAACTGGGTAGAAAGACAAAGGGCACAAAAAAGCAAGGAAGAAAATATGAAAAGGCAAGGTCACACTGAAAGAAATCAGGAGGAACACAACCAAGGAAGGAAAAAAAAACAAGGACACAAAAAGGAAGCGTAAAAAGGGCACACTGAAGGAATGAAGGAAGTAAAAAAGCACAAAAAAGGATGAAACACACAAAGAAAGAAAGAAAGAAAGGAGGAAGGATATAAGGATGGAAAGAGGGAATGAACCAAACAACATGTAGAGAGTTACATAGGCAATAAAATCTGGAATAACCGCTATTTGTTAACATATTTTTTCTATACTTATTGAGAACTGTTAAAAACAACAATGATATTCCATGCTTACCTTTCCATCTCATGGTAAATGTAAGTATGACTTCCTCAGTTGGAAGCTTTTATTTATCTGAAAACAGTCAAATCCGATCGTCATTATATGCAACAAACAATACCACCTTTAGTAGCAATGACCTTAAGCAACCACCCGCTGTTTGATCTTACTGATCTCTGCATCATTCTGGTGGAAATTTAGCCCACTCTCTCTTTAACGTGCCTTTAGTTTATTGAGGTTTGTGGGAAATAGGTTTCACTTTATAATCTTTGCAGATTACAGGCATCAACAGTTGCTTCTGCAGGATTGTTGTTGATGATCTTTTTTGTTAATGCATCCTTGAATCCTCCAGACCAGCACATAGCCATTAGCATATTGTTCATAAAAATCAGTTACACTCACATAATCATGCTATTTTGTAAGTCTTATTGCAGTCATATGCTGTATTTCCTACATTTTGAGATTCCTGCTGGACCAAAGAAAGTGAATTAATTATTATTTGGCTGAAATTGATCCTTTGAAATTTATTTTTCACGATTAGGACAGGATCTAAGGTTTCACGGAAGCCTCTGGAATGCAACATTGACAGTGAAGATGGACTACCAGCAACTGTTGTACAAGAAAAATGGGCTTCTGAATCTCACAAGATTATTACAAGCAATGGTAACACAGCTCTTAGTTTTATTAAACCATTCCTGACATTGATATATATATATATATATATATATATATATATATATATATATATATATATATATATATATATATATATATATATATATATATATATATATATATATATATATCCATATACATATGTGATAGTTTTGGCTCCTGTTCTAATCATTCAATTTATTATAGAAATACTTGTTCTTATTTCTCTTAAAAGATAACTGGAGCTCTGGAGTCTGAAGCTTCCATCTTTTATCTCAACTCATGGCCTGTCCATCCCTACAGAATTTCCACATCTCTGCTTATCCTGAGCAACTTGTCTCTTTCACTGTACAGCACTACATCAAAGCTGCACCTTCTTCTTAAACACATACCAGAGGTGTCGTCTGTTACAGTACAAGGTGAAGTGACACAGCGGCTAACTGCACGCTCTGTGAAAATACTTGAGGCTTTTTTGTTTTTCCTACAGAGAAATGGCATTCTTGCCTCGTTTTGAGAATGATTCATGAAGCAGAGAACATGGTGTTCAGGAAAAAATGACTCAGCCGCACCACGGTTTCCTTCTCCCACCACTTCTGTTTGAGCGACAGTCTTCTGTGGGATGTTTCCTGCAATAGCGGAAAATAACACCAGAGCGACTGCGTGCACAAACACACACGCCCACGCACACACAGACACACACAGGCACACTCTGATATTAATCATAAATCATACTTGCTACATTTTCACAAAAGACACGAAATGGGTGCACTTTGAGATTCTGTTAAAGATAATGAATTTTCTTCTCTACACCGCTCGATTTAAATCACCGCTTGAGCTAAGTGTAACAATGGTCTTATTTTTAGCTACATCAGCATGACTTAGCCTATGAATTAAAGATACAACGATGACACATTAAACCAGCCTAAGTGGAACATGTGATTAACTCTGATAACTGCATCCTTTGATATGTCGTTTCACATTTTAACATTGCAACTCTGTGTTTCTAAAAGCTTTAAATTACCCCCTAACATGTCTGCCCTCCCCACAGCAGATGTGGATGAGTGTGTGCACCCCTCTTTACATCAGTGCTCTCTTCGGGCAGACTGTAACAATACATTGGGCTCTTATCAGTGTGTCTGCCTACAAGAATATTTGGATGATGACCCCAACAACCCTGGTGTGAACTGCACAGGTAGGACTGTATGTAAAAGATGTGCAAAAATCATTTCCACTGTTCAAAAATTACTGCAACATATTTTGGATGAATTTATGTTGGCAAATGCAGACTGCTCTTTTTATGCTAAAATGATCTAGGGGTTGAGCTTTTTCACATTTTCTCACATTACAACCACAATTTTCTTTGTGGATTTATTAGAATTTCATGTGATAGACGAACAGAAAGTGGAGAAGAATTGTAAAATGGAAGGAAAAGGGTAAAGGGCAACTAAATTGAAACCCTGGCAAGGAGAGCAATGTTTAGAGAAGCATCTACAAGGACCATGATAGCTATGGACAAGATACAGATTAGGTGAGAGCATCCGTCGATGAGACAACTAGTAGTCGTGCACTCCGTTACAGATGAGTGGCAAGAAAAACGCCACACGAGATGTCATTTATAGTTTGCCACATGTCATGTAGGGGATACAGCAAATGTGGAAAAGAAGGTGCTGTAGTCAGATTAGACCACAACATTATGTTTAGATCTACAGGCAAAACGCCAAATTAACACTCCACATCACTGAACACAACATCCAAACAGCAAAATGTAGTGCTGGCAGCATCATGCTGTGGGGAGGTTTATCTTCAGAAGAGAGGGAAGATGGTTGGAGCTGATGGAAAGCTAGATGGAGCTAAATACAGGGTAATCCTGGAAGGAAACCTGCAAAAGGCTATAGGGAGGAGGTTCATTTTCTAGCAGGACAATGACACTAAACACACACACAAAAGGCCACAATGGATTGGTTTGAAACAAATTATAATGATATGTTTGAAAGTTCAGAGCTGAATCCTATTGAGACGCCGTTGAAAGATTTGAAAATCTCTGTCCACAGACGCTCTCCATCCAATCTGCCTGAGCTTGATCTCTATTGCAATTACGAATGAGCAAAATATTCTGTGTCTAGATGTGAAAAGATGTGAAAAGCTGAAAAGACATACCACAAAAGGCTTGCAGTTGTTATTGTGGCAAATGCTGGTTCTATTTAGACAGGGAGGCTGAAAACAAATTGTAGCAAGACCTTCAGATTTTTATTCTTACATTTTTTTTTTTTTTTTGAAAACTGCATAATAATTCTTCCATTTCAAAACACTGCACTATGTTTTGGTTTTTGACATCCTAACAAATGCATAGATTTCTGTGAATGAATACTGCAGCAAGGCACTGTACATCCTATTCCAATGGAAATGTGAAGATATCTTTTGTAGAAGATATCTTTTGTAGACTGAAACAATTAATTACACCTTTAACCAAGTTACATTACCTTAAGTTACATCAAAAGAGCTTCTAGGTCGTATTTTACTGTAATGATTTAAATTACATCTGATTGGAATGGTTTAAATTTGTTTTATTTTACCAGGACTTTCTCAGTAAATAGCTTTCTGTTTGAATTCTGTTTTGACATGACATTATTGTATAAATGTAACAGGGGGCTTTCCAGCTTCATACACAGGAACAGTACTGAAAATATTACATCAGTAAACAGAGCAAGCTTTATTCCAAGTTTCATTTTCTCCTGGTTTTTGAGCATTAATGATGGACATAACCTTGTCAGGCTTCAAGTGTGGACTCATGGGGCTCCCGCCCTTCACCTTCCCTCAGGAAGGTGAAGAATGGAATAAAGGAATCCTATTGTCTTACTGTAGACTGAATCACAGTCTGAATTGGGGGTCTGCAACCCGAATTTGCATGTAATTCTGTGAGCCCCCCACAGTGGCCCTTATTTGTGGCCCTTATGTTTAGATAACTTCTAATATAAGCGACTTATAGCAGTTTTTATGTTCATTCCAATATCTGCATAGAAACTCCACAACAGACTAAGCCTAATGGAATGAAAATACTATATATATTGTTTCAGTTGGATGTTGAATTTAAGTGAACATAAACACAAAAAAGATGTATAAGGAGTTTTATATAGGAACAATGTCTTATTAACAGCATTTCAACAGCTTGAAGAAGGTACTTTGTAAAAACATATGGTGGATCTGCTTACTGTAAAAGTTTAATTCTCTTTGTCATAAAGCCCTGAAGAAGTACAACTCTGAATTTTTAATTTATCTGTAAAACATATATATTTTATATTGTAAATGTGTATTAAGGTGGATCATTTCTCAAAGGGTTTTACGTATAGACATTTATTCACTGGAATCAAGGCAGATATGGCTATTTGCATTCAAAGGGTTGCCGACCCCTGGTCTAAATAATCCAACAGAAATCCAGATAGGGGAACTAGAAGATAAAAGCTTAAAAATACAGGAGAACCTGAGATTATATAAACATGTGTAAGAAGGAAACTGTCTGCAGGTAATAGGCTTTGTTAGAACCTGATCACATGCAGTGGAGGTAACTGATTCGTATGAATTAAACGTGCTGAAACAAGAAAACATCTGAAATGTGCAAGATAGCATTGCAACAGAACCAACATCTGGAAATACTGTTCCATAAACAGGTAGTAAAGTTAACTAATGAGCAAAAGGAAAACCAATTTCAAAGTAAAAGTTTGCAAAAGACCCGAAACATAATCTCCACTTAAACACAGGAAGTTTTAGCAAGGGCTTTGTATTTCTAGGTACATATGGAAAAGGTACATTTATAACTAATCAAATCGAAATATGTCTTTCATATCTGTCTCACATGTAGTGCCTTGCAAAGTAATTCATACTCCATTGCAATTTTTCACATCTTCTCACACTAGCTTTAACGTATCTTAATGGGATTTTATGTTATAGACCAACACAATGTAGTCCATATGTCATGGTTTTAGGAAGCTGTCTGACCTAGATGTATAAAAAAAATCTTAGGGCACAGAATCAGATTAAAAGGCCCAGAGAATGTGGAATGTAATGAAGATTCATCATCAGAAATGAGCGTGTTGTCAAGATTGAAGGAACGGGGCACCCATAAACGGTCCTCAGGACTGGAGCCCTCCCACTTAACAAGGTACTGGTACGTGCAAGCAGGGTTCCCCTGAATGTCCCGGGCGGGTGGAGAGGGGTCAACCTTTGGGCAATGAGTACCGGTATGAACAGGTTTTATTTGTGAGACATAGAATGTGGGATGGATTCTCAGAATGGAAGGGAGCTTGAGACAAACTTGGGATGATGGAGGATATTTCATAGGGACCATTGAACCTGGGATAGTTAATGGGAGATTGAGACGAATGTCTTTTGCGGATCACCAAACCTTTTGAACTGGTGAATACCGGGGTACTCCTACGGCCTGCATTCTTCTGGTCCTGATGGGTGGTTCGTTGGAGTGCTGCTATGGTTTTATCCCAGATGTGTTTTCAGCAGTGGATGTGATGGTGAACAGATGTAACTGAAATGTATTTCTCATTGGAAGGAAACAGAAAAGGCAGATATATAAGGGATGCTTTGAAGGGAGAGAGTCTGGTTGCTGAGAGTTATGAGCGTATTCTACCCAGGGAAAAAGTTGAGACCAATCTGAAGGGGTTGTGAATGTGTGCATAAGGTCTGCAGTTAATAGGTTCTTGATTCATGCATTCTGTTTGACCATTGGATTGTGGGTAAAAAAGAGAAGTGAGACTTATTGTGACAGTGAGAGCTTGACAAAACTGTTTCCATACTAGGGAGATGAATTGGGGACCACAATCTGATAGAATATCTTGAGGGATGCAGGGATGCAGTCTGAAAACGTGTTTGATGAGCAATTGAGCTGTCTGGAAGACTGTAGGGAGTTTGAGAAGAGGAACAAGATGAGAATCTATGTCAATGACGGTTAGAATAGTGGTCATACCTTTTATTTTTATTTTATTTTTTATCCCCGGTTTTTTCGCTGAGCTACTAGCTGCGGCACCGTGCTCCCCATGGTCATACCTTTTAGAGTTGGGCATTCCTGTGACAAAATTCAGTGCGAAGTGAGATCAGGCAGGTTTGGATATGGGCAAAGGTTGAAGCAGAGTAGCAAGAGACTTGTTACCCGATTTGTTGCAGGCACAGATGTGACAAGCGAGAACATATTCCTAACATCTTTGTGGCCACCAAAACTTACGGGTTATGAGGGCAATGGTTCAACTGATTCCAGGATGGCAGGAGAATTTTGAGGTGAGAAACCAGTGAATCACTTGGAAAGGACTGACAATAAGATGAAGAGACTATTTGGTGGACCAGTACCAGGATCACGTTCTTGTTATGTGTTCTTGACCAAGTCCTCTATCTCCCAGGACTCATGGGAGTAAAGATGTTTAGCAGACTGTAAGTATGATAGATTCCTGTTGTTATCTGTCTGTACCAGTACTGGGTTTTCTGCACCCTCCAGCCAATGATGCCACTCCTCCAAAGCCAGTTTTATGGTCAGCAGCTCCCATTCCCCCATGTTGTAGTTACCATCAGTGGGAGATAATCTGTTGGAGAAAAAGGCAGAGGGATGGAGTTTGTTATTGGGTTCGGATCTTTGACAGACTATAGCTCAAACCCCTGAATCTGATGCATCAACCTCCAGGACAAACTGCTTGAAGGGGTTGGGCTGTACCAGAATGAGAGCTTGGGAAAAATTAATTTTGAGTTAAGAGAAGGCAGTGTCTGCTTTGGGGGTCCATAGAAAGTCTGACCTTTGAATCTGTTTGTGGGTATGGGCCAATCCAGAATGGCAATTTTGTATGGATCTGTGTGCACCTCAAAGATGTATCCAAGGAAGATT
The DNA here is from genome assembly GCA_963556495.2 of Valencia hispanica. Lineage (NCBI taxonomy): Eukaryota > Metazoa > Chordata > Actinopteri > Cyprinodontiformes > Valenciidae > Valencia > Valencia hispanica. The sequence continues at coordinate 41,755,984 of OY747715.1, forward strand.
ATGGAAGATTTGTGGAACTCACACTTCCCAGCTTTTACATACATTTTATTTTTAAGTAGGCATTGAAGGATGAGGTGGACATATTGCTGGTGTTCAGAAATGGATTTTGAGTAGATTAGGATGTCGTCCAAGGTAAACAAAGCGGAACACATTGATGAGGTCACAGAGAACATCATAGAGCAGAGTTTGAAAAATGGCAGGGGCATTTTTAAGACCAAAGGGAATGACCAGATACCCAAAGTGTCCGGGTGGAGTGTTGAACACGGTCTTCCACTTATCCCCCTGGCGAAAGCGGACGAGATGGTAGGCGTTACAGAGGTCTAGTTTGGAGGATACTGTGGCACCATGCAGGAATTCAAAGTCTAAGGAAATCAGGGGGCAGAGGATATTTGTTTTTAACAGAAATCTGTTAAATTCCTAGTGGTGAGGAGCATTGCCAGATGATGCCAGCCGTCACTGACTCTTTGATGTACTTTTCCATGGTTTCCCTTTTGGGTCAAGAGATGTTAGACGGCTGGCAGGCAATGGGGCAACAGGAAGGAGGTTGATGGTGCAGTCATATGCTCTATGAGGTGGAAGAGACAGGGCTTTACTTTTATTAAATACTTGCTGTAAGTTGTGGTACATCTTAGGAACTTGGGTGAGATCTGGAGGGTCTGCCTCATCATGGCTGACCAGTAGCGGGGTTGGAGGAAAGGCAGACTTGAGACAGGAGGAGTGACACAATAATGACCAAGATTTTACTCGGAGATCAAACTGGTTTAGGTGTGGATTCTGATGTTGGAGCCAGCTGAAACATAGGAAAATTTAATAATTGGTGGAGGGAACTTCAGGTATGTTTAGTGCGGTGTGGATCAAAATGCAGACGGTGGTAATTGCAGGTTTGTTTATTGACTGATGATGAAGATGGTACAGGACACCAGACTGACGAGAAACGAGTAAGTGGGAGAACAGCAGGGTGAGACAGCATGGAAATATCAATGATCCAACCGGGAGTGAGAGGAAGTGAAGGGTTTAAATAGACGAAAGGGAAGGAGGATAAGGTGTGACAGATTGGAGACAGGTGCAGTAAATGATTAGACAGGAGTGAGCAGGACGGAGTGCTGATGGCTCTGACAGGACCTCTACCTTTAAGGATGGATTCCAGACGGCCTGGAGAAGGAAAAAAAGGGAAAGAAAACAAGCACCTTTCCAAGGGTGGGTGGAGGGGGCCCACGGAAGGATGGCCCAAGTCCCAGAAGGTCGGGGGGACGGCCGGGAGAGCGTCCCCTGAGGACCTGGAGTTCTGGAGGACAGCTGAGATGGCGTCCCCTGAGGACCTAGAGTTCTGGCGGACGGGGTCCCCAAACTGGACGGCAGTCAGGTCGATGGCTGGGTGGACGTCCCCAAACTGGATGATGGTCAGGCGGCCGGCCGGGTGGATGTCCCAGACTGGATGGCGCTCAGGTGGATGGCCCTGGCAGATGAGTGAGTCCCTAGGAGAGGCTTTAGGCTGGCGATGGAGGAACTGGCCTGACCCATGGAGCGGGCACTGGACTGACCCGTGGAGTGAGCACTGGACTGACCCGTAGAGCGAGCACTGTACTGACCCGTGGAGCGGGCACTGGACTGACCCGGGGAGCGGACACTGGGACCCAAAGGCTCAGGCAAGGAACTGGCACAGGAGACAGAGGAGCTGCAGCTTAAGGGGTGACCGAGGCGGGTAGGCTGACTGGGCTGGCTGAGGCAGAGACTGAAGAGACTGGCAGGCTAACTGGGCTGACTGAGGCAGACACTGAAGAGACTGGCAGGCCGACTCGAGCAGGGACTGATGGCAGGTGAGCTGGGAAAAAGACAGGGTGGATAACACTGGGAGCAGCTGACGTGCTGACAGGAGGGCAGAGGGAAGCAGAAGGAGTGGGAGGAGTCGGTGAGCAGATTGAAGCAGGGAGAACCGGTGCCGAGTGGACAGCATGCTCTTCCACCCTGGAAGCAGGCTTTCCTTGACGGTGCCGTTGTCTAAGATGACGTTGTGGAGGAGGCTCATGTCTGCGTGGTCCAGTGCCAGGAGTGCAGTAGGCCAACCTTGTGCCCATAAAGGCAGGCCACTGCTCCAGGTAGTCCTACTTGGGGGACTCACCAGGGAGCAAGGAGAAGCAGCCAATGGTCGAATACTTGATAATATAGGTTGGTTGTTAAGGGTCCACTCGCTCCCCCTCATCCTCCGTCTCGAAGCAGTCCAAGAAGGGCGCAACCAGTGCAGCTAGAGGATGGAAGTTGCTGGCTGCTGCGCTAGCTTGAGGAGATGTGAGCCCTGCGGTCTGGAAGCCTTGGAAGCTGTAACGATGAGTTAATCCTATGGCCTAGAAGCCGTAACAAGGAGTTGATCCTGTGGCCTGGAAGCAATGGTGAGGAACAGGTTCGGAAGCCTCCGGTGAAGAAGACAGAAGAAATGTCCTGGCACCCTTGGCGAAGAGTAGGGGTGTCCCGACAACGATGACCAGGTCTTTGGTGGCAAGAGGATCTGGGAGAAAGTGAGTGGGGAGCCTCGAAACTCCTCAGACTAACTCCAGGTGAACAGTATCCCAGTTTCAAGCCAGAAAAAGGTGAATCCATACGTCTGCTGGGTCCATCTTGGGGTCAGATCATTCTGACAGGTGTGTGTAGAGCAGTGTGGACCCAAACGCAGACGGTGGTAAGTGCAAGGTTGTTTATTGAATGATGACGATGATGAAGACGGTTCAGGACACCTTACTGACGGGAATGAGTAGGAGGGAGAACAGCAGGGTGAGACGGCATGGAGACGTCTATGATCCAACCGGGAGTGAGAGGAAGTGAAGGGTTTCAATAGACATGGAACGAGGATCAGGTGTGACAGATTAGAGACAGGTGCAGACAATGATTAGACAGGAGTGAGCAGGACGGAGTGCTGATGGCTCTGACAGGGAAAGACATAACAAAGACAATTCTTCACGATGACTGCCAGAAATTATTAATTGCAGAGGGATTGTGTTATGAGTTATGACAGGGAGAGATCTTCCATCCAGAGCTGTAACATATAGAGGAGTATGGAGAGGTATGATGGATATCTTACTTTGAGATACAAGAAAGGAATCAATTAGATTACGTTTACAACCAGAATCGAGAAGAACAGAGAGGCTGATAGAAACTTGAACATGGCAGGAAGGAGAAACTTGGGATGATTTTTGTGATTTAATTGGTTTGTCATTCTCCCCGGATCTACTGACAGACCCTTCTCTTTTGGCTAGATAGGACAGGAGGCGATTTAGTATTATGGTGAACCACAGTAAATGCATTGTTTAGACTGTTGTCTGCGGTGCTTTTCTTCCAGGGTAAACCGGTTCTGACCGACCTGCATGGGTTCTAGATCTGGAAGGGATGTCAAGTGGGGTGAAGATGAAATGACTGACACAGGAGAACTGAAGGTGACAAAATTTCTGGCAATTAATCCTAATTTAATCTGATCATTCAAGGCATGAAAGAATGAAATGTGCTTTTTAACGCACTAGGATTAAAGCCAGAGGTGGCAGCCAGAGTACGAAACTCTATGGAAAATTTGGCCACAGATGTATTTCCTTGTTTGATCCGCAATAAGCCCAGAGAGGGAGGTATGACCTGACTCTTGGTCAAACTTCATTTTAAACTCTTTGACAAACTTGGCAAAAGAGCAACCGAAACTCTATAGGTTTCGGAACCAGGCTTCTGCCCATTTCAAACCTTTATCAGTTAGCAACGCAATAACATGGGAAATCTTAATGTCATCATTGGGAAACAACTGAGGGGAGCATTTGAAAACTAGAAAGCGCTGAAGGAGGACACCCCACAACAACCCACTTCTCCTGTGAATCTCTCTAGAGAAAGGGAACTGACGTCACGGAAGGTAACTGAGACAGGTTGAGAATCTGAATAGGGCTGATGGACATCTGCTGGTTCGGAAGGTGACTATTTTGGCTGAAGATTCTTAAGGATAGTGGTAATATGATACAAAAGTGATCTCCTGTTGGTCATTGAGAGAATGGAAAACATTGTCATGAGTTTAATTTGTAATTGTAGTTCTGTTAAAGTCCTCCTGAGAGCTTTGGCTGGGTCAGAGTGTCCTGAGTGTTCTGTCATGGTTTTAGGAAGCTGTCTGATCTACATGCAAGAAACTCTCAGGAGACAGAATCAGGTTTAAACGTTTATTGAAGGTTATGTGGAGGTGACTGGATCTGGAACATGAGCTGCTGGGGAAACTGCTGGGGACCGGGAGCTGGGTCTCTGTAATGGAGGAGAATATGAGCGGAGATCTTGATACAGAAAATACTTTTTGATAAATCTGCTTACAGTTGATGAGAAAATTAAATCACCAGGGAGGAGTGGAGCCTGGGGATGGCCAACTGGAGCCTGTACCGCCAATGTGCCCCTCTGGTGCACAACCAGAAACCACCAAACAAACCAAACCCTAGACTCCTGCTATAGCAAAATATAGTGCTCTTTTAAAACAAAGATGAAACTGGGTCCTTAGGTGTTTAATTATTTAATGAAAAAACATGTTTGGCCAAACATGGAGGGACAGAGGTTACACTCACATTCCCCACCAACCCTTCTGGTTAAACACCTTAATCAGCATTTACCAATCACTGTTTATCTTCTCCAGCACGTCCTCTTCAATCTTTTTGTTCAGTCCATGATAAACCAGTTATTGCCAGTCTGATAGTAAAGCACAACGCAGTCCCTCAATGCTATAAAGTCCAGTAGATATCCTCCTGCTCTGATGTCTGTCACCCCAGTGTGCTGACACATCTTTATTAGGAACATTATGCTGGAACAATAAGTTTGTTCTCTCTAACTTGACGTCCTGCCCTAGATGCATTCTCTAACACAGAGAATTAGTAATCAAATCGTAATTACATTGGAATATTCCCGCAACACTCCTGACAACCAAATCATAATGTAGAAGGGAAATTGATATTTTTAAATGCAAATAAGAATTTGAAAGTTGTGGCCTGCATTTGTGTTCTGTTACATTACTCTGATACCCTTAAATACGATCAGCTGTAAGCAACTACCTTCAGAGGTTGCCTAATTAAAATAGAGTCCACCTTGGTGCAGTTTAATCTCAGTATAAATGTCCCCTAAAATCCTCAGAGGTTTGTTACAGAACATTAGAGAACAAACATTATGATGAAGACCAAAGAACAAAGCAAACAGGTCAGGGAGGAAGTTGTTGAGAAGTTTAAAGCAGCGTTAGGTTCGAAAACAACATCTTAAGCTTTGAACATGTCAGGGAGGTCTGTTCAGTCCATAATCTGAACATGGAAAGAGGATGGCAGCAGATGCAAACCAAACAAGACATGGATGTCTAACTAAATTGACAGACAGGACAGGGAGTGCATTAATTGGATAGACAGCCAAGAGTACATATGCTAACTATGGAGGAGCTGCAGAGATCCACAACTCAAGGGGGAAAAAATCGGCAGACAGGACAATTATTACTCATGCATTCCATAGATCTAGGGTTTATGGGAGAGTGGCAAAAAAACAAGTGGAAAAATGTGTGCTCTTTGGCTGACATGCAAAACATAAAATGAAATGGAAAACACCTTCATACCCTTTGGACTTCTTCACATAATTGCTTGTTACAACCTCAAACCATAATGTGTTTTATTGGGATTTTATTCAATAGACTAACAGAAATTAGTGCATAAAAGGTGAAGGGGAAGGATAATGATATATGGGCCCGAAAATGTATAAATGCATGTGGAAGAAGGTGCTCTAGTCAGATGAGACCAAAACTACTATATGACAGAAAACAGACAGACAGAAAACTAAACTGCAGGTCAGACTAAACACACTATCCCCATAATGAAACATGATGGTGGCAGTATCATGCTGTGGAGATGCTTCCATTTCAACAAGGACAGGGAAACTGGTAAGATTTGAGGGATGGAGCTAAATGCAGGACAGTCCAGGAAGAAAACTTAGAGGCAGTAAAGGACTTAAGACCTGAGCAGAGGTTCGCCTTCCAGTAGGAAAACAATCCTAAACACACATACAGAGCAGCAATAGAATGGTTTAGATGAAAGCATGTTCGTGTTAGAATGGTCCAATCAAAGCTCAGATCTAAATCTAACGGAGATTTGAAAATCTCTCTTCACAGTCTCTCTCCATCCAATCTGACTGATATTACAAAGCTAGATAGGAAACAATGTCAATCTGTAGATGTTCAAAGCTGGTACTCCAAGAGACCTACAGCTGTAGTTACAGCAAAAGCGGGTTCCTCTTAAAAGTGATGTGCAAGGACAAATGAACCCGTATTTTGGTCTATCACATAAGACCACAACAAAATACAAGTAAAAAATCACGTTTTTATAGTAACTTCACAAAATGTGAAAAACTACAAATACTTTTGCAAAGCGCTGTCAATAAGAAATGATTCCAGGCAGATAAAAGAAGCAAAGAAAAAAAAGAAAAACAAAGGGAACAGCACATCACCTGCAGTGGCAGTAAAGACTAAAGGAAAATTATTTTAGTACAAAACTAATAAAGGTCATGTAAAAGTGTTGTCTGTGACAAACACACATCAAGAATATGCATCATGTTTACACTGAGAAAAAAAATCTATAAAAATACATCACAGCACGATGCTAAAGTAAACCAGCATTCCCTGCTAAAAATTGTCCAGATCTCTTATACTTTTATTTACCCTGACAGCTTCTGTGTTTTTCTTGTGTTAGTCAGCTTTAAAAAAAAAAAAAAAAAAAAAAAAAACATTGGTGCATAAACACCCATGTAAAGTGTTCATAAGAAGCCTTGATTCAAAGTGTTCTTGTAATTTTTGCTCCCAGGTGACACCGGGGTGCGGACCACCACAGTGCCCCCAATGGTGAACACAACCTTTTCCTGGACTTTAAACAGCACGCAGGACCCTTCAGGCAATGGCACCATGGGTAGCTTCATCCCGTTTGGGACCAGTGTGACCGCAGCACTGACTAACACAAGTTCTGTCACTTCTAATTCATCACATGTTTCACTGGGGACAAGTTCAGCAGTGGCTACCAGCATGAGCTCAGCTGCAGCCTCACCTCTGCCAGCAACCACATGCAGTAAGAAATACAACACTTTTATCCCAACCTGCTCCAGAAAGGTGTTACCTTATTACTCCACTTCTTTGTTTACTTTCTTGTGTTCTGTTCTTTATGTTTTTGGATTTATTTCTCTTAGATCTACCTTAGTCTTTTCGCCTTTGTTTAGAAGATAGAATATCCTTTATTACCCCACAGTAGGGAAATTCCGGTGTAACAGCAGCAAAGTGACAGCCAATCAAAGCTTATAGATTCACACAAATATAAAAATATAAAACAGAATTAAGAATACCATACTGCACAGTAAGCACAACATTTTAACACAAAAATGCTGTGCAGTTATTGAAAAGAGCATACATCAATCCAAAGGAATGTGCAACTGAGCAGGATCTTTTTTTTTTTAAATGTAAAAAATTGTAATTGACCCCTTTTGAGTACCCATCTCAACCTGCCTTCATTTGGGTCCTACCAAAAACTATTCATGACAGACTGTGACCAAGAGAGATCTATATTTGGCCATGCTTCCATGATTACATGGAAGCATGGCCAAATATTACCAAGTCAACATGTGTCCTGCCAAAGAAGACTGAATGCTCAAACTGAATCAAAAGGTGCTTTAGCAGAATAGTTTGAGGGTGTGCAGCCAAATGCATTCACATTTTATGCACCTTTTTATTATTACTATTTATTTCCTTTGTAGAGGTTTTTTTTTATGTATGTATGTAATGTCAAATTATATAATGTCACAAAAGCGTGCCATTTCATTAGGGGTGGGTAGACTTTGGAAAGCTCTGTATATTAATCATGGCTGAACATCTTAGAAATTGTGGATCTTATGCACACATATCCTACAATGATCTCCAAACTGGTTCAGCCAGTACATCTGGTTACCAAAGGCTAAACTGAAGAATATGTTGTTTTTTACTTTGTAACACTTACCAGGTGTTGCCAAGTGTTTTAAATCTAGGTATATTTATAGATATTTTACTAGCCTGACTTTATTACTGGATAGGCATGACAGAGCCTGCTTTTTATGGTATCACATTATTGTGGGTATACCTTGTATTTCAATGGCATATGAAGATACGTGGCTCTAAGTAAATAATGCTCCATCACATTTCCATATAGCCTATTAAACACAATTTAAACATTTAGCAGATGTCCTGGCAATGACTGGGCAATAATGTTACATGATATTATGCAACATTAGGCAAATGCTCTGCCTGCACTCACCTCAGCATTCTAAATGCTTGGGGTATCAGTTAGTATTTGAGTGTTGTGGGCTTTCCTACAATGTCTTCAGAGCATCGAACTTGTTCAAATTATTATTTATTATAGAGAAGCACAAAAAATGTGACGTCACAGTAGCACAATGCAAATTTCACATAATTTATTCCAATATACATGCCCTATGCAAAACGTAGCTGAATCATAAGCAACACACACAACATACAATGTATGCAACAAGACATTATGTTTAAAGAAATATGTAATTTCTTAATAGTTAGACCCACACAAAACAGGTTTTTAAATACATCAGCATTTGTAGGAAGATAAATAAAAAACTATGTCAAAGCAGCTTTAGTATAAATCTTCATGAATGAACAAAATAAGTTTTTTCATAAACTAAATACCATTTTAACCTTAAAAATATGTCTGTGGAGTTTGGTGTAATCTTATGCTAACATTAATGCTAGTGAACTTCTCCTTTGCTGACTTTGAAGAGCTGCACAGTGCTATACCAAAGCATTTCTGTGGACCTCTTCTGGGCTGCAGTTTAAGCAGTTCGATTATGGTGATAATTGCTAAGCAGGTCATGGAACACAGGCAGAGAAACAGGCAGTATAACGGAAGAACCCAGCAATAAACAGTGAAAAACCATGAGCTTAATTATTGAGATTGGGATAAAAAGTCACAAAGGAACAGCACCAATCAGAGGCGATGAGGAACAGCTGATGAGGGAGGGAGACTAATTAACACACAGGGAGCTGAACTAAGACTAAAAAATAAATACAAACCAAGAAAAAAAAAGATATAACAGAATGAATTCAAATGCACAAAGAACAGAACACAATAAAAAACGTAGAATCTAAATACAGAGGAAATAACCTGTATGGCAAAACACTAATGGAAATAACAGCTGATGTAACAAGACCTTTCAAATGAACTCGGAAATGATCGGAGTGGAACCAGTGAGAATAACCAAAATACAAACACCTGTGGATCGGAACAAGGGGTCACAATATGGCAAACCAATATCTGGGAATTAAATCAATCTAAATAATTGTGGATTTATTGTTTCAAAATACATCTACTCAGCTACATTCCTTGATTATAAAAAAATGAACAAACATGGGACGCAATGCAGAAGCAAAAAGAAGTATAGGCTTATCTTATTAATTTGTAAGGACAAATTATGTCCAATGCTACTCTCTTTCATTGAACACTCTACCAGGTCCTCCCAGCATTAGTGGCTTATGGTCAGCTAATGTCACTGGAACATCCATGTCTGCCCACTGGTCAGCTCAGGTTCAAAGCCACCAGACTTTCCAGATCACTTTGAGCAACACATCAGAGGTTACCGGGCTCTGGGAAACCAATATTACCATGATAGAGATGAAGGGACTACAGCCTGGGGTGCTCTACAATGTTACTGTGACACCTTGTGGTTGTGGAAGGCAAGGATCCGCTCTTCACATGATGGTCAAAACGGGTAAGAATACAATATTGCAGTGCTTGATATAAAGAGTCATTATTGATAGTAGTCATTATAGGCTTAGCTATTAAATTGTTTTTAATGCATGTATATAAGTAGCAGCATAAAAACTTTAGAATAATTCAATCTGTCACTAAGGTTTGTTGGGAAAATGTATGATTAATCCATTTCACAAGTGTTCCTTCAATGTCTCATATGAGGTGAGGCATAGAGGGTGTTTTAACCCAAAGGCCTTGGGTTAGACTGAAAAAATGGGTTTCTGTGAAAAACAAGGCTTTTCTTTGTAGATTCTCAGACTCTTTACGCCACAACACGACTTACCAACATCGAGTTCAGTGAAGACCTGAGGAACAGAAGCAGCCCGGCCTACAAAAACCTTACAGAGAGTTTTACACAGGAGGTAGGTATTTTAACAAAAGTGTGCCGTGTCAAAAATGCCATCTTTGAATACAAATATCTGGTGAGTAACTTACATAATCAGCATGAATGCCATGCTAATTTAGTACTTTTAACATCATACAGTATGTTTTCTTTGGAGGTGATAGGCTACAATTTTTTAAAACAAGATTTGGATTTGGAAAAGTTTGAATTTACTGTGGGTTTTCTCTAATCCACAAAGGTCAGAATCATGCATAAAAGCTCAAATATGCACTCCTGATCAAAATCTTAAGACTAGAAAAAAGTAATGTCTGTTATATTTTCATTTTGTGCTAATGAGTCATAACCAGCTTGCAAAATGAGCTTCAGAATGCAAAAAGAAGACACGTCAAGTAAGAGAAAACAGATAGAGTAGGTAATTTATTGAAAATATTTAGGTTCAAACATGCTTTTAAATCAGCTGATGAAAAGATAAAGACCATTAGTCAAAAATCCCCAAGTCTCATAATCTAACTTGGTTGGAACTGGAACAGAATCAATGTCAACACATCTCAGTCACAGACCTTCCATTCCTCCCACGATTAATTAAAAAATCAAACATCTTTAACTTGATTACCATTTCAACGTCTCTGACAGCCTGGTGGAAAATTGACCGGATCACTAAATCATCACTAGCTCCACATGAGTATACCCCACTATGGCACAACCCAACATTCATGTTACAAAACAAACCCATTCACTTCTCCACCTGGGAACAGAAAGGAATCACACACCTCAGCCACCTATTTTCAAACAACCAATTTATATAATTTCACACATTAGTACCGAGATACAGGGTTGGGAGAAACCTGTTTCGTCAATATCAACAACTAAAATTAATAATAAAAGGAAAAAAGATCCCTTTAAAAAAATAATACACTATAGTCCTCCCCATTAATCAAAGGAATTATTAAAATCAACAATAATAAACTAATCTCTAAATTATACCAACTACTTTCCAACGTAAACACCACAATATCACTTCAAACAATCAAACAGGAACATGACCTGGATCTTTCTCCCAACCCCCGATCTCTGGGAACAAATCTGCAAAACCATCTTCTCCATGACCACAAACACCAACCTGCAATTTATAAAATACAAAGTCATTCACAGAACTCACATCGCTCAAAGCATAACGTTTAAAATGGGACTGGCTCATTCAGATATCTGCACACATAGGCAGCACAGACAACTATTTTCATGCCATCTGGCTTTGCCAACCAGTTCACTCACTATGGATCACTGTTACTGAGACACTCTCCACCATCCTGGGCTGCAGAGTCCCAGCATCAGCTTCACTCTGTCTTCTAGGTGATCTCTCAAAATTAGTAATTCCACCTAAATTCAAAAATCCGTTGCTTATTTCTCTAGCTGTCGCTAAGAAAGTAGTCCTCCAAAACTGGAAAGCAAAGACTTCATGTCACATTACTGACCGGATTCGTTTAATATCTGACCATATTACAATGGAGAAAATTAACGCTCAGAAAAGGAAGCATATGTCAGCTCTTGAAGAGATCTGGAACCCATTTATAACTTTTCTAAACGCAAATAACATGTAGTTCATACCACACACACACACACATGGACATACACACATATACACTAATAACTACCTGATGTCAAGCTTAAATCTTGATATGTTTAGTCCACCTGATCATGTTCATATCACTAAATCTCCCTCTTTTTTTTCCTCCACCCAATTTGTCTAATTAGCAACAATATGTTATTGTGTTTTCTTATGTCAGTTTTGTTCTGTGTTGTTTATGTTATCTGCCCCCCCCCTTTTTATTCTTTACTTACCTTTTCTATGTATACAACACTGAAAATTATTTAAGATAACACCTCTATTTTATTAGGATTATGTTCAGAGGAGTATGCAGGATGGTCCAAAAGAGGGATCTGGTCGGAGGAAGACCTTTGTCAGATTCCAGTGTGACTTCCAGCGTTGTTCGACTGAAAGTAAACAACTAACAGATGAAGGCTCTCGGTCATGAGGGATGCCTGCTGCAGCGTCTCCAGACCAGTGGCGGCTGGCCAATAGAGGGCGATAGGGCGATAGGGCGCCCCCCCCCCCAGCGTTTCCCAAGTGTTTTTGATTTTTTTTAAATTAACAATGATCACATATTCTAAGTTAATTGTGAGTTTAAATTCGTACCAAAGTATTATATATAAAAATATATATCATTTTCGGAGAAAAAGCTCCCGTGGCGTAGCAGCTGGGGCGACAGAAAGCTCACCCAAGCAGTGCAGCAGCCAGCCAATTACCGACAAGAAATTCCCACATAGCAACAGGAATTTATCCAATCAGCGTCGTTGATTCGGACTCATGAAGGGCGATAGAGAAATCGCCCCAAGGCTGGTGGTGTGAGGGCGGGCAAGATATCTGGTGGTGACATTGGCAGTGGGATTTCTCTGCCACAAGGGGGCGCTGCTGTAAGCTTTGTGTGTAAAATTTTTGTGTAAACCTAAGTTATTTGTTTCTAGTTTGGTTCTAAACTTGTTTGTGCAATATTGTATTTATGTTTAGGAAAAGAATGCCTCAAGTTGTTAATATTGGCATTAAAATAATCAGTATTTCACATAGTACTGGTATACAGCTGTTTATGTTCAATTGTTTTGGGATGATTATTGAAAATGACTTGATAAGCTATATGCACATCTCCACTACTTCCTGAACTAAGTACAGCCCTTTTATTTCCTGTCTGTATTTGAACAAACTGATCAATCCAGGTGTTGCTGACCTCAGTAGTCACAACAACAATGGTCAGACACACCTGGATTAATCAGTTTGTCCTATGATGTAAGACAGGAAATAAAAGAGCTGTACTTAGTTCAGGAAATAGTGGAGTTGTGCACAAAGCTCAGAAAGCACAAGTTTGATTTAAAAAAAGAAAAAAAAAAGCACAGCCCCACCAAGAATATTTTTCACCAGCCGCCACTGCTCCAGACATTTTTTTTGTTACAGTACCTTGAAAATGTAATAATACCCCCTAAAATAAGACAATACTTTAAAGAGCAATCACTGACTGTTATCAAACCTACAAGTCTTTTGGGGTACATCAGTAACAGCTTTGCACATCTAGAGACTGACACTGTTAACCACTCTTTTTTTCTTACCCTCTGGATGGATTGTGTCTTGAAACAGCAATTCTCTAGTACATTTAAGTGTAAACTCTGACTTACCCATTCTAACACAAACTGTGGATCTCTGTTACTCTTCCAGAGTTACTATTGACTTTTGGTTGATTCACTAATTAATCCTCTCCTTGCCAGACCTGTCAGTTTAGTTGGATGGCCCTGTCTTGGCAGATTTCGAAGCTGTGCCAACTTTCTCCCTGACCTGTCTGCTGTGTTGTTTGGTCTTCATGATTATGTTTGTCCATCAATGTTATCTAGCAACATGAAGCTTTCATCAATTAAATAAAAATTAAATTACACACAGGTGGACTTTATTTTGTAATTAGTGACTGGTCACATTTATTTAGAGGTGAGAGTAAAAGGGAGTAAACATATGTTCACATTTTCAGGTTTTTAGAGCTGAGAAATTCTGAGAACCATCTATCATTTTGTTTCCACTCCACAATTATGTATTAATTTGTGTTGGTCTATCTCTAAAACAGTGTGATAAAATACCCAGATGTTTTGGTTGCAATGTAAATAAGGTTTGAGGGATGTTAAAACATTTGCAAGGTACTGTAGCCTTAAAAGCTTCATCTTGACTCCATTTTGCTAATCATTGTGTCCAAAAAGCTCAGTCTTTGTCTCCTCTGACCATAACACATTTCTTCAGAAGGCATTTGGCTTGTTGTTTACAACTACAATTCTTGGTCAGCTTTATAGGTGTTGTATTTCGGAGCAGGCTCTTCAGAGCAGTTTGTTGGGAGCAAAGCACAATTGTGCAGACTTGTTGCCTTGTTGGAGGGGGGCATCAACTGGGATGATGCTTCCAGTAACTGAACATCCTCTGTGTCCTGTTATCAACTTTTTACTTTCTTTAACATAGAAAGTACTCTTACATCAGTTCTTTTGTTCTTTTTGTGTCTCTGCTCTGTCTTCCCGAAACCACCGTGGGTCGTGGCAGACGGACGCTCATACTGAGCCTGGTTTTGCTGGAGGTTTCTTCCTATTAAGGGGGGTTTTTCCTCTCCACTGTCGCCACATGAGCGATTGCTGCGAAATTGATGACACTACGCGGGCAACTGTCTACTGTTGCTATATGTTTGTCTAGGAGCAGTGAATGCTGCAAGTCAATGACTCGACTCAATCTGCTGGGATTCCTTAAATAGAAACCATTAAAGTGATTGGAATGTATGTATGATTGAATTGAAATGATTTTTCTTGTAAAGTGCCTTGAGATGACATCTACTATGAATTTGCGCTATAAAAATAAACTGAATTGAATTGACTTGCCACCAGAAAGAGACCTGTTGATAATCAAAATGGCTTTTACCAACCACACCCACATCATAATAGTTGTTGCTGCAACACAGGTCTGGTATGTATGAACATGATTGCCTGTTCAGCTATTTAATAGGAGGTCTTTGGCTCCATGAAAGTTCTAATTAATGTAAAATTTGTCTCATTTTGACCCTATGTATTCTCGTCGAAGCAATCCTTAATCATAACAGATAAAGGTATTTACTTAAATGGGACAGCTGACGGTGGGTTGCCAGCTACTGAGTTCAATAAATTATTCTCTGTTGCTCAATTTAACACTCTTATTACAGATTTTGCTCTCTAAAAGGGAACCTCCTATTAAAAATACACACTAGGAGGTGTAATCTTTTATATGCAAACCTTTGACCCTTTGACTGTTTCCTAATTTACCAACAGATCTACCAGTCTCTCCCTCCAGAGCTCAAAGCTATGGTGGATTCAGGTGAGGTGAGGATCGAGATCACAAGCTTTTGCCTGGGCAGTGTTGTGGTGAATTTCTTTATAATCTTCAACCCAAGTCCAGGCCTGGTCATGGGTAATGTGTCCTCAGCACTGGTGGATTCCCTGATGAACAGCTCCAAATTCACTGTGGATGTTAACAGTACAACCATCAGTGGTATGTTTGTTTTTCTTTAAAAAAAAATGAGAAAACGTTTAAAAGAAAATTAAAAATATACTTTCCCTTTGGCAAAAACAGTTCAGCTGCTGAAAACCATTGTAGCAGATATTTTGTGTCATAAATAGCTTAGAGAATTTAGATTTTGAATGTAGAATTTTAGAGATACATAGCTCTGGATATTCAAGACTTTGGTTTGACTAAAGCTGGGATCACACTGTGCGATTTTGATTGTCCTAGACTTTTTCTTTCGTCGTGAAAAGAATAGTGATGAAAAACTGTGCGAGTGATTCGCAGCTCTGTGGATGTGCATTGTGATGTGCTTGTCCGACAGCTTATTTAGTGCTTGTATGACCAAAACTAGCCTTCGGCAGTTTTCAGGCAGTGTCAGAAATTCTACGACCATTGACCAATGAAAATGCCCCCTGGGAGTTAGACGTCGTGCAGTTTGACCCACTGAAATCTTGGGCCGTTCAGTGTGACACACCTCTAGCTTGCACAGTGTGGCATGAAGCAATCCTTTGAGACGGCCGAAAAACGCACAGTGTGAACTGGCCTTAACAATCAGGTGAAGCAGAAGTTAGGGTTAGAGTGAGATACACACAGATGAGATGTGGCAAGCCATTATGGGAGCAACAAAAAAAAGAGGAAACTATTTTCGTACATATGAAGTACAGTAGATACGTATTATTAGAACAGCATCTTTCTATCCTCCTCTATAATATATTTTAGTTAATGGATAATTTAATTGATGATACTTCTAAAGCATCATCTGCATAACATGACACGTTATACGTGACCAAAAAATATTCTTTTTTTGATCAGATTTTGATGAATGTGCCTCGGGAGAACATGATTGTTCTCAGTGGGCTAGATGCACAAACACGTGGGCCTCCTATACTTGCATCTGCCTTGATGGATTTATAGACAAAAGCCCAGAAAAAATAGGACGCAACTGTCAAGGTAGAGCTAACTTGTTTTGTTAACTGATGTTCAAATATCTTTGTTTTTTCTTATGAATGCATTATGTTCTGTGCAGCAAATGGTACAGTGGATAGAACATCAGCTCCAGGAGTTTCTACAATAAGACTTACTCCACCTGTCCCAACTTTTGCTCAAGCTACCAGCACCACTGAAACTACCAATCCTGTATTGGTAACTACCACTGTTCCAACAACAGTTTTCACTGCCCCTGTAGTTACCAATACTACAAGCAACATTGCCCCACCGTTGGTCATTAATGTTCCGACAATCCACTCTACAGCTCTGACCAACACCTCAAGAACTACTTTCATCCCAGCAGTCCCTTCTCCCAATCCAGTAATGACTGCTGTTCCCATAACAACAGCCGTTACTGTCTCTGTAATCTCTTCTGTTGCCCCAACAACAAGCACTTCAGCCAATGCAATTGGAACCACTACTCCAGGCACCATTTCTACAACAACTCTAATAACCCTATCTTCTGCACTGAGATCAGCCACTAATTTGTCTTTGTCAGGAGCCCTCTCTGTCCAGTGCAGAGTAGCTGCCGTTACTGTGACTCTTGCGAAAGCTTTTTTGATGAATGCAAAAATCCAGGAGGGTGCTCTGTATTTGGGCATGCCGGAGTGTGGAGTCAATGGAGACAATGCCACTCATGTTCAGCTGACTGTGGCGTGGAATGAGTGTGCCACTAGGCTTGTGCTTGTAAGTCTCATTAAGTGAACGCTTGATTGATGAAAATGATAATTTTCATAATTCTTAGAAACCAGAATGCATGAACTTTAACAATCACCCTTCTATTATCTTTCGCTTTCTTTCCAGAATGAAACTACTTACACAGCATCTGTGACCTTGTTCAACACCATGAATTCGTACACAGCCGAAAGTGGTGCAGTACAGGTTCCAAGAATCAGGCTCGAAGTCCCTATCATGTGTTCCTATGCGAAGAACATGTTGATTTCTGCAGACTTTAGTTCCATGGGGTAAGTCATTTCATTGTAAAGCAAATGGTATTCAACAAAACGAGACAAAATTGCTGAACAGATTAGGAAAAAACTGTTATTTAAGAGAACATTTTATCTTCTATTAGTCTCAGGGAATGATTTTACTAGACCCAAAGCCAAAAATCAAGGATTCTGGCTAGTAGGTCGTCTTTAGTCTGAGAGACAACTTTATCGCCTGTTTTGTTGATATATGTAAAATAAAAAGTTCATCCAGCCATCCATTTTCTTTACCTGTCCATCCTATGCAGGGTTGCAGGGGGGGGTACTGGTGCCTATCTCCAGCAGTCACGGGGCGAGATGCGGGGTGCACCCTGGACAGGTCGCCAGTCCATCACAGAAACAAAAGTCATATTCAATAAATGATTGAAAGATTAAAAGATTATTTTGTTTTTAAGCCTTTATTTCAGATATTTTTTATGATTTTTTTGCCTCCAGCTAATGAAAACATGACATTTAAGATTACAATATGACTTTAGAGCAATAATTTAATACTATCATGTTAGGTTAATGAAAAGTACGTTTAATGCCTGCCTAAAGGTTTTATTTTTAAAAGGTTCTTTTAATTTGGCAAACAATCCTCATCGGAATGCATATTATGATTTATTTAATGACTGTTTAAATTAAGCTGAACAGTGCTTCAAGAGACTGGCTAAAATATGATATTTGAACTGTTTCACAGCCTAAGCTGGTTGCGGGAGGGATGCAGTCCGAAAGTCTGTTCCGGTTCTCCCTCTGTCATGCCTCATCCTAACATGCTGGGTTATCCTGAGCTATCTTTCTAGTTACAGTGGGGCAAAAAAGTATTTGGCAGCCACCAAGTTGTGCAAGTTATCCCACTTAAAAAGATGAGAGGTTTTCATCATAGGTACACTTCAATTTTGAGAGAAATCATTTATTTGTATAATGGTGCACAAAACAAGTATTTGGCCAATAACAAAAGTTCACTTCAATTCTTTGTAAAGTAACCTTGGTTGGCAATGACAGAGGTCAAACATTTCCTGTAGGTCTGCACCAGATTTGCACAGACTGTAGCTGATATTTTGACCCATTCTTCTATACAATTCTTCTCTTCTCTAGAGCTGTGATGTTTTAGGGCTGTAGCTGGGCACCACAGACTTTCAACTCCCTCTTCATATTCCCCATTTGATTGAGGTCTTGGGACCAGCTAGGCCAGACCACAACCTTGAAATGGTTTTTTACATAGTCACTCATTTCTCACTACTCAGTTTATAAACTCAGCAAAAAAAGAAACGTCCTCTGACTTTCAACTGTTTTTACTTTCAGTAAACTTAATGTGTGTAAATATTTGTATGAACACTAAAAGAGTCAACACCATAAGACATAAACTAAAAATGTTTCACAGACATGTGACTAACAGAAATAGAATAATGTGTTCTTGAATGAAGGGAAATCAAAAGTACCAGTCAGTATCTGGTGTGGCCACCAGCTGCTTGAAATACTGCAGTGCATCTCCTCCTCATGGACTGGACCAGATTTGTCAGTTCTTGCTGTGAGATGTTACCCCACTCTTCCACCAAGGGACTTGCAAGTACCTGGACATTTCTGGGGGGAATGGCCCTAGCCCTCACCCTGCGATCCAACAGGTCCCAGACGTGCTCAATGGGATTGAGATCCGGGCTCTTTGCTGGCCATGGCAGAACACTGACATTGCTGTCATGCAGAAACTCACGCACAGATCGAGCAGTATGGCTGGTGGCATTGTCCTGCTGGAGGATCATGTCCGGATGAGCATGCATAAAGGGTACCACATGAGGGAGGAGGATGTCTTCCCTGTACCGCAAGGCATTGAGATTGCCTGCAATAACAACAAGCTCAGTCCGATGGTGAAGTGATATACCGCCCCAGACCATGACGGACCCACCACCTCCAAATCGATCCCGTCCAGGGTACAGGCCTCGGTGTAACGCTCATTCCTTCGACGATAAACACGAATCCGTCCATCACCCCTGGTGAGACAAAACCCTGACTCATCAATGAAGAGCACTTTTTGCCACTCCTGTCTGGTCCAGCGAAGGTGGGTTTGTGCCCATTGTTGCTGGTGATGTCTGGTAAAGACCTGCCTTACAACAGGCCTACAAGCCCTCAGTCCAGCCTCTCTCGGCCTATTACGGACAGTCTGAGCACTGATGGAGGGATTGTGGCCATCCTGTACCTGTCACGCAGGTGTGATATTCGGATGTACCAATCCTGTGCAGGTGTTGTTACACGTGGTCTTCCACTGCGAGGATGATCAGCTGTCCTTCCTGTCTCCCTGTAGCGCTGTCTTAGGCGTCTCATAGTGCGGACATGGCAATTTATTGCCCTAGCCACGCAGCAGTCCTCATGCCTCCCTGCAGCATGCCTAATGCACGTTCATGCAGATGAGCAGGGACCCTGGGCATTTTTTTTTTTGGGTGTTTTTCACAGTCGGCAGACAAGTCTCTTTAGTGTCCTGCGTTTTTAGAACTGTGACCTTAAATGCCTATTTTCTGTGAGCTGTTAAGGTCTAACCCTTTACAATGAAGATCTGTAAAGTTATTTGGATTTTTACAACATTATTGTTGAAATACACAGTCTTGAAAAAGGGACGTTTCTTTTTTTTCTGAGTTTAGGTGCTGGTAGGAGGAAACTGGAAAACTGAAAGAATGGGGGTTAAACTTATTCCTCCTGTTTCCAGCTTTTGTGTTCAACTTTGCTTCCTAGCGCATGGCTTCAGTTAAATACCGTATGTGCAAATTTATTCCATCTATCTCTTGACAACCAACAACATAGAATCATCTTTCAAAGTGCTAAACTCTACACAAATAACCGGATTGCTTGTAATAAAAACAGAAAGTGTCATCATTCAAGATGTAACATCTGTGCATATTTTGCTGTCATCCATCTCCACCAGGTATGACATGATCAAAGATGTGATCACGGGTCTGGGATCATTCCAGGTGACGGTGCAGCTGATGAACGGTACTGCGCCTTTGCCCCACAACTACAGCCTATCCCCTGAGCAGGCTGTGGTGGTGGAGGTCACCCTGAACAGCACCTCAGAACAAATGAAATTGGTCATAAACAAATGCTGGGCCACCCCCACCCAGAACCCAGCCGACGCCTACAGCTACACCTTCCTGGAGAACAGGTCTGCTACTGCTGCTGCACAATCATTCTTCCATCCACAGTCGAAGAACATTTACTCTTTCCCTCTCTTTAATACTAATGCTGTTTTTTTCCACCTCTATCATTACAGTTTTAAATTCTAAAAACATAACATAACAGATTTCATTGTATCCCATCATTTAACATCCAAATTAGATTTAACTATGCTTGGTTTTTTGTTATTGTTATCAACAAAAAAGTTTCTCTCTTTCTCCAAGAGCAGTTCAGTATTTTTAAAGCTAAAGTGTATTATTTTAACACTTTAAATTTTCCATATCTAACTGAAATAATTCAGTCTGAATTTACCGTTGAACTTTACAGGCCTTAGCAGCCAGACACTGCAGCTGAAGCTGCTTTTTAGCAATGAGTAATATTCAAAAATGAGAAATAATAAAATAATCAAAGCTGCAAACAACCTTGAACAGCACTCGCAGCTTAGAGTCGCTGCAGCCAATGCTGCGACCATGGACATTGTGCAACGCTACCTCAACGCCACACTGATCAATTCTGCATGACATTCTGTGTGAAAGCCAGAAAATGGCAGCTTAGGACCAAAATAGCCAACTTCCTGCGGGGTTTTGACCATAGCTCCAACAAACATTTTTATTGGTGTTGAGAAACTACATATGTGTCCTAAATTTTCCAATCGTGGCTGAAACCATGGTTTGGGGCTAATTGTTTTATTGCTTCTAGGGGGAGCTGTGGATTAATTAGGCCACACCCACTAAACAATTGCATCAATAGATTTCATTATGTTCAATTTGGTGCATATAAGATGATATATGTGGAAATTAAGCTAAACGTATGGCCATGGCGTGACAACAAACTTTGCCACACCCTCTTTAGAAAATGCTCAGTACTGGACTGCAAGCTACACCAACTTGTTTTCAGTCACTGGAAACAGTTTGATGTTTATTAGGTCTGTTGCGTGTTTAGCCCTCAGGCCTCCAAATAGCCTATTCATTTTTGGGATAAGAATAAGAAAGCACAGATACAATAGACCTTTACATTGCTTTTGCTGCTCGGGCCTAATTGGTGTGTTAAAAATTTGGGCTTTTAAAAAAAGTTGTTTTACAAGCAAAGCCATTCATAAATCTAAATATGGTATTTTAACGAATCTCTGATCACTGCATGATAATCAAGGCCAGATCTGATCAATCTGTATTTTAGATTTTTAACCAGAGATGATTAAATGTTGTCAAGACCACATCAGACACCATGTAAAGTTGACACTAAAGTGTCACTATCCTCCTGCAATATTTTTTTACAGCGCTCACTCAGCATGCACACACGTTGACTAGACCCATTGACTAGACCTGTAAATGAGCAATAGAAAACTAGATTGGGCTTCAACTGGCAACCCAGTTTTTTTGTGAGGCATATAATCCAGATCAAATATCAGAAGTCTAATGAAGCCAAAGTTCACTGGTCTTTCCCTGCTCTGTTTCTCCACAGCTGTCCCCTGAACATTTACACTAAAGTGTTGATAAATGGCAACTCCACCAGCTCCCGTGTCTCCGTACAGATATTCTCCTTTGTTAACCTGAACATGATCTATATGCACTGCCAGGTCCAGATCTGCGTCCAGATTGGATCTGATACCTGTGTTCCAGTGAGGGCTTCCTATTTCTTTCTTTTTATAAAATACAGTCTTGTTGGCCATGAGTGCAAAATTAGTCACCACTGTCTTGAACTGTAGAATGTAATGCAGCAGAATATGGAATATTCACACAATGATCTCATGTTTTCTTCCAGGACTGTTTACAAAGAACAGGTCAGAGAGGAAACACGATCAGAACAAGTTTGGGATCATCTGGGCCTATACTTAGATTAAATGAAGGTGAGTACTTTTGTACGACCTCTTCAATAAAACATGTGACTAATGTATGTTTTATTAGTACGTACAGCACCCACCATACAGTATGTTTTATTACCCCTGCAAAAAGTCTTAAAATAAATGAATATGATATTGCGATAGCATATTCTACATGTAGTTAAAAGCTCAGATTGAATGCTTCATTTCTTAAACTTTCTCAAAATTGTGAGATCATGCTTCAGCAACGAAGGAGGATTTATTTTAAAGCATTGCGCAAAACTTTACCATATTTCCCAGCCAAATGTTTACTGCCAGCTCCCATGTCATTGTTTCATGTTGATGTAAATATTCTTCCAGAGTCCCTGGAAGAGAAACTCAACACTCTAAACATAGTTGGCCTGTCCTGTCTCGGAGTCGGTGTTTGTCTCTGCTTCATCGTGGGATTCGTCTGTCTGTTTTACTGCCAAAGGAACCGTATTGGACACTACAATTTCAATGTCAAACCCAAGGAGGAAAACTTCACTTACCTTGTTTTTAATACGTAGGAAGTGCAGCAGGAAAGCACATTTAGGGATTACAGAAAACCGCCACTAGGGATCAGTGTTGCATTTATGTCTGAGCTTACTTTGCATATTAAACTATTCTGTTCTATTCACCTTCCCTGCACTAAATAGAAAACAATGTTTAAGCTTGAAATATAAATTATTCCAAAATAGAAACTATGATTGAATTTGAATGTATTTGAATATAACTTGTGACTTTGTTAAGGTTGACCAAATGTCAAGTTTGCCCTAAGCAGGTTTGGAATATACTCATGAAAATGTATTAGGAAGACTGAAAAATTTAAAGCATAGAAAATATAATGCTACATGGTTGTTAATAAAATCCAACAGCTTCTAAATAAATGATATTGCAGATCTTTATATAAACTGCCATATTTATATCCAACTATACTAATAATCAAAAAAGAACCTAGCAAAATATTAATACTAATCTGTGCTTCCTGAGGTGTTACAATAAAATTAAGTCATTTTACATTTCTAATTAATTGGTAACATGCTAACTTTGTTGTTCCTATTTCTCCATTAACCATATCAGTAGCTGAGAAAAACAATCCCTCCATGTCAAGCAGACATTATGGGGAAGATCCTGCATCACTATAGGCACACTTCCCACAATCCCTAACTGTTTACTGCCAGGTCATAAATGCAACTCCTGGATCGACGGGAGTAAAAACTAAATAATAGAGGCTTTCACTGTGAAGGGGGTCCCTGGAGAAGGACCTTCTACCATCTGGAAGACTGCAAATGTCCCACCTCCTTATTAACCCATTCATTAACCCCTTCCTTTCTAAAACCTGGCAACCAATCTCCATGGCAACAACTCAGTGTAGAGGAAAGAGGGGGGCAGCTTTAACCAGTAGATGGAGGATGAAGAGCAAGGAACTAATGTTGTTCAAAGGCACAAAATTGGCTGAAATGTGCCTTTATTGTTCATCATAATTAAGTGTACTGGGGCAAATGCCATTCCTATCAATAAGCTCTTGCCCCTCTCTTTATGAGCCTTGAATAAGCAGTAGGGATTTTTAACACAGCAAATGCTTCATAATTTATAATCCTTGCACACAAACATGAACAATCAGGAATTCCCACTGTGGAAGACGGAAAACAACTCTCCAGGGAGTGTTTGCTGTGCCCTACAGTCAGCCCTTGGGAACAGGAGCGCGCTCTGAAGGAAGAAGGCTAATTCTGTACATCTACATTGTGAAAGGCTGTGGTGCAGCATGCTCTGTAATAACTGTAACATGACCCATTTCTCCACACTCCTTCCTGTTTTCCTGCCTCTCCGCCTTCAGTCTGCCTCTTTACTTCCAGTTAAAGGAGACTCAGAGACACATTCATCAAGCTTTTGTTGAGCGTGGCAGTATGTGTGTATGGTGATTTCAAAAGGACTTTGTCTCATTTAGGCCATTACTATTTAAACACCCCCTGTTTTTATGGACCTGCTCTGGACCTCATCCACAGACCTGCAGGTTCTTAAAGCTACAAGCCAGAATTTTACTGTAAAATCCACCAAACACTTTAGATAGATTTTGCCACCTATACAACAACATTGGCATTGTCAGTTTAAAAAAAAAAAAATTATTTAGTGTTTTATTGTAAATTATTATTTTATCAAGATACAATCTACCCTACCCTTCCATAGGCACATGCCTCTGGTGACATTCAATTCAATTCAGTTTATTTATATAGCGCCGATTCACAACAGATGTCATCTCAAGACACTTAACAAAAAGTCATTTCAATACATTTATACAAACATTCCAATCAGTTAAGAGTTTCCTACTTAAGGAATCCCAGCAGATTGCGTCAGTCATTGCATCACATAAGGCTTATAGCAACTGATTCTGTTTTTCTTAAAGTTTTTGCTGTTTAGATGTTTTTAATCAATTTCCTGCTTCAAATGTGTTTACTGTTAATCTAAAAGGCCAGACCTTGTATTTCTATTCAAAACCCATCGGCACGCCAAGAGACTAACAATGAGCCAGATGCCACCAATTAGTGCCTGCACTTGCAGTATTGTCCATACCATCACCTTGATTCTAGTCAGCACCAGAGGGAAGTGATAAAATTTCCATGGCTTGGCAGTCGAAGAGAGAAATTGTTCAGATACAGTAAAGTAGCATGGGTTCAGACTGCATGCCTTACAATGAGAGGCAAGTCGCTCAACTTCTCAAAGTGATAAACACAGAATATGGTTTAAAATAAAAACAGATTCAAACCAGTTAAAGTTCTGAAAATGGACATCGTCATCATCACTGTTTGCTTCAGCCTCACCATCCACTTTGACATCCAGCCGTGGCTTAGGTTCCCTGAAGTCAAACTCTAACTCAAACACATCAGGTTGAAACTCTTACAGTCCAACTCAAAGGCATCAGAATCCATGTCAGGATCTGTCAAAAGTCACTCATCTGTGCTAATGTTTACATAAAAGGTACTTAAATCAGCTTGATTTAAGTGTCTTTTATGATGTAATCAACAAAAATACTAAAATGCTAAATCCTTGAGTAAAAATCTATATCTTATCACCTATCTGTACTTCTATTACTTCAGTCATTGTAAAGACCAGAGATGCTTGGCGACTGTACTGTCACTTTTAAGTTGTAGCTTATATTTCTAGTGAAAATAAAAACTCTGGTCCAAGTCAAATTCAGAAATTACAGAATACAGAAATTATTCATCAAAGCATATGTCCTGTAATATTTATTGGATTTTTATTAACAGGTTAGCATTCCTAGAACCCACCAGTGGGCCCGTCCCACTTCCCGGTTTAAATCCACTTCTGACTTCTAACTTCTATGAACTTATACATTATTCATATAATTGGAAAGCTAAGAGTCTTGTGATTCCAATGATATGTGCAAATCAAGGATACAATTATAATTAATTAAATCTTTTCCAGTATTGAAATTCAAATTACTTGGCAACTGTAGCACTTATGTTGTCACTGTTCTGTTTTTTCCCCAAAGAGACCCCAGCCATGACTCTACTGAAATTGGTTCAAGAACAGCTTTAACTTTAATTTCGGTATGTGTTTTTGAAAAATGTAGGGTGGAAACTGCATGAATGTTAAGGGGTTAAACTTAAAAATAGCGTATCAATGCTCATGCTGTTGGGTATATATCCCAAATAGTTCTTAGTTTTGATTGTGATTTGTAGAGCTATAGCAATATAACATTATGCAAATTTAAAACCTTAGCTATGGGATTATAAATTATAAATGAAAGTCTCGTGAAGATGGCTGACTTGCTGATTAAGACTGACCCATGGAGTTACACCCTGTCCCTAACTGTTCATTAAAGACAGAGCATGGATGCAGCAGTCCAAGTAATCTCCTCTATCTGTGCAGGCTGTGATGGATCCTCTCTCAAAAAGAGGCATCAGCTTTGCTGTGTTTGCATTATACTGTGCCAGTCTGTGACCTTTCTGATTCGTATTTTTCCAGTGCATGACTGGACTGAAAGATACAAAGTGTGAAAACAGGTACGTTTCTATAGAGATGCACCTCGTGTTTTTGCAGACAATTAGCTCCAGTAATTAGGGTTTACTCCAGCAGTGATAAATGGGATTAAACACACAGAGCTGTTTAAGTAAAAATGTCCCAAACCAGAAATATTATTCCTTACATCACTCTTGTTATCTTTGTCTACATTACCCTAATCTGTCTCAAGTGCCTACTAACCACACTTCAGGGGTGAATTAATCTCTTAAATCAAAGCAGACCTGAAGAGTGGTTCTCACCTCAGTTAGTTTTTGTTCCCATTAGATCCTAAAATGAAATAAAAATTTTCGGCCTAACCTGTTCCCATCCTAACTAGATTCCACAGCTCACTACACACTGAAATATGCAAGCCTTCACAGCACTTACTTTTCCATCCCTTTCTAACCATCTCCACACACTTTTTCCTAATCAGTATGTGTGAATGCTGGAGCAGGTTTGTGGAGTCACTGGTTGAGGAGCAGTATACATCCTGGAGCACATCATCAAAGAGCCTATAGTGGTTTTGATATCCAAACAACTGTTCACATGTCCGTCTGTTATGTCCTGCATGCTGAATAATGCAATAACACCCATCAAGATTGAATATGTGCTTATCACTGGTAGACTACTTACAGTGAGGCAAAAAAGTATTTGGCAGCCACCAATTGTGCAAGTTGTCCCACTTAAAAAGATGAGAGAGGTCTGTAATTTTCATCATAGGTACACTTCAACTGTGAGAGACAAAATGTAAAAAAACAAAATACGGGAAATCACATTGTACCATTTTAAAAGGATTTATTTGTATAATGTTTCAGAAAATAAGTATTTGGTCAATAACAAAAGTTCACCTCAGTACTTTGTGATTTAACCTTGGTTGGCAATGACAGAGGTCAAACATTTCCTGCAGGTCTTCACCAGGTTTGCACACACTGTAGCTGGTATTTTGGCCAATTCTTCCATGCAGATCTTCTCTAGAGCTGTGAAGTTTGGGGCTGTCGCTGGGCAACACAGACTTTCAACTCACTCCACAGATTCTCTATTGGATTGAGGTCTGGAGACTGGCTAGGCCATTCCAGAACCTTGAAATGCTTTTTACCTAACCATTCCTTCGTTGCCCAGGCAGTGTGTTTGGGATCATTGTCATGCTGGCAGATACAGCCATGTTTCATCTTCAATGCTCTCACTGATGGAAGGAGGTTTTTGCCAAAAATCAAACCATACATGGTCCCAATCATCCTTTCCTTAATACGGATCAGTCGTCCTGTCCCCTTTGCAGAAAGCAACCCCAAAGCACAATGTTTCAACCCCCATGCTTCACAGTGGGCACAGTGTTCTTGGGATGCAACTCAGCATTCTTCCCCCTCTAAACATGGTGAGTGGCGTTTATACCAAAAAGTTCTATTTTGGTCTCATCTGACCACATGACTTTCTCCCATGCCTCCTCTGGATCATCCAGATGGTCATTGGCAAACTTCAGACGGCCTTGGACATGTGATGACTTGAGCAAGGGAACCTTCATTGCAATGCATGATCTTAAACCATGACGGCGTAGTGTTCTACCGACAGTAACCTTTGAAACTATGGTCCCAGCTCTTTTCATGTCATTGACCAGCTCCTCCTGTGTAGTTCCTGGCTAATTCCTCACCTTTCTTCAATCAATCAATTAACATTTGGTTATAAAGCACTTTTCATACAACAATTGCAACTTTAAGTGCTTTACAGAATCAAAATGACCCCAAAAAGACCACATTCCCATCCCTCCCCCACATAATTAAAAGCATGATCACAGTTATACCCCCCTCCCCCAGACCCAACCTTAATGCAAGCACACACTTAAGAGCAGCAATAAAAAGGACATTGGGCTGAGTAAGATGAGCCAGGTTAAGAAACACCATCAAAGAAGGCATCTGCACTGGCAGCAGCACATCAACTGCAGCAGCAAAGGCACGGACCGAGGGCACCCAAAGGAGGCAAAGATTGACACCCCCATCTCCACCCAAGCGCTACCTGGAGAGCACCCAGGCAGCCACAGCCAACCACCACTCCTGAGGCAGAGGGGTCCCATTGAGAAAACACTGGAAGGAAGATTAAAATAACAGGTTATTATCATTAGTGATACCCCACGAGGTGAGGTCTTTAGCCTCTTCCATTTTCTAACAATAGCTCCAACAGTTAATCTATTTTCACCAAGCTGCTTGAGAAATGCTCTGTAGCCCTTTTCAGCCTTGTGGAGGTCTACAATTTTGTCTCTGATGTCTTTTGACAGGTCTTTGGTCATGCCCAAGGTAGTAGTTGGGAGTCTGACTGACTTTGGGATGGACAGGTGTCTTCAATGAGGTCAAACAGGTGCTACTAGTTTAGATGAATAAGTGGAGTACAGGTGGACCTTTTAAAGGAAGATTAACAGGTCTTTGAGATACAGAATTCATGTTGATTGCCAGGTGTTCAAATACTTATGTGCAGCAATAAATACAAATAAATTCTTTAAAAATCAGACAATGTGATTTCCTGAATTTAAAAAAGCTGTCTCTCACAGTAGAAATGCACCTACAATGTGAATTTCAGACCCCTCCATAAATTTTTAAGTGGGAGAACTTGCTAAATTGCAGGGTGTTCAAATACTTATGTTCCTCACTGTATTCTTTAAAATTCTTTAAAAATCATACAATGAGATTTACTGGATTTTGTTTTACATTTTGTCTCTCACATTTAAAGTGTACCTATGATGAAAATTAGAGACCAAACAACCAACAACATCCCCTTCCCCATTCAACTTTCTTTCAATAAACCTTTTAAAACTGTTCCTCGCTTTCTATTGTTGTTGCCATATTCAAATTGATTGCCATACAATATGACATCTCTGCATATAACAGGGAAAATTTAAAGCTTCTTCCCAAACATGCCTTGTTGCTTTATTTATGGAAGCACTCCTCCAAAATGCCTACAGGGCGCTGCTAAAATAGTCATAAGGCTTGAATTTTTCTCCATTTTGTCACATTACCACAGAATGTGATGTATTGTATTGGAATTTTATGTAATAGACCAACACAAAGTAGGGAATAAAAGTTATCTTACTCAGATAAATCAAATCTAGTGAACCTACTGATTTGGTCCCAGTATAAGTGCAGCTGTTATGTGTGGTCCTCAGAAGTTTGTTGGAGAACATGGGTGAACAACACAGCATCATGAAGACCAAGGAACACAACAGACAGGTTAAGGAGGAAGTTGTGGAGATGTCTATAGCACAGTTAGGTTATAAAACAACATCCCAGGATCTCAACAGCTCACTTCTAAATTCATCTGAAAAAGGAAAAACTATGACAAAACTGCAAACCTACCAAACATGCCCCCCTCTTTATCAGAAAAGTAGCCAACATTTTAGCCTACATGCAAAACATGTGTGAAGGAAAACTAACTTCACATCACCCTGAAAACAGTCTTAGAGTAAAACATGGAAGTGGAAGCATAGCTGCACAGCTGCAAAAAAACGGATAAAAGTTCACCAGCAGGACAGTGACTAAAACTGCAATGGAACAGTTTAGATCAAAGATTACACGTGTCCACATGGCCCAGTCAAAGTTCAGACCTAAATCCAGCTGAGAATCTGTGGCGAGACTAGAAGACTGCTGTTCCAAAATGCTCTCCATGCAATCTGACTGAGTTTGAGGTACTCTGCAGAGAATAAGCAACAATGTCCATCTCTAGATGTGCTAAGCTGTTAGACACACATCACTAAACTCCTAAAGCTGTAACCACAGCATTAAGTGGTTCTACAAAGTATTGAATCAGGAGGAGTGAATAAATATTCAGCACTAAGAATGCATGCCGCACCTCTCAGACTCTCATTTGCAATGAAAAATTCAAATTTTCCTTCTGTCATGATTCTGCACTTTTTTGGGTTGGTTAATCACTTACAATCCTAAGAGAATAAATCCAATTTTGTTTTGTAAAGTTAACTTTTTTAAAAAAACGTTTAAAGGGGTATGAGTTATAAAAAAAAAATCAACTGTATGTAATACATCTTTTTCACTTCCTGTGCATTTCCAAAAATCAACAAATATTATATTTTTACCTGTTTCACACAGATAAACTCATGTAAAACAGAGTTCACTATAGATCATATCAGGTGTAAAAAGTGTGATGTTATTTTGGAAAAGACACTTAAATTGCTGCCTTGGATGTGAGCTGTTCCCTATGTGCTCCATGTTGTGACAATTTTTCTTTTCTCAGCCTCATAAAGTTAAAGAATGACAACAGCTACACTACAGTAAGGCAAGTTATACTTCTTTATTTGAACTAAAAGTGGTAAATGTGTGTGGTACAGTTTTGTAGGATTATTAAGCACTTCTCGGTGTAATATGACTACTAATAATGCTGACATGTTCTCTTAAAACAGAATGGATGAAACCGGAAAAATGATGTAGCACCTTTTGTCATAATGCCACGGATCAAACAGCAAGGACCTTAGATCCAGAGGCTGCATCAAACATGCGTCAACATTTCCAATCAGTTTCTATCCTCCTGGAGAGTTGAAAGTTTTTTCTTTTTGTTTGTGACTCTTGATGGGTTTGCCTCTTGAACTATCCAACTTAAATACATATACATAGCAGAGCGACATTCTCTGCATAAAGGTCAAAATGCCTCTGTCCACACAAGCAGGACTACTCAGTCTGGTTCACATCTAGGGCAAAGCGTACGACTCCGCTGCTCCTCCGAGGCTCGCCTCTCTCCAGCAGTGGCTGTGATCCTCCTCCAGCAGCACCCTGGGAATGATGATGACTGGGTCGGAGAACCTCGTCATTAGAATCTCTAGGAGGCAGCAGATTTTTTTTAGATACCAGAGACAGAGACAAAAAGAGACACAGGATAAGAGATTTACATTGGGCAAAACACAGCAAGTTCTGGGGTTGAGCTAAGCACCCTGAGACCGCTCATAACTGGTTACCTCAGAATGGGAACGACAACTAACGGGCTTTTTTACCAAGTCAGATGTCAAATAAAACATCCCAGTTTATTCAGATTTTAATCTGTTGTTTCATCTAATCAGTTTACAAGGAAACAGCAGACTATCGTTTGTGGAATGAGGGTCTCACGGTCTTTTCAGTGTAGCTAAAAATGCAGTGCAAAACCGGATAAAAATAAAACTTAAAATAAATCAGGAGGAACAATTAGATCATTAGCATGCACTTACAATTTCTTCTGAAATGTGCATTTCCAAGGAGGTGTTGCTTCCCTCATTCCATTCATACTTACCCTCCATCTTATTTCCATGCTCAGCACTTGTTCAAGACAGAGGGCAAAGCCTAGGGCAACTCAGATTGCAGGTCTAACAGAAAACAGTGGTGGCATGCTTTAGAAACACATTTCAATGCAAAAAAGGGTAAAATGCATAAGAAAATCAAACTTTTACAAACAAGAGTTTGTTCATGTGACTGGAGCACATGAGAGACCCATCTTATACATTACCTTACAAAGGTATTGACACTACTATAACTGTTTCACATTCTGTCATGTTTATTTCACAAACTTCATGGTATTTTATTGGGATTCTATGTGCTACACCAATACAAAGTTGTGCATATTTGTAAAACAAATGCTAAATGATTTACAAGATTTTTTTTAAATCTTCAAACCTTGCCAGATTTGAAAAAATAAATAAATGTATGTCTGGACTTTGACTGGGCCATCTTATAACATAAATATGCTTTAATTTTTATTATAACTCTGGCTACATGTTGGGTTTGTTGATGCTGGAAGGTGAACCTAAACCCAAGTCTCAAATCTTGTGCACCTTCAGCTTTTTTCCCAGGATTGCCGTTTTGTTAGATCCATTCATCATTCCTTTCTGCTCTAACCAATTTCAGCTCTTACCCTGTCCTGCCTGAAGAAGAGCATTCCCACAGCATGATGCTGCCACCACCATGTTTCATGGCATGTTCAGGGTTATTTGCATTGTTAGCTTTCAGCCATACATAACATATTGCATGTCGGCCAAAGAGCTCAGTTTTGGTCTCATAAGACCAGAGCACCATGCCATTCCTGCTTGGTGTTTCAGTATATGTTGGCAAGTTCTGCCTCATCCTCTCTAGCTTCAGATGGATTGAACAAAGCTTTGTGAGATGTTCAAAGTTCGCATTAACACTTTCAAACTTAACTCTGCTTGAAACTTCTCCAAAATGTTCTCCCTGACCTTTCTGCTGTGTCTGAACAAACAGCATCTCTGTGATGATGTTTGTTCTCTAATGTTCTCTGATAAACCTCTGAGGCCTTTACAGAGCATCTGCACCTATACGGAGATTAAGTTATCCACAGATGTTTACTGATTTGGTGACTTCTGAAGGCATTTAGTATCACTGGATTTTACTTAGAGGGACATCACTTTTCAGATTTTTTGTTAAATAAGTTGAAAACCATGTCACATTTCCCCCTTTACAATAATTTGCCACTTAGTGTTGGTTTTTCACATAGAATCCCAATAAAATGCACTAAAGTTTCTGATTTAAGGGATATAATTACTTTTGCAAGGCACTATATGAGTGGGTTACTTTCTAAATGAAACAACTCAGTCATGCAATTTCCAGAAACAATGAAGGCATTACAGCAGCTGGTTCAGGAATGGTTCTAGATGGCTGGACTACACCTCGGGCCTCCTTAAAGGAAAGCCGCCATGAGGATTTGCACGAGTAGGATGTGACAGCAGGCAGGCGGATGGCCTCCATCTCACCCTCCCCTCCCACTCTAGTGTCCATATGGAAGAGAAAGACGGAGGGGAGTCGAGTAAAGACAATGTGGTGATTTTGTCTGAGTAATAATAAAAGAAAAACAGAAAACTGTGCCACCGTAATAGAAAACAAAAGCAAATCAGAACTCCATGAGCAGGTATGAATGAGCATGAGAGGCGTTTCTGGCTGCGTTTGGCTTTCTTTGCTCCTGTGATTGTGATTACCTGGGATTGGGTAGTGCACAGCCCCACAGGTGTTGCTTTAGAGTCTGCACCCAGCCAATATCTCGGATTGGCTGGCAGAGTTGTATGTAGTGGTACTGTTTTAGCACAACCCTTCAAATGAATCAGAATGTCACTCATTAGCACAGAACAGACTGGAAACAGCATTATCTTTAGTAGTGATGACATATAGGAGAGAGGTAAGTCTAACATACATCAGTGTTTTTGGATGTTTGAGGCACATGACATCTTATTCTGGAATGAGCGTCTTCTTTGCACACGCATATGACTCCATAAACTGAATGAGTTCTTGGAATATATTGAAACATGAAGCAAAAACAATATATTCTTCAGTTCCCACATGAGAGAAACATGCGTGTGTTGGAAAAGGCGCTTAGGCACATGCCAGAATGCGGCACAATCTTAGCTAAGCGTAGCGGTGGGTGGGGCGGCTGTGAGAGCCACATTCTCTTCCATGTGGATAGAACTGATACAATGTTGTCTGTCACAAAAACAAAGACTGGGACAGGGGATACGCCAACAGATACCTGCAACCAACTAACCTTTAACCATTCCTCTTAACAAAAAGAAGCAAAGAAGACACTGCTGTTTCTGCTTTTTGCTTTTATTTATAATGTTTCATTAAATAAGATCAAGCAGATAAAACACAAGCACGTCACAGTTTTTTCTTGTCTAAGACATAACGTTCTTTAGCATACTTTGTAAACTTATTTTGCCTAATAAATACATATAGATAGCACCAAGTGTGTGGTGTACTAATTTACATTTAAAAGCCCCCTCCCTTGTGGTACATGACAAGGTGCCCCCACCCCCCAAACCATCACCAATCAAAGGCTGCAAAATGCTAATGAGCCGGGCCCATGTCCCCGATGGAGTTGGTGTTCAGCTTGGATATGTATGGCGGTCATGGTTGCTGAGGAGACAGGACTTTCAGTTGTTCTGAATGAAGGTGGAGATGTTGAGCTGCAGACAAAACGGTGACAGCGCGACACAGACACAATACTTTACAGCTCTGTTGGACCTGTGGTCCTGCTTCCAGAAATAACTGAAATAACGGGAGATTATGATCACATCAGTGTTAAAAGGGACATATAGTAAAAGATATTTTCTGTCATAAGCTTAAAAAGCCAAATGCGACAGAACCCTATCCCTAGATTTGGAGACACAGGACTGTTACATCACAGTACCAGATCAGAACCTCAGCCTAAGGTACAACCCCTGTCTGCTGTTCTATATCCTTACAAAAACGTCTGAGATTGTTTTACTTTTTTCAACTATCCATCCATCCATCCATCCAATTGCAAGAGCACATGATTTCTGATTGTACCAAAAAGAACTTAATAAGAATAGGCAATGAAATTAGAACTATTTAAATATAAAGCCATTTTTTCTAATTTGAGTGCCAGGCTACAAAATATATCCTAATATTAATAAAGTTTTACAATGAGGATTTTGGGACAATTTTCGATCTTCTGTGTTAGTAAACCTTTGATCTGCTGATGCTGATTCCCTTTTAAAATGTATTCTAAGCAAATAGAAGAATAGCATTATAAATGCATTTCTTTAGCCCTCCAGCTATGAGTAGTCATCGATTATTTATATTACGTTACAATGCTGCAGTATAACAGAGCACTCCCTGTAAACCAGTGTTTTAGTATTTGCTTAAAACAAAGTCAAAATAATTGTAGACTTTACATTTTAATCTCTTTAGTGGCCAGCACAGTGAGTGAGGCTAGCATAGCTAAAGCAGCACTTTATATTCTAGAGTAATTAGCTTTCCAAAAGGCTGCCAACATTTCCAGATCCAGAATTTTCCATCACAAACAGAGGTAGAGAGCTCAGAAGGATAAAACTGCTTATTGGATAAAACTCCAATAAGCCTTCCTGTTACTTGCTGAAAGTCTTGCTCTCTCAGCCTAAAAAAGCTGCAGACATGCTTTCGACATGTCTTGGAAAATACGGTTTTCTTTTACATAACTTGTTACATCTCAGTACTACCCCAACGTCATTTTTAACACCTCAATTATACTAAAAATAGTCTTTTTTTACTCAGTAACAGATTCCAAACCAAAGACTGTTGCTGTCAACATGACCTGGTAGCATTTACTATGGTATGGTTACTAATCAGGAAAAAGATGGGACTTCTGAGTGTTTGACTGGCTGGTCACTATTCATGGCTGATGAAGGTTAAAAATCATCTGATTACGGCCACGAGTTGATTTCTCGATGCATCACTAAAGTAAGGTCAAAACGCAACATGTTGTAAAGGCTACTGAATGCACTTTTGAAAGATTACACATTTTAATGTTAGCAAAAAGATAAGCTTGATGAGTCCCTCCAGAAAAAAATGGCCTGGAAAATAGCTGTGAGATAAATGCTACGTTCAAACTCTGCAGGCAAAAGCGAATAAAATCTGACTTTTTTGCCCATATGTGACCCATACCTGATTTTTTTTAAGACACTGAACAGTATAAATCCATTTTTTTCAAATTTAACACAGGTACTAAATCCGATTCATATCTGATGTTTTTGAAAGCGACTTCAGTCTGAATGGTCATGTTGCATTAAATCCATCTTGTACGACACTGACATTAGACAGACGTACTAATCTGCGCCGAAGGAGGCAAACACTTAAACTAGCATGGTAGATACTCTCAATATTCTCTCATTGTCCTTCTTTCTCTAATTAATTTGTCCAAATTTTGTCGGTTCTGACTGCGCTGGAATTGCTAAACTGCTGGACAAACAGTAACATCTGTAGCCATTGTTACTTCTGTAAACAGAGCGCGTTTTGTGTGATGCCTTGTCTTCTTCTGCGCAAGCGGGCCACTTTAGGGCCGTGAACATTTCAAACTGAAGCGTGTTTGATGTCGCATTCCTGTTATAGTGTAAACAACCACACAAGGAATTCTGATTTAATAAAAAAATTGGAATTGAGCATTAAGACCTGCAGTGTTCACTAGGGAATTAACCAAATATTTTCAGTGACAAAAAAATCTGTTGGTTATTGTTCATTTTGACAGATTATAATTCACACTCCTGACCACTTGATGCAGACGCGCAGACATTTTCAAATTTATGCAGAGTACAGGTAACTGAATCAAACTTGGACCTTATACTCAATACTTCTTGCTAACTCTAGCTAATGGAGCGTTGAAGAGTTACAGAAGCCACAGACACACTCTAAAGAGCCCGTTGTTGTGCCAGAAGAGGCGCATGCTGGGGGATTTCTTCCCACTGAAACAATGGCTTGAAGGTCAAGAAATGGCTGGTGAGAGTCTTTCCGACTTCTGATCACTTCAAATGGAGAAATGTTCTCTGATTTCAAAACTTTGGCTCTGTGCAGCAGAGTGCGGATTCAGCCTCTTATGCCTTGTCTACACGTAGCATGGATATAACACAAAACAAAAACATTTTTCTACTGTTTGGCCTGTCATCCACACAAAAACGCAGATTTATGGCAACAAAAACAACTCTTTTTGAAAACTCCGGCCAAAGTAAAGATTTGCATTTTCTCAGTTTTAAGCGTTTGCGTGTGAACAAAAATCAATTTCCATCACTTCTGCGACTTGTGTTTACACTCAGAAACAACATTTATGCTCTCGGAGGCATTATTGATTCTCCAAGCGCTTTTTGTTGCTTGTTTTTACAAGCTCAATTAATGCTCTATGTAAAAGTTTGCACATTGAAAGTTACTCTGAGTGGATCGGATTTGGGGGAACTACTGCCCCCACAGGTTTGGCATGTCTATGAATATGCTTAACAACACACTCATGCGGTTAGGTCTGGATGGAGGACTTTCCAAAATGAGGTGGTGAGAATATTCGTTTTTTTTAAAAACCCAGCTACATGTGTACATGGCCTGAACATCTAAACCCCCATGAGAAGTCATCTGTTCGAGGCAATAATCCAAAAACTCATGATAATAACCCCTGCAGCAATCCCACATCTGATTATGCTCAAATAGGTGTTTCAGTTCCATGTGGAGCAGGAGGAAGTTGTGAGACTGTGCGGTCAGGCCACAGCAGGGGAACCGTTTCTATTTTGAGTGCCTTCGTTTAATTTCATTGTTTATATGTAGTTCTCTGTTAAATGTGTTCAGGTTGAATATTAATAAAAATGTTTAAAAAAAAATACTTTTGAATATGTAATAATTTTAAAATTGACTTTTTAGAAATGGTTTATGACCCCGCCGGGGTCCCAAAAAAAACAAAGCAAAGTCTAGTGCAAACTCTGGTGTGAAGGTACCCTTAATCTGACTAACTTTGCTGTCTAAAACCAGCTACCATGAAAAGAGTTGTAAAGACATGATTGAGAAAAATGCAGTAGGACTTTACCTCTGTTTCAGTAAATTTGGGGCGAAATTGAAGCAATTTTACATTTAAAGTATCAGAAAGTCCCAGAAAATCTGCCAGATTTAATTTACTAGAACTGTTTGTTTTCAGAATTAGCATTTAAAATCAAGGAAACAACTTTCTACCCCTAATATCTGAGCAAAACAGATCGAACATTGACCACTCTATCCTTTTGGCCTAATAGGTGTGTTTAAGAATACATTAACACACAGATAAACCATCTCTGGTATGTTTTGAACTGTTCAGGAATTATTTCACATACAGATCAGGATTTAAGCCATCCAACAGTATCTTCAACTGTGAATGTAAAAGCTGTGTTATAGTCTGATTCTTATCGTCCCAAGGCAGTGTAATAACATTAGTGCATAACAAAAAGAGCCATAGCGAAGTGGTTGTCTTTGTT
This sequence comes from Valencia hispanica, assembly GCA_963556495.2. NCBI lineage: Eukaryota > Metazoa > Chordata > Actinopteri > Cyprinodontiformes > Valenciidae > Valencia > Valencia hispanica. The sequence goes on from OY747715.1 coordinate 41,793,948, forward strand.
GTTAATGGAGTCACATAACTGTGGCTTCACAGACAGATCAGGCTTGCTAGTAAGGAGAGTGTTGGAGGTGATTATACTGGGCTACGACCAGCCAGGCTGACAGCTGGGAGCGTTGTGTGCAAGGCAGACTGGAAACAAACAACACAACTCAACATGAACAGTTGCCAGCTCCTCTGAGTGCCTCCCTCACTGATTATGAGAAATGGTAGTACTCTGGTTAAAAAGGGTCACGTCTGCATTACAGCATTACATAATTCATAGGGAATTCTCCTCTGCTCTCTGACGGATCAGGCTTTAATGCATAACCGCTTTAATGTAACCCAACCGTTTCTTTGGAAACAAATTGGGTGTTCCAAAATGCCATGTTGTGAATGAGCTTTGTATGAAAAGAGCAGATACAGAATGGGAGAACAGGATCTTTAGGTGAATTAAAAACATTTTCTATCATTGAACTGAGTACACAATAAAACACTGGAAAGAAAATCACATTTACCAAAGCATCAATGGTGAAATTGCCAAACACAGACTTTTAGGTTGATAGAAAGGCAAACAGAACAAGTACAGAACAAGCTATGGATCACACACACATCATGAATCACCAAGCGGGACATTTATCAAAGATTTTCCAGTTTGCTGCTTTAAAAAAAAAGATTTCATAGAAAAGAGCCAATATGAGTCATTATTTCTTTCAAAACAAAAAAACAAAAGAAGGGAAGAAAGACAAATCCTTGATAAACTCTACAAAGCAATCTGCTCAGCTGATCAAAGCCAACCCTTCAGACGTGCTTGTAAATGGGCCCATGCAACAAGAGCCATCCTTTGGTTGGCTAGGCAGCCAAGTAGCCATGGCAACCTGGAGATGGAGGCGACCAGAGTGGGGGGAGGTAGGTGGCATCAAATGGCGGAGACAGGAAAAAGGATGCTTCCACCCACTCGCTACTATAGTGATCTAGTACAGAGTGAAACAGGAAGAGCAAGGGCATGTCATGTTCACACCCTGTCATGTTACTTGAGTATAAATGTAGACAGGAGGTAGTGTGAGGACAGAAAAGAAGAATGAGACAGAGAAGAAGTAATCAGCTAGAAAAGGATGAAAACAAAGACAACAACCAATTTTGCAGCCTCTGGGTTTGTTCCCAACAAAAAGAAAGAAAATGAGAAGTAGTGCTAAATGATTTTTACTCTTTTGCCTCAGCCAGTTTGTTGTTGATCTCTTTACTTTTCTCCTTGTCCCCAACTGCCGGCCGGTTCTCGGGCTGGTTCTCCGAGGTGGTCTTCTTGGAGCCCTTCAGCGTGGTGCTTTGCTTATCTTTGGCTTTCCTCACTGGTTTACCCTGGCTTGCTGCTGAGGCTCCAGGCTTTTTAGGTTTAGAGCGTAGGACACTATACCTGTCAACCTAAGGATGTCAGACAGCAGACAAGTGATTCCTTGGCTGAAATACCCCCATGTTTAATTATTTCCACACAAAAAAGACTCAGCACAACACAAGCCTATCAGTACCCAACAAAAGCCTTGGTAGCCTTTGAATTGTTTCATTTTGTCACATTCCAACCACAAACTTAATTTTCTGGGATTTTATGTGATACACCAAATTAAAGTAGTAGCATGATTGTGAAGTAGAAAGAAAAAGATACAAAGTCACAAAACAAAACCTCCTATGTGAAAAATTGTGTTTGCCCAGTGAACCTGACAGGAGTTCCTTTTTTTTATATCAGGCTTATCATCAGGTTATTCATCTGGTAAGATAAGCTTTTGCATTCTCTTTCTTGCAAAATAGCTTCAGCACTTTTTTTACATCTTTTTTGTGGTATCTACGTAGGTTGTGGTAACCTTTAAGCTGGATTTCTTTATCATCTTCATCTGGCTGTTTCCCTGGCTAAGTTTCCCCTGTTCAAAACCTTGCCTTTTCATGTGAATCCTTTTTTAGCAATGTCCGGTAATCTTTCTTCTTTATTGTCTCTTTTTTATTTTCTGTAAAAGGGAAGCAACGATTTAATTGTTGACTGATTGGGCGGCTGAGCCAATTACATTTCAATAGTAACTGCTGAAATCCGAGTCCTGCAATGGGTGAAAAATATATTTTTAATTTTGCAGGTGTGGGTGGCATTTTTTTAATTCAGGTGTGTTGTAGATGAGAAAAGTATTATTTTTATGAATATCTCGAACTATCAGGCGCCGTGGCGACACTATATTTGGAGGTTGGGTGGCTTTTTTTGCTGCTGATGCCTGGTAGCAACTAGCAAACAATCGTCTGGTAGCAGCTAGCAAACAGTATCAAAATATTTGACATAAAAACATTATGGAATATTTCCAAACCTTACAGAATCGAGAACAACAGTGAGAGGTACTAATCAGCTGCAGCTGCATCACCAGTCGCGCATACAAAGATCTTCTATAAAGGAAAATGCCTCACTCACGTACACAAACAGACACACAAAAGGGTCATGACGCTGGTTCAACCGATCCTCCCTATCGCCAGCCCGCCCCTAGTTTCGGGTCAGGAGGAGGCATGGAACGTCTTGTTTTCTGGCCTGCAGAACGAAGTTTTACACAGTCTTTATACCGTTCTTTGTCGCAAGGTCACACGTTGTAAACAAACTTGAGTCGACCCACTGTGCAGTAAAGCTTAGGAGTGACATTGGATAAACAGACAAACTTCATATGTCTGTGGTATCCCCAAAAGCAGACACCTTTGATACAAGAACTAGCAGGCGGTCACATAGCTTGTTGTGAATGCCCGGCAGAGCTGTGTCTGTAAAGTAGTGATGAGAAGGAATCTTTTACCGTGGCTCCAGGTGCTCCGGGAGACTGTGAAATCCGACGTTTGCAACCACAAACAACGGCTGGTCATCCACTGTGATCAGTCCGGCTATAGTCTTTTTGATCTTTTCGCCGTCCTTAGGTAATTTCTCCTTGTTTTTTAACATATCTTTAGGCTGGTACAGTGTTTTTGTCAGAGTGGCGTATCAGATCCGCAGTGTTGCATGCAGCTCAGTCTTTTCCACCAGACAAAATGCCTAATTTGCACACATTACACGTGGCTGCTTTGCTGTCCAGTTTAAAATACATTCAAACTGCAGACATTGTCGCTCTAGTGAGGCGACATGTTTGCCCTGCATTAGCCCACTAGCAGGCGGCACACTATTGTATTGAACGAATTTCCCGCCTGCCGTAAATTGTGTGATGTTACGGTGTTGTTGTCGTCCATTCAACAGTGAATATTGATGAAGTAATGAATGAAGATGAATTAATTGTTGAAATTAAAACTAAGCCCCTGTCAATCCGTCTGACAATCTCTGTCTCAGGATGAATTTAAAACGTCATGCTTGTTGTTTTATAAGGTTATATCTGATCATTTCCACCCGATTCCGATCATTTAAAATATTTTAACACCCTGCGATTTTGCAAGTTCTCCCACTTCGAAATTATGTAGGGGTCTGAAATTTACATTGTAGGTGCATTGTGAGAGCATTTTTTTTAAACTGAAGAAATCACATTGTCTGATTTTTAAAGAATGTATTTGTATGTTATAGCTGCTTTGAAGTATTTGAACACCTGGCAATCAGCAAGAATTCTGGCTCCCAGAGACCTGTTACTCTGCCTTTAAAAAGTCCACCTCTACTCCACTAATTAATCTAAATTAGTAATACCTGTCTGAGCTCGTTAAAGAAACCTGTCCACCCCACAGTCAATCAGACCCAACTACTACCATGGGCATGACCCGAAGCACCCGAAGAACTACAGGAAATGTTTGATCTTTGTAATTGTAAACAAACTTTAACACTGACTTTCTCAGGTGTTCAAATGTGCAGCAATGAAATACAAATAAATTCTAAAAATCAGTGATTTCCTGAATATTTTACATGCAGTCTCTCACAGTGGAAATGTACCTACAATGTGAATTTCAGACTTCTCCATAATTTTGAAGTGGGAGAACTTGCAAAATCGCAGGGTGTTCAAATACTTATGTTCCTCACTGTATCTATATATATATATATATATATATATATATATATATATATATATATATATTAAGTATGTCAAACAATTAAAATTTTGAATCTAATTAATCACAGGGTAGCTGTGATTAACAAAGGAGAGAGCCATGGCACCTTTGTTTCTAACTCCACAATCACATTTACACCCGGCCCTTTTAGTCTATTAATCTTTTAGCCAGTTGCTAAGGCAAACTAAATAGTTAAAATTTTTTGAATGTAAAGCTGATCGTTTCTTATTAATTTTGGACAACACTGAGCATCCTCTTCATGGTACTATCATACAACAACAGAGTGTCTTCAGTCAGAGGCTTCATCACTTTTGCTGCAACACAGACTGCTACAGGAGATCATTCCTGCTTACAGCCATCAGGATCTACAACAGCTCCTTGAAGAATTAAATAGTATGAGCTACAACAACAATTAATTTCTCTCTGGGATCAATAAGGTATTTTTTATTAGAATTTTTCAGAATAATAGAGGTGTTATCTGTTTATCAACACTAAACGTTTACATTACTCCCTGGTTCCCACTGTTATTATTTGCAGTTATCTTGCAGCTGCAGTGTTGGTTAGCTATGTTGGCTTGTTTGTTAGCCAAGACTTACCTAATGTGATTGCTGGAGATTGTCGCATTTTTAATAATTTGCCTGTTCCAATTGCTGCTTCTGATTGCTTGCAACCAAAGACGTCTTTTGTTTGCCTTGAAAAGGGTGAGTCACTGGAATGCAAATTTGTTGTTTTTATCAAAGTGACCAACAGCAGAAGACATTGCGTGTCTTTCTGCAGACAACACGCGCAGCGGAGCAGGTAGTGACGCAGACTGATAATCCCTACGGCCCGTGACTGAGAAGACACGTTCACATGGAACCATGGATGCAATTCGGGTCTGCCATGCTGTTTAAGTGACAAGCGAGCACTGAAAACAGTGTGTGTTGAATTGTGGGATGAACAGGCCAGGTCATTCTGTCCATGCGTTAATTGTGTTAAAAAATTATTCGCTTTAATCTCCGCTTCCATCTCCACTTCCATCTCCGATTTCCTGTCTGATCCGATCTAAACTGCTGAGCTTGACGTGTTCTTGAAGCGTAGTGCGTAAAAAATAAACCCGGTGCATAAATGTAGCAGAGGGCTGTGACAATTTGCTTCTGGGACGTGTCCAATTCGGTGCACTGAACGCCCGGTGGAAACAAACTCTTCACAACGACGGCTATTAGCTCTACGCTTCACAGACGTTACCTGCCGCTTAAAGGAGTCAAGATGGGTCAAGATGAAGAAACAATACTCACAAGTGGCACGGCCGGTGCTGCGAGTAACTGCAGCCACCAGCCTAGCCTAGAACTGGGGCGTGCACAAAGTCTTCACAAAAATAAAAAATAAATATTCACAGTGACGTACAACGTACAACCAGATCACTACGCATATACCAGTATTATCAAAACAAGCACCATGTCGAGCGACGCAGTAAGTAACAATGTTTACTTTACCATCTTCTTCCTGTTTTAAAGCTGCCAAGAACGCGCAAGGAGTGTCGATTGTCTGTAGGACAGCGCGGGAATTTCGGGCCTGAACTGGAGCGCATTTTGCAGCACACAGCCTGTTTAGGAAAATGGAACGATACATGGGTGGGCTCATTCCTTTTGGTGTATAATGCTTCAACACCCAATAGCATTAATAAACTGGACATGCATGTTAATTTTTATTAGAAATCCTGCCCCAATGCTCCTTTAAGCATCTGGCCGAAGGTCGGGGTAAAAAGTTGGTTTTGTGGAGCGGCAAAAGAAAGCTATTATTGAAAGAGGTCTAAAAGAAATCCACCTTAAAGTCAACAGTTTCTCTCACTGGAGCTGTAGATCTCTGCAGCTCATCCACAGTTACTATGGGCATCTTTACAGCTTCTCTAGTTAATACTCTCTTTCCCCAGCCTGCCATTTTAGATGGACAGAAATAGGTAGGTTTACAGTTGTGCCATATTTCATGTTTAGAGCATGGAATACTCAAAGAAAATTTGACAGTCAGTAAATTGTTCTATAACCTAACTCTGCTTTAAACTTCTCCGGAACTTCTTCCTTGGCCTGGCTGCTGTGTTCTTGGGTCTTCTAAAGCCAACTGCACTGTATTCCATTTAGAGAAAGGTATGCCACAATTTTCAGAGTTCTGTTTGTCTTCCATTTGATTATGTAGGTCTATCACATACGATTCAAATACTACACACTGATGTTTGTGGTTGCAATGTAGTAAAATGGGAAAAAGTTCAAAGAGTATGAATGATTTTGCAAGGTACAGTATAGTAGAAAGGTTTTCATCTTCAGCTCTGATGTAAGTTAATTCACAAAGAAGCTAAATGTGCAGGTGAGACTGGAAAACCATATGGGATTTTACTAAATCACTTCCTTTTTCTAGACCGATCCAGAACCATGCAGCATAGAGCATTCTCACCTGTTTGCTAGGGTCTATGTAAGGCTCGCTGTACAAGCTGCGTATCCTCCTCCTCTCTTGGGCCTTGTTGTCCGTGGGCTGCAGTGGACCTAGTGCCTTAAAGTTGGCGCTGTAGCTGGTCTCTAAGCTCGTCTTTTCATCTGGAGGCAGGTATTGAGACTTTGCCCGAATCATCTTGACTGGCTTCACGTCTTTGTAGGCCTTGAACTCAGTGCTGTGTGGGAAAACAAGAAAAAGGCATCATGAAACCACAGCTCTGGGCCTTGTTTGGTCTCTTAGCAAAGTGGAGATACACCCAGAAACTGGCTGGTGACTCACCATAAGTAACAAACAGTAATTAATCATATTAAGAACAGAACTCTTAGGTGTACGTAGAAGTTGTTACAGAAGGAGGAAAACTATTTTGTATAAGTGAGGATTTAAAAAAAAATTAAACAAACAAATATAGAAGAAGCTTTTAAAAGGGAAGCTTTTTGTTACAGAAGTAAAAACTAAGCTGCTAATACCAAATTTTTTTGCCACAGCAGCATTAGGAAAACAGAAAGCAAACACATAACAAAATACACCCAGTAGGAATTATTTCAAAATAAAACAGGACGTAAAGACAAAAAACAGAAAATAAAGTCATACAATCACCCCAAAAAAAGCACAACAAAACCCATCAACCACAATACTCTCAACTTATTTATCTAAAAAGGACAGAAGCACAGAAGAATCATTTCCCATGCTGTGAAAAGCATTCTATCTGCAGTACAAAGGGTGCAAACAATTCCATGGCTGCTGAGTGCAAAACAAAACGCCGCAGAACAGAGGTGAAAATCATGCATTATATAACAGGACTGAGGTCCATTGCTGATGCTCGAGTGGGCCAAGAAGCCTGGATGCAGAGAAATGTTATACAAGTACAGCCATCGCCAGGAGTACAGCACCACCGCATGACACCACTGTGTGTTGGTGAAAGAGGGGCAGATTGTGAGAGCAGACAGGGTTCACAGTGTGAAACACCGGTCTGTGCTGCAACATCACTGCTATTCAGCAACATATGACTGTGTAACAATACAGGCTGTGTCTCCGAGATCAGGAGGTTCTTGGTACTAAGTTTAAAAACGTAGTGTTCAGCGTCACTGGGAGGCACATTTCTGTTAAACAGCTGCAGATTTGTGTTCAGAAATAAGGTTTGATCAATTTTGATATTAAGATCAATCTATCAATCAGTTAAGAATTGGAATGGGCCGATTTTCCTCTTAATCGGCCCTGATCCCAGCCAATGAATGCACCATAGCTAAATGCTACCAGGTCCCACCTGAAAACAACTCTTCGATGTGGACCATGGTTACTGAGTAAATGAGATGCAAAGTTAGATATTTTCAATAACAGTAAGTCAGGAGAAGCACAGAGCTGTAAGAAGCTGCTTAATGGTACACAGTTTTTTCTATGATATAATTTGTATACTTGAACTGATTCAAAATAAAGTCATAAAACTATACTAACATGAATACTTCCATTTTAGTTTGACTCTTAATTTCTCTTTCTTATTATGGAAAGGTCCACTTTAACTAGTCAACCAGGCTCTGCTATCATCCTCCCTGATATTATACACTGTGTGGCTAAACCTGCTTTGGAGAGCTGACCTGCCGATCTTCTGTCAAGGAGAAGTGATGTTCAGAGAAAGAGCTCATCTGTCCAACTGAGCACTGGCACTGATGGAGGGGCAGGCTGGTCAGTTTAACCTGCTGAAGAGATTCTTGCACTCCTGAGCTTACATGGTACAATGTTGCCTATACATTGTACCAAGTGTTGCTACTGACAGAACTAGTCTAAATGTAAAAGTAGTATGTGATTATGAACAGGATATAGAGGACTAACTTGGGTTAGAGTAAGAATAAGGGGTCACAAGACATATTTTTCATTTATAAACAAATATAATAATAATAATAATAATAATAAATATATATATATATATATATATATATATATATATATATATATATATATATATATATATATATATATATATATATATATATATATATAAAAATATATAAATGATATGAAAAAAAAGTGGGCTGCACAGTGGAGTACAGTTGGTAGCACTGTTGTCTTTGCACCAAGAAGGCCTGGGTTCAAATCCTGGCCTGGGGTCTTTTTGCATAGAGGTTGCATATTCTCCCTGTGCATGCGTGGGTTCCCTCCGGGTACTCCAGCTTCCTCCCACAGTCCAAAAACTTGGCTGTTAGGTAGGGATGTGTATTGATACAAATCTGGCGATACGATATGTATCGCGATACAGGGGAGACAATGCCATATATTGCGATTTTATAAGTAAGATCATATTTTGTGATTTTTAAAACTGAATTTAACTGTAGAAAAACTGTCACAGCAATCTGAACACTCCAACCTGTTTCATACTTTAACACATCCAGTTTTATTACAAGATCTAGTTGATCCACTGGAACGAAGAAGGTAAAAAAGGCCACAAACTACCAGAGATACTTGTAATTTGACTACAAAAATGACTGTCATCAATAGTGTTAGTGTCAACATGTTACAACTCTGAACTGCAGCCACTTCCATTTCACTCAGCTATACCAGCTTATACTGATGTTTCAGCTCGCCAGAAGAATCTCATTCATTGCGTTACTATATCGAAAGCTTTCTGATTTAACAGTAATAATTACCTAAACAGCTTATTTTTTTTAAAACATCTTTTAGGCCAAACATTTAAGAGAACATGGTAAATGCCAAAAAACTGGGAATTTGAAAATTGATTTAAAGCTAGTTCCATGTTGTTCTTATGATTTGAATGCATTTTAAACCTCTAGGTGCTCTGCATGTGTCAGCTTCTTTTCTATGGTCAAACAAATTCCAAAGTGAACCGACTTTTAGCACTGTGGTGTCTCATCAGACAAACGGAGAAAGGAGAAAACACTGCAAGTAAAGTAAAAGATAACATTTTTGTCAGGGTTAAGAGCATCTACATTGTTATTAAATCTTCATGAGTGTAACACTACCGTTTCAATAAGTTAAAAAATTGTGGGGGAAAACATATTTTAACCTGCTTAGTCCCCCCTTCCCCCCCTTTACCCAACCACAACAGGAGTTGGCATATTTTGAGTTAGCATTTCTGTTGAATTTGTGTATCTCAGTACAGTCTGTTAGTATGGGGCTGCATGGTAGGTCCTGGGTTCGGATCTCATCCCGGGGTCTTTCTGCATGGAGTTTGCATGTTTTCTCTGTACATGCATGGGTTCTTTCCAGGTACCCCAGCTCCCACAGACCAAAAACATGACTGTTAGGTTAATTAGTCTCTCTAAATTGCCTTTATGTATGAGTGTGTGTGTCCTGTGTGTTCTCACCGTGGCCGCTTAGGTTCTCTCTGGGTACTCCGGACTGTGTTTTAATGCAGTGTAATGTCATTTTACTCAGTGCACTGGTGCTGCAAAGACAAATTTCCCTATTGCTCTCAAATTCCACACCCACACTGGCAGGAGATAAAGAACTGGCTGGCCTCCGTTAGAGTTTTCCGGGCAATCGATCTCAGTGTGCACAGGAACCCAGCTTTGATTCCAAGCAGCCATTCTTGTTGTGTCAGCTGGTGCAGCTCCTGGCTTCTGCTCAGCAGTTCCCTCATTTCTCCCTGTCCTGTCTAAAAACATCTGTAGCTTGCAAGCTTTTGCAACCTTTAGAGTTAAGATGGAACGTTTCAGTGCTAGATTATTCATTTAAAATCAGCACTACTGAATAATAATAATAATAATGGATTGCATTTATATAGTGCTTATAGGCCCTCATCACAACCCCATTATTCATTCACTCACTGGTGGAAGCAAGCTACAATTGTTGCCACAGCTGCCCTGGGGCTGTCTTGACAGAAGCAATGCTGCGATTCACGCCATCAGCCCCTCCGGTCAACACCAGAAGGTCACAGGTCTGACAACTCTACCACTGATCCACAGCCCCCCTGAAACAGTACAGGCACGATTTTAAAAAGCAAATTCTATTTGAAGACATGGGTCTGTGTTTGGTTACAACATCAGGGTTAACGAGTTTTATTCAACATCAGAGGTTTAATCAGAATACATTTCACTGTCAGATCTGTTTGAGCAGATTTGATAAAACCAGATTAGAGCAGTTACATAAGACAAGCAGCTTTTCCAGAGAATGTTCTGAGCCAAGGTAACAAGAGAACACTAATATTTTAAAATGGATCAAAGTAAATGCGGCTGAACCAAATACCTCTCTTTTGTAAAATGACAAATATAGGTCAGAGTTTATCTGAGATTCTGTGTGAGGCATAGAGGATTTTTGTTATTTTATGTTATTTTTCCACCTGAGAAAGAAAACTAAACCAGAAGTTCCAGAGAAATGTCTCAGACAGACTAGTGACACAAATGAGAAACATTTCTTCTTTTACAGTCTCTCTGAACTCATTGAACCTGTTTCTTTTGCATTTATTTCCCTAATAATTGTTCCCTCACTCTGCTTTTTAAATGCTTTTTATTTAACTGACACAAAAAAGCATGCAAGGCTGACAGGACAAAGAAAAGCTTTTGTCCTGAAACAGAGTGGGTAGCAGAAAGAACAAAGGCTCCAACAAAAGCTTCTGCCTCTTGATTTATTGTTGTGCAAAAATGGCATTTAAAACATAATGGAGAGAGTTGGAATAGGAAGACTGGATGGGAGGGTTTTTCGGTTGAAAATACAGATCCAGATAAAATACCCTGGTGAACATGGGGGTTGGCAAAAAAAAAAAAAAAACCAGTAGCTTTCAGCATTTTCCCAGGTAAACAAATGAGCCTCTTGATCAGAGTACTCTGTGTTCACAAAAAAGTCCAAATTGTTGTCAGTAAATAGCAATTTAGCTATTTTGTTTTGGTTTTAAACCCAAGACATGCAGAACTGCACCATATTATCAGATAAACCACAGCTGTTTCCAACCAAATATTTGAGAGAAACACATCTCAGATTTTCTGTTCAATTTTTGATTGTTAGATCATTAATTTATTTAAACTTTCTGGCTATAACAATTATTAGGTTGCATTGGGAAATGTTTAATGAAAAAATAAAGAAAACTCCCTAAGTTCATTCAAAGAATCAGAACAGGATACTCGGAGTATTAAACTAAATAGACATGACTCAGACTTGGAGGGTACAGAGTATGAGCCAAAACAGAACAGAGAACACAGCAATGAACTAAAACTTGAAAAATGAAATAAAAGAAAACAACTAATGTGGCTACACCTTCTAGACCCCAAAATAAATGTCATAACAGAAAGAAACTAAATATAAAAAGCAGAAACCAAATAAAATTATGAAAATAGGCAAGAAGAAATGAGAAACCACTGCTCTACTCAGTCTGTTTGCAACAGCACAATTGAAATAAATTGACAACAAGGGAATAATAAAGAAACACAGTAGCACCTGGCAAGAATAACCTAAAGAGATACTATAAATGATGAGGAGAGAAAACACAGAGAAAGACTCAGAACCTAGGCATGAGAAAACGACAACACAGCCAATTCCGAGGAACATTAATAAACAGAAAATAAAAATAAAAACTATAAAACCTACTTATTCTACAAAGAAAAATAGTTAAACACTACCAAGAATAAGAACCTTAGACACTACTGAACTATTATATCTGCAGCCAAACAGGATTTTACTATTGTTTCATAACAAAATAAATTATATTCACGATTTGATCCGGGTTACAGTTCAGAAGGCAGTTAAATCCATTATTTTGTCAACAGTGTGCACTTCCACCCTCCCATTACGACACACACACAACCTCCCCAAAATGCATAAAAGGCTTGATGGAAAAATGCTAATGGCCCATCCATAAACATGACTGTTAGGTTAATTGGTCTCTCTAAATTGCCCTTAGTGTGAGTGTCTCCACGCATGGTTGTTTGTCCTGTGTGTCTCTGTGTTACCCTGCGATGGACTGGCGACCTGTCCAGGGTGTTCCCTGCCTCTCGGCCAATGATTGCTGGAGATTTGGACCAGCCTAGTTTATACTTTTCCATCAACAAGTTTGCACGCACACGTATTGAAGGAGATGTTTTCCTTTTATACTTCGTTGGGGTGTCAGTGTTGCAAAGGAACAATGGAACAATGACCGACACAGATTGGGTTGTGATTGAGCTGGAAAGCGTTTTACTAGAAGTGCAGCTCCTTCATACTCTAAGAAAGCATGTAAACAACCAAACAGCAGTCTGTTTTGTTTTTCTCTATACATCCTGGTGTTTAAAATCAACAAAAGACCATATTAGTTAAACTGGCCTTGCAATATAAAACATCTAGTGCCAAAAAGCTGCATTGACTACTAATTACATCGACTACAGGTAAAATGATCTGGGGCTGATGTTAGGCTTACCAATCATAGATGTGCGCTCTCCTCTGCGTTTTACGGATAGTAAAAAAAAATGGGCTCTACTCCTCTGTGTGTCCTTGCATGAGTGATGGAGAGCCCTTGTGTCGCCCGATAATGGCACTGGGTGTCTCCGAAAATAGAGAAATTTGTTCGATATGAGTCCAATTCCAATTCGTGATGCACCAAAAATGTCATCCTCCACCCGTAATCAATTGGTGATTCTGGATATTTAGACACCTCTACCTGCTCTCGCTATAATGTCCACCTCAAAGGTGTTATTCCACTTAATCACCTTTTAAAGTAAGCAATTCACAAAGTACAATGGTGCAAACAAAAAGCCACAAGTCTACTCTTTAACGATAATGTCGGATTTCCAGACTATTTAACCCCTGTTGTTGAAGCTCAGACTATAGTCAAAGAGTGAAGCTCTTGCTTTGACCTCTAGCAGCTTTCAACCCCTCATCTTTGGCTGAGGTTAACCCCTGAGGCTGATTGTTTTCAGTACACAACCTGACTGAAAGACTTTTCTTTGTGGAAATCCAAGCAGAGATAGGTAATTCTCCCATTAAGACATGTACCAAATTATAATTGCAGGCTAATTCAGTGTTTAAACCCCTAGCAATAGATCTCAGTAGCAACTAAATCTAAGTGAGGATGACTTAGACTAGAGTACAGACAGTGGACTATTAAGTATTTTAAGTACCTAGGTGTTCACCTGAACAATAAACTGGACTGAAGCCACAACACTGATGCTTTCTACAGCAGTGGTTCCCAAACTATTTCTGCTGGGCCCCCTTTGGTTAAAAATAAAAATTATTCATTAATAAAAAGTAATAATTACATAGGGGGTGACCCCATGTAATTATTACTTTTTATTAATGAATAATTTTTATTTTTTATTAGTTTCACTCATAAACTCTCTCTGTGCACAATTGGTTTAAAACGCAAAGAACTCTGGGGGGGAAAATTGTAAAGGTTTTGCAAAACGGAGGTCTTCAATAATCAACTTTTCAGCAATTGGTGTGGCCCTGCTGTGATGTCACTTTATCTGCCAGGTGGAGGTGTGTGTTTGTGCTCTGCATCACTGAATTTGGTTCATTGAACATTGCTTTTAGAAAGATGCCAGTATATGACAGTTTCATAAAAAACTTGTTACAGTAAAATTTGTGGCCAAGATCACTACCCTCTTCCTTCAAAAAGATGCAAATCCCATCTCGTAGCTTAAAGACCCTAAAAGCACCTTCTCACGCGGTCTGTCGGAGCCCATTTTCCCGCACAGTACAGCAAAAATCGTGACTTCGACAGGCTGTGTTTTGATGTAGCTTATTATGCCGAAGACATTGATCATTACATTATTCAGCTCATGACTCGGCTGTTTAGACTCCAGTGCGCCGTGTATAATGCAGCGTGTGCTCTGCAATATTGGGGCTTGAAAACGGCCCTGTCGGCCCGGCCCTATGCAGTGGAGACATGTGCATTTCAGTAAGGTCCGGTCAGATTACCCTGAAGTCCTGACAGTGGAAACGCACCTTTTGTATGAGCTCAGTTGAGCATTTGCATTTATGTGGGAGCCTCGTCACAAACCTGTCAGTTATATTAGCTTTTAAATTTTATCCTTTCATACCGTGCCCCCCCTGCAATGACTCTGCAGCACCCACTTGGGAACCACTGCTCTATAGGAAGGGTAAGAGCAGACTCTACCTGCTGAGGGCGCTCCTAATGTCCTTCTTTGTCTCTGTGGTGGTATCAGCCATCTATAATGGTGTTACCTACAGCTAAGAGGAAGCAGTTAGATAAGATCATCAGGAAGGTCAACTCTATTCTAGCATGTCCCCTTAACCCAGTCCAGGTGGTGGGAGATAGAAGGACTTTGGCTAAAATACCATCACTGATGGAAAGTGCTGTTACTGAGCTGGAGAGCTCCTTCAGTGACAGACATTGCAGCATTTTAGATGCATCAAGCATCAAGGAACATTATCATAGGTCCTTCCTCCCACCAGCCGTAAGACCCTATAACCATCCCTGCTCACAACAAACTCAATGAATCTTTACATCCCTGCTGTAATTTGTAGGTCTTTTTAGGTTCAAATAAGATTTCTGCTGTTCTGTTTTTATTTCTCACATTTTGTAAATAGCCTGTTTTGTTTTAAATCACAAATACACATGTATGTTCTGTACATAATTTAAAATTACCCTGCTCAGTTGCACAAATTCGAATCTTACTGCACATTATTTTAGTGTTGTAATTTTGTCCTTCCTGTACAGTATATATATTTTTCCGTTTTTTTGTATTTTCTTCTGTAAATCTAAAGGTTCTGATTGCCTGTCACTATGCAGCTGTTACACCTGAATTTCCCGTCCGTGGGATAATAAAGGATGCTTCTATTCGTATTTCTAGATGACAGATGTTATCTACAGTGTGACTGAAAAACAAGGTAAAAACAGAGGGGAAGATATGCCTTCCCTCTGGTGATTTTAAACTTGTGTCTAATATTTGTGGGTCTTGTGATGTTTCCCTCCTTTAATTTAGTGGTATAAAAGTTATGTAATATTTTTTATTAAGAGTTATATCCATACTGTAGTAAAGACAAAAAAAGATTGACACATTTTTTAATCGATGTCACCCATCGCATGTGCTGAATCATACTAGATTAGAATCAACCCAAATATGTGCTTAAAATTTTTATTTTTAAAGAATTTTGCCCTGACACTGCTACTTTTGTGTTCAGACGTCTGTTGCACACACTTTAAAAAATTTACGTAAAAATGACAGTAAATAACTATAAAATGGCTACAGTAAATGACTATTAAATTGAAAAAAGTTAATGATTGTAATACATATGTTAAAATATTTTAAATCGAGAAATGGTAGTGTTTTTGTTTTTCTGGTACTAATATTTTGGAAGAAAATAAATTTACACTAATATTCTGTAAAACAAAATCCATAAAACTGTTTGCAATTAATCACCTTACACCTTTTTCCAATGTATTTTCATATATTGTTAAAGATGAGATTCACATCATTTGGTGTGGCATCTGTATTTCAAATGTTTTATATTAGAAGTTAATGGAGTGTTTTTAACCCTTTGATGCGCAACATTAAGGAAAAGCCACTCATGTTTTTATCTTTATCATCGCAGAAAATTACTTTCAGATTTAGAATCTTAGGCATTCCACACCCCAGTTCGGAAGGTAAAGATAAAGCTCCTCAAGTTGTTTGCCAACCATAATAAAAGAGAAGAAGAAGATTTTTAAACACTCATTTATTCTCTTTTATAAAAACAACCACATCATCAGCATATGCTGATAAAACAAACTTGTCGTTAAAACCTGGTAACACCAAGCCATGCATGCTTGATCTGATTTTACAGAGGAGGGGTTCCAGAGAAAGAACATAGAGCATCCCAGACAGGGCACAGCCCTGCCTGACACCCCTACACACCTTGGTCTTCCATAGAAAGCACTGTTCAACACGGTCAAATGCCTTTTCTTGATCTAATGAGATCAGACCAACACCGGTCTCCAATGAACTGGAGACCTCCAAATTGTGCAGAATCAGGTAGATGTTGTCTACCATGGACCTGCCAGGCACAGAGTATGTCTGGTCGTGATGAATGACCTCCTTCATAGCCTCCCGCAGTCGTAGGGCCAAGGCCTTGGACAGGATCTTAAAGTTCGTACACAGGAGGGAAACAGGACGCCAGTTCTTGATATCCTGCAGATTTCCTTTCTTTGGAAGGAGAGGGGAGGGATAACTGCTCTGCGACAGGACAATGGTAGCCCTCCATACACAAAGCTTTCATTAAACACTTCAAGGAGATCAGTTGAAATAATGTCCCAGAAAGCTTTATAAAATTCAACAGTGAGTCCGTCAATACCAGGAGCCTTTTGACCCTGCATTGTTCGTAGTGCAGCATGAAGTTCATCCACAGATAGAGGGCCAATCAGCCTGGAGCATGTCTCATCTGAGACCCTTAGTAGAGACCGGCAAGAAAGTCCTCTTGTAAGTCTTTTTTCCCCCCATGTACTTACACTTGAATAATGAGGAATTACAACTCACTGCTCTCTTCTTTATCAGTGCCCGTTCTGTCAGCTCATGTCCTTCATCTGACAAGAGAGAGTAAATGATCTTCCTCTGGACGTGTTTCTTCTCCAGGCCAAAAAAGTAACTGGAGGAGGCATCCATCTGGGAGATGTTTTGAACCCCAAGAGCAAACCAGAGCACCCTTGTACTTTTGTGTCAAGCAGGTTAGCCAAATGGGCTTTTTTAGTTTGAAGGACTTCAATGTACCCTTGATTTCCTGTGGATTCACTCAATCGCTTAAGTTCCACAATATCAGTCTAAAAATCCATGACAGATCTAGTGATGTTATTAAGATTGTGCTGTTGACAAAGCAGTTTAACCTGCACCTTTCCTTGATCCCACCATTGTCTCAGAGATGAGAACTCACCCTTTCTCTGTTTAAAACAAGTCCAAAAAAACATAAAAGCCTCCCTAAAACATCTGTCAGCAGCCATAGTTGAAATAAAATGCCAGTGGGCACTTTTAGGTGAAATATGTGTGCAAGACACACTACATTCAACTAACACATGATCGGTAAAACCAACAGGTAGGATTCTGCACAATTTAAAAACATTAAAATGATGTGAAAAACAATAAAAACAATCTAAGCGAGCTAAAGAAATCATACCCTCATGTGTATTGTCTGCAGTCTGCATGCATCCTTCTCCACACATCCACCAAACCATGATTGCAGACCAGCCGCCCCAGGGCTTGCTTGGAAAGTAAATTAGGCTCTGCGTGGTTACCATCTAAAAGCTCATTTTCAGTACAGTTAAAATCTCCTCTTAAAAATAAATAATCACTGACATTAAACTCCGTCAACTTTTCACTTACAGTGTGAAAAAATGAACTCTTTCTGTTCCAGCATTAGGAAAATAGAGATTTAAAAAACAACAATAAAAAGATCAAAAACAGCAGTCACCAATAAAGCCCTCCCCTGAACAACTGTTTCCACTCGTTTTAGAACATACATTTCCCACTCCTGCACTCATACCTTCATATCCTACCTTTCACGGTAATACCGGTACAATGTTAGGGAATGATAAGAAAATGAAATAACGCGATACAATATGGGTGAAACACGCATGCGCAGTGCCTTTGTTTTCATCTGATCTTATGCACATGGGGGAGGAAGCATGGCGTCGTAAGAGACTAAGGAGGGCGAAAGCGGTTCATTGATTGACACAGATGAACCAGAATTGGTTAGCAAAAAGGGTGCAACTTCCGTGGTGTGGAACTGGTTTGGTTTTTGCCTGTCAGATGCACAGAAAAGCATAATTTTTTGCAGAACCTGCAAGCAGACCGTCGTTGTGAAGGGAGGTAACACGACAAACTTGTTTCATCATTTGAAGCAAAAGCACTTGTTGGAGTACAACAAAGCTGTTAAAGCACTTGAAGAGGCATTACCTCAACTAGGTTGGTGAGACCAAAGAAGCTGGCTCAACAAACAATTGGCGTAGCTTTAAATAGCTGCACACCGTATGATAAAAGCAGCAAACGCTGGGGGTAACTAACTAATGCAGTGACACATTGTTTGGCCCGAGATATGATCCCCATTCAGAGTGTGCAAAGAGAGGGTTTCACAAAGATGCTTAAAATGTTTGATCCCTGTTACAAGCTGCCCTCCAAGAAATACTTTTCTAAAGTCGCCTTGCCTGCTTTATATGAGGATTGAAGTGTCAAACGCGCTGTCTTCAGTGGAGTTTTTTGCGTCCACTACGGACATGTGGTCAAGCCGTACATACGACCCCTACATGAGTCTCACAGTACACTACGTAGACAAAGACTGGAAGCTACAAAACAAGTGCCTTGAAACAAGTTTTTTCCCCGAGGACTATACTGGGGAAAATATAGCCAAAGGGGTTAAAAAAATTTTCAGTTTGTGGAATCTTCCGGAGAAAAAACAAGTGTGTGTGACGACAGACAGCGGGGCGAACGTTGTGAAAGCCATCGCGCTCAACAACTGGACCAGACTTTCATGCTTCAGACATCGCCTGCACATTGCAATAGGTAAGTTAATTATAACGTCAGATCCAGCATTTTTTTCTATTATTAGCCTGTGACCCGGGAATCGTGGGTTATTACTACAGTTTAATTGTGCGAATGCTGTTAAGTATATATATATATATATATATATATATAATAAAACTTAAGCATCATTCATTCCACACTGTATATTTTGCTTTGGATAGTGACATGTTTAAAAAAAAAAGTATTTTAGAGAGAAGTGCGAAGGACCCAAGGATAGAACGAGCAGTTGGAGTGGGAAAGAAGATTGTTGCTGCTTTTGGCCACAGCTGGAAGTGCCAGCGAGCACTGCAAGATGCCCAAAAAGAACCGGGCCTACCAGAACACAAACTCATAACTGAATGTTGCACTCATTGGGGTTTAAAGCAGAGGATGATCCAACGGCTCCTGGAACAAGAAAAGGATATAGCACAGGTTTGAGCTGCAGACAAAACTACAAGGCATCTTATGTTGACATGGCAAGACATTGAGGTGCTTGACTCAATCAGCACTGCATATAGTCCACTTCTAGAGTTCACAGATGCTTTTTCTGCTGAAGAATATGTGACCATTTCATGTGTTAAGCCTGTTCTGCAGATTTTTAACAATGACCTATTAAAAGTAAAAGAGAGTGACACTCAGCTGACCAAAGACATCAAAACAGCAATACTTGACTACATGAACAAAAGCTACAAAGACAGTGTCACAGAGAGGTTTGTTAACATGGCTTATCTCCTTGATCCACATTTTCGTACAGAATATTTCAGTGAGAGTGAGAGCGAAGCCATCAAAGTTCGAGCCATGAGTGAATTAGAGCATTTTCTGTCAGACCAGGATAGCACAGCTCCAGGTGTTTCAGAAACCCTTACTTCATCTGCTGGAGACCAGACAAGTCAGGTAGCTGCTAAAAAGCCAAAGAAGAGTCTCTGAAGTTTTTTGAAGGGACCGGTTAGTGTCAAGGCAGATGTAACTACAGAGAGGTTATTTTCTGAAATAACCAGTTATGTGAATAGTCCACCAGCAGACAGTGAGTGTGATCCACTTATGTGGTTGAAAATTCACATTCACATTCAACTTTTGGTACAAAGTTATAGCTTTAATATATGTAAAAAAACAGCTGCTTGTTAAAGTGAAAATATTGTATTTTGCACTAATAAAGTTGTGCAGTTTTAAAGTATGTTGTCTCGTCAGTCATATGGTCATTTGCCCTTATTTCGTTATCGCAAATTTTCAAATCTATATTGTGATATATATTTTTGTCCATATTGCCCTGCCCTAGTCTGGGCAGAGGTGAATTAGCTTAGGAAAACAATCTTAAGGTTTGTTTTTGTCTATTTCACTGTGTTATTGCTGCATTTGAAAGATTTAATTCTTCAGGTCGTTTGAGTGTCGGCCTGTGGTATGAACTGTTTTTTAAAGGTCTATAACCGACTGGTAGTCGCTTTTAAATCATGCAACATGAGTTACTCCATCTGACCGGAGTTTTTTTTTATTCTTTGGTGCTAAGCGAAAACACGAGTGGCTATTAGCTACATTAGCTTTGCACAGTTTTATCAGATTAGTGTGGCCTGCTTTTGCAGACCATCCGCACTTCATAAACAATAAAGATTGCTACCAACATTATTCAAAATACAGATAGGCTTTAAAATAGATAGTTTAAACACCAAAAACTAATTGTATAAGTCGTTTTTTAAAACCGCTTTTTTGTATGTCGAAATACTAAATTAGATCCATCACTACGGTGACCAATCCACAGAATAGAATCAATTCTCCAAAAGGTTATTGATTTCCATTTCAGCAAATGGTTTAATGAAACATTACATATTTTTATTTCACTTCTGCTTTGCATTGTGAATTGGTGGTTTGAACACAAATTATAAGGTACTAATTAGTTTTTAAACTAATTACAATTAGTTTACACTAATGTAGCTTCAATCCCAAAACTCTTCAATACAAGCCTTGGTCTTTAAGCATAAATATTCATACTGAACTGTGACATCACAATTAATTTATTGGTTATTGTTTCTACTTTGCATATTTGTCCATTTTACGTTTGGTAGTTAGTTTTATTATTCATTTTTCCTGTTTCTCAGTAGTTTAGTTGGGTGTTAGTAGCTTAGTGAGAATGAGTGTTGAATAAAGCATTTTAATTGAAGGTTGAATTCTTTTTGTAATAAACTCTTGAATTTTGGAAAGTTGTTGTTTGTCACTGTTCCACATACATGTGTATTAAGTTGCTGTTCAAAGAACGGCAGCAAGTTATTCCTTCATCTATTGTTTAATTATCTCAGCCTTATCAGGCAGGTAACCATAAACATTAACTGAGACTGAACTATGCGGCCATTTATTAATTCCTGGATCCCAGGTGGTGCCCCAAACTTGGAAATATTTTCATAAAATTATTAATCTTAATAATTGGCCAAAGCAATTATTCATAATTATAAAGAGCCAAAACCTACCTATTTGTGTCACAACAAGGAAAAAGGGACTCTTTATTAAAGCCCTTCATGTTTTTTGTGTCCTGAAGAAAGCTCCTAATAGCAGCAGCAGGACACATCTTTTCCTTGGTTTCTGAAATTTGAGTGAAGGACATGTCACTCTGATCAGAGAACCAACTCTCACTGTTACTGTCTTCTGAAAGATCAGCTTTTTTACCTAGCTGCCTGACACTCTGCTTGCTGGCCTTAGCTCGAGCTTCTGCAACCGTTTCACTTTCAACCAGACACATCCCTTTTTTTACAGTGCCGTTTTCATGTGGAGCAGGAACTTCAAGCTCCATCTCTTCAGCTCCTCTCGAAGGATTTGCTTCACTAACCTGCCCAGCACAAGTACCAACAGTTTATTTGATTTCTCCTTCTGTAACCTCACCAGACTTGGTTAACCCTGCAAGATTATCAGCAGTTACACTTTTTATTCCCGTTTCTTTGACGTCACACCCTGCAGTCAAGTCTCCCACCGCTTCCTCCTGCACAACTATACATCTTATTTCTTCACCTCCACCACCGTTTTTATCTATTTTCCTCTTTCACACAACTCACTTCCATACTGGACTCATTCTCTCCGTTACCTGTGTGTCCCCTTCCTTCGATGTCATCTCCTGATTTTTGTCCACACTAGACTCCATGACAACTGACCCCGTAGCACCGAGCACTGCAGGGACAGGTCCCGTCACCGGGCGCCTCAGCGCCGGGGTCCACGACGCCAAGCCTCGAGGGGCTCCGCAGAGGCAGAGCTCTTTTGCCACGCATCAGCCAACACCGAACTGGTCTTGTTTGGACACACCCTAATGGTGTGTCTCTCTTCCCCACAACCAAAACACTTCATAGCAGAAGACGTAGCAAACAATATATAATCATAATCATCCACTCTGACATGTAAACGCAGGTTGAACTCTTCTGATTTGTTGGGAAGAATAATGAATACCTAACGTCTGTGGGAAACAACACGACTCAGTAATGGTGATTTACATCCAGAAAAAACTTTTAAAATTGGGGATAAAACCTTTCCATGTCTGGAAAGCTCCCATTTCAAAAACTTGTCACTAATGAACGGAGGGACGTTGGACAAGGTGACGTGAGTAGCAGGTTGTGCCGGCGGGACAACAGACACAAATGCCCCCCCCAACACTGATCCCCTTTTCCACCAGCCAATTTGCCTGCTCCACCTTCTCAACAAACAGGACCACAGCTCCATTCATCCAAGCAGCAGACTTCACAGAGCTGTGTCCAATCACCTCCCGCACAGCCAAAACAACCTCCTTCAGGCCACACAGAAAACCGGCACTGACCCTCATGTCATGTTTCCATGTGAGCGTGGCAAAGCCACCAGCACCGGCCATGGCTTCGAATGGTCAACAGGCCAAAGAACAACCCCCCCACCCCCCCAGAAAAGTTTGAAAAATCAAACACTCAGAAATCACTCTCACTCACCTTCCACTCTACTTACACTCAGAAGAAGAAGAACTTTAAACTATAATAATCTTATAAAGTATAAGAAGGCCCAGGCTGTAGTGCGGAAAGTCATTCGGATAGAAAAAAAAAGGAAACGTAGTCAGGCCTTTTGTAATACAATTCCCAGAACTACATCAGTAGGAGAAATATGGGCTGCAATTAGGAGTATGAGGGGTACCAGGAAAGAGCGACACTATCCAGTTTTAAAGATACAAGGTGAAGTAGCAGTATCTAATGACGAAAAGGCAGAAATGGTTGCAAAGGCATTAATAAAAATTCACAGTTCTGATAATCTGACAGAGATGGGTAAAAAAGAAAGAGAGGAGCCTGAGGTACGCCTCAGGGCAGTGTGATAAGTCCGATCCTTTTTTCTATAATGATTGATGACATGTTTGCACAGATGGATAGTACTATTAGACGGTCATTGTTCTCTGACGATGGAGCATTGTGGAAAAGACGGAGAAATGTTCATTAAGTTACAACTAAAATGCAAGCGGCAGTGGATAGCATGGAGAAATGGTTCAATCAATCAAACTTTATTTATAAAGCACCTTTCATACAAAAAATGCAGCTCAAAGTGCTTTAAATGACCCCACATAACCCAGATTCCCATCCCTTTCCCACAATTATAAAAATGAAAAGACAGTTATTCCCCCTTCCCAAACCCATTTCCTAGACACACACAGACACACACTGGCACACATCCAACCACAAACACACACAGACATCTTCCCAAAATGCGTGGTTATATTCATGGGGATTTAGGTTTTCTGTAGAGAAAACTAAAGCAAAAATCTTTACATGAAAAGGAGAGTTGGTGCAACTATCCAGATGTATGGACAAGTAATTGAACAAGTTAAAGAATTTAGGTTTTTGGGAATGTGGATAGACTCGAGAATAACAGAATGTACATGGCAATCATATGGTGTCAAAGTGTAAGAAGGGGGGGATCAACATTAAGGAGGATTTACGTGGCATTGATTAACTAGGTGTTAGACTATGGAAGTGTTGCATATGGGTCAGCAGCTGCAACAGTTTTGAAGCAACGTGGGGTATTCCAATCATGTGCATTGAGGATCTGCTGTGGGGAAATCAAGACTTCTCCTGTGTCGGCTCTTCAGGTGGAGATGGGTGAGACGCACTTTAGGCAATAGTAATGCATTACTGGGTGTATCTTAAAGGACATGCTGAGAACTGTCACCCAACAGTAAGACCATTATTGCCAAGCTTTCAGGCTACAAGGAAAGAATGCTGATCTACATCGAGCATCTGAAGAACAACATGCAAGTCCTCAAGCACTTAGGATCCAAAACCACTTCCAGTTATTTGGAGACCATCAGAAACTGTTTACCATGTTGAATGCCCACCACTATCAAGTCCAGATAAAAAGAAACTTTATGTCAACCACTGCAATTTTAAAATGTTTTAAATGCTGTTGACTATGTTTATTCTGTACTTTTGTTTTGAACACTTCAGGCAGTGTTAAGTAAAAGTAACAGGTTATTGTGGTAAGGTGCTGCATATCTTCTGTTCAGGTCTGTTGTGGAGAGTGTAATCTCTTCATCCATCATCTGTTGGGGTTGCAGGGGCAGAGCCAGGGACTTAAAAAGGCTCAGGAACCTGATAAAGAAGGCTGGTTCTTTTCTGGTGACGACTGTGGAACCTCTGGAGATGATGGTGCAAAGAAGGATTCTTCATAAACTCAAGAAAATTATGGACAACCCTAAACATTCTCTCCATGAGACTATCCTACAAGAGTGTCTTCAGTCGGAGGCTTCTTTAGTTTCGCTGCAATACAGACCGCTACAGGAGATCCTGCCTGCCCACTGTCATCGGGATCTACAACAACTCCTTGAAGAATTAAGAAGTATGAGCTCCAACAACATTTAATTTCCCTCTTGGATCAATAAAGTATTTTTCTATTTAAATAGAATTTGAATCTGCTACTTTTTTTAAAATCTATTTGACATTCTGACATCTGAATATAATGGGAGTTATATGTCTTCCTAAGGAAAATCATGATTGCTATTTTTTTATCACATACGCTTTAAAAGGAACTTCGGCTATTAAGACAAGTTGCTCTAAATATTTTACAAATTATCTCTGCTACATGAATTTTTGTTTAAAAATTCCTAAAATCTTTTGGTTATTCATTTAAAAAAAATGTTTAAACGTTTTTTAACACTATTTTGGAGGTATGATGGTATGATGGCGGCCATATTTTACATGCACAATGCATTTCTGGGATGACAACGTACATTTTCCAGTAACAACAGATCACAATTATAGAAGTAGACACAAGACTGAAGTGGACAAACAAGTACACAAGGATCACAGTAAGTCCCAAGATTTGTTCCTCTCATGTGATGAGTCTAGTGAACCAAAGTCGCAGTGCAGCATGTATGACCCTGAATTTATTGTAAGTTCATCTGAATTGTCTCAGCGCAAGTTAGAATCTCAAACTTAAACTAATGCAAATAAAACATGATACTTTTTCTAGTTTATAAGGAACAGTTAAGGAAATCATTGAAACACTGTATAAAGTGTGGCTCACCTATTGTCCAGGAAAAACCTGGATCACAGCTGACTATTGGACTCATGTTTGCTAGCAGTTGTAGTTACAGATGACAGTCTCAGCCTACTTTGAGTAGCACTAAATGTGCAGGAAACCTTCTAACAGCATCAGTTTTTTCAGTGGCATTCATTTAGCTAAATTAGAGTTTGTGTAGTAATTTGAACCTAAAAAACAATAAGTGAAGACACATTCACATCATTAAAAAAAAGGTATGTGTTTCCTGTCAGACAGAAAGGCAAAAAAAGTTGTGGACTTCTAGGTAGTTAGTGCCACTCAAGTTTTAAACTCTAATGGCAGGGAAATCAAAAGATTTAAAGATGCTCTCAAAACTATTGAGGAAAATAAAGTTAAGGTCTCTACCATCTCCACTGACCATCATCCTCAAATTGTGAAAGAAATTAGGTTCAGTAATCCTGAAAAGCTTCACCAATTTGATCCCAGGCATGTGGGTAAAGAAGTGTCCAAAAAACTGGCAGCCGAAGCAAAAAAAAATTTTGTGAGGAGCTCGGAGCGTGGTTTCAATCCATCATCAATCATCTAATGCTGTGCTTTAAAAAGAGAAATGTATATCAGTAATACACCATGTCACCAACTGACATGACTGGCCAGGGAACAGACACTATCATCAATGTGCTCACACACCTCTTAATGACACAATCCAGAGAGGTAAGCTTTGGTAGGCCAAAGCTTTGGTTGGCCAGGATCTGAAGCCCACAATACACTTGTGAAGATTTTGACGGAAAAGCGACTTTTGAAAGACCTAGATCATTTGACAATGCGTGTTCACACAAGAGGTATGATATATTGAGGTATAATAATGATTTACAATATTTTACTTATATTTTCTTACATCTTATTTATTAGCATGATATGACTCACGCTTTATTGGTGTCAAATTTGTTTCAGGTGTATCACTCCATGTACCTAAAATACCTCCCAAAGAGAACACACTTTGGATATGATGTAATGATCCATGCTTGCTGCTCTGGGTCATAACAACAATGTGAACAAGTAACAAGTGTGTAAACTGTAACAATTCCTTAAGGTAACCTATGTTGGTATGGTATGTTGTATCAAAGTGTATCAAACACTTCTATACATTTTCATATCCATGTTTTTGAACAGGCTGTTAACAAGATGGGGAGTGTTGGCAAACCCAAGCTCAAAATCTCATGGAGCAAAATCCACAAGACATTTAGAGAAAGACCTTTGACTGTTGGAAAAGACTATAGCTACATGGCAACTATGATGGCAGATTTTCTCTCTGTGTTGGATTCAAACTGGGATATGAACATGGGAGTGAATCTAACACACGTCATGGCTCCACAACAAAGACAACCCAGAGCCCATATTATATTTCAAACTGAACTGTTTTCACAGTTCAAGTAGCTACACCATTACTAATAAATTATATTCACACAACTATAGTTCAAAAGTACTAGCATTTATTTTGATTTATAGGCAACAGCGGCACTGTTTAAATGATGGTATGAGATAAAACCTTGACAGTTGCATAACACTTAAAACAAACTAACAGACGGGAGGGAGGGAAATATGGCTGTAAAAGATCAAATTGCAATATGATATGATATTGGAAAGATTGGTAAATTGTGATAGTGTATTCATTTATGCGCTTCTCTTCACTGTTTTTATTGTAACAATGCCAGAGTTAATATTAAAAAAGGAGTAGCATCAGGTGTTATGATGAACATTAGATTGGATATATGAGTTGGTAGTTGAAAAATATTTTTAAGGACACTGATAGCCGTAGTTTTCTGTGTAAGAGAAAAAAAATACAAACTTAACTAAAATTGTGGTCAAATCAAAAGCAATAGTCTTGGCTTAACAACTTTGTGGTATTCTGTTTAACCATACTGCCCACTCCTACTATAACATAAAGTTTCATGTTCTAACTTTTGATGGTATTAATAACATGGTAGAACACTACATTAAAATGGGAACTATACAGGTCCTTCTCAAAAAATTAGCATATTGTGATAAAGTTCATTCTTTTCCATAATGTAATGATAAAAATTAAACTTTCATATATTTTAGATTCATTGCACACCAACTGAAATAATTCAGGTCTTTTATTGTTTTAAAACTGATGATTTTGACATACAGCTCATGAAAACCCAAAATTCCTATCTCAAAAAATTAGCATATTTCATCCGACCAATAAAATAAAAGTGTTTTTAATACAAAAAAAGTCAACCTTCAAATAATTATGTTCAGTTATGCACTCAATACTTGGTCGGGAATCCTTTTGCAGAAATGACTGCTTCAATGCGGCGTGGCATGGAGGCAATCAGCCTGTGGCACTGCTGAGGTGTTATGGAGGCCCAGGATGCTTCGATAGCGACCTGAAGCTCATCCAGAGTGTTGGGTCTTGCGTCTCTCAACTTCCTCTTCACAATATCCCACAGATTCTCTATGGGGTTCAGGTCAGGAGAGTTGGCAGGCCAATTGAGCACAGTAATACCATGGTCAGTAAACCATTTTCCAGTGGTTTTGGCACTGTGAGCAGGTGCCAGGTCGTGCTGAAAAATGAAATCTTCATCTCCATAAAGCTTTTCAGCAGATGGAAGCATGAAGTGCTCCAAAATCTCCTGATAGCTAGCTGCATTGACCCTGCCCTTGATAAAACACAGTGGACCAACACCAGCAACTGACATGGCACCCCAGACCATCACTGACTGTGGGAACTTGACACTGGACTTCAGGCATTTTGGCATTTCCTTCTCCCCATTCTTCCGAATGACATGCAAAATTTGCTTTCATCCGAAAAAAGTACTTTGGACCACTGAGCAACAGTCCAGTGCTGCTTCTCTGTAGCCCAGGTCAGGCGCTTCTGCCGCTGTTTCTGGTTCAAAAGTGGCTTGACCTGGGGAATGTGGCACCTGTAGCCCATTTCCTGCACACGCCTGTGAAAAGTGACTCTGGATGTTTCTACTCCAGACTCAGTTCACTGCTTCCGCAGGTCCCCCAAGGTCTGGAATCGGTCCTTCTCCACAATCTTCCTCAGGGTCCGGTCACCTCTTCTCGTTGTGCAGCGTTTTCTGCCACACTTTTTCCTTCCCACAGACTTCCCACTGAGGTGCCTTGATACAGCACTCTAGGAACAGCCTATTCGTTCAGAAATTTCTTTCTGTGTCTTACCCTCTTGCTTGAGGGTGTCAATGATGGCCTTCTGGGCAGCAGTCAGGTCAGCAGTCTTCCCCATGATTGGGGTTTTGAGTAATGAACCAGGCTGGGAGTTTTTAAAAGCCTCAGGAATCTTTTGCAGGTGTTTAGAGTTAATTAGTTGATTCAGATGATAAGGTTAATAGCTCGTTTAGAGAACCTTTTCATGATATGCTAATTTTTTGAGATAGGAATTTTGGGTTTTCATGAGCTGTATGCCAAAATCATCAGTTTTAAAACAATAAAAGACCTGAAATATTTCAGTTGGTATGCAATGAATCTAAAATATATGAAAGTTTAATTTTTATCATTACATTATGTAAAAGAATGAACTTTATCACAATATGCTAATTTTTTGAGAAGGACCTGTATATCATCAAACTTTCTCCATGCCTCAATAACCTCTACATGATCAATATCTGCAGTGTCAAACCCTTTATATATTCCACTTCAGGATAGACAATCCTTATTTTGTTAATAGTACAAGATGGGATGACTCTGCATATTCTTCTCCCAACCCAGCCATGCCTCCACCAGGTAAACTGGCAAGATGAAGCATACCTGTAAGACTTAAAGAAATGATTAAAAACATAGACAGGAATTTATATATTCTACTTGTCTTAATCAGTAAAACAGTAAAGTGACGAGATACACAGTCCACCAGATGTCTTGCTTTTTTGTCATCTGTCAATTTGACTGATGGGTTAAAAGAAACCCAGTCATAATCTATTTTTACCTGTCAATTTTTAAAATGATAATGACATCCAGTAGTATTTCATTTTCATTCATTTTAATTATTATTGAATCCAAGCAAACTGAACAGAGAACCCACATTTTGCCATCACACATCGAGCAAATTAATAGGATACATGTATTAATTATGAACATTTCACTTGCTGTGGCCGGGATGTAAGAAAATATCGATACCTCGATATGTCGCAACATTTTATTTCCCGATATTGTATCGATATTCAAAATAGTGTTGCTTTTTGGGGGGGGGATTTGAATGGAACCATTATCATTTTTGTAGTAAATATAAAAGTATGACTTGAAGTTGATGGCTGTTTTCACGTTCTTTGTTCCAGTGGAACAACTAGATGTAGTGATAAAACTGGATGTGTTCAGTATGAAACAGATTGGAATGTTTAAAATGCTGTGACAGTTTTTCTACAGTTAAATTCAGTTTTAAAAATCACAATATATCGTCTTACTCATAGTATCGCAATATATTGTGATATATCGTATCGTCTCCCCTGTGTCGTGATACATGTGGTATCGTAGGGCTGGGCGATATGGCCTAAAAATAAAATCTCCGATTTATTCACACCAAATCCGATTTCCGATTCTAATCGATTTTTTTCTTTCTCCCTGTAGTTTCTTAAAACAGAAATAAAAAATGACAAAATCTATTTTTTTGAAACTCTTATTTTAATATCTCCTTTGGGAGTCTACCTGAATTCAAAGTCTCGATTTCTCAAAAATAAATCTTCTTAAATGGCAAATTAAAATTAATCGATCAAATTGATATATTGCCCAGCCCTATGGTATCACCAGATTTTTACCAATACACATCCCTACTTCGCATGGAGCTGAACTGCGCTACTGAGGCAGAATCCGTGATCTGTAGTCTCACTGCAGAGTGAAATTACAAGTTCCACTTCAGCCAAAGTTTTGAAATCAGGGTGATCAGATTTCAGCAAGACTCACTAATCAACGGCTTTTCTGATTGGTTCAGTGGGAGGATATCCCGCAGTGGGTACTCTTTTTGCACCAGTGGTTAAGCTGCAGCGATCTGTCACTGCTGTCTGTGCCCGGTGCAGGCCCAGACGTGCTCCAAAGCCTCCGTAACTCTTCATCGTGCTGTCAGCTCCCGGATAGCGAGATGCATTGAGTGTCCAGGTCTGAGATGATGCACAGAGGCTCTCATGGGAATCTTTTTCTTGATTGATTTAGTTACCTGTACTCTGTGCATAAAGTTTTAAATGTCCGCACGTCTGCACTAAGTGGTCAGAGCTGTAAATTGCAATCTGTCAAAATGACCGATAGCCTTCAGAGTCCAAAATTGTTTAAACCAGCCAAATATGGGAAATATTCATTTAACACAACTCCTGTAGTTCACTGAACTTCAATTCAAATACAAAAATACTTAATTGATCCCAGACCGAAATTAGGTGTTGTTGTAACTACAATTTAAGTTTCTTCAAGGAGTGGATTTTTGTTATTTTTATAGTGTAACTATTGGATTCTGTAACGTGCCTATTAGTGACCTGATTCCTATTGGGTATGTCAGCACTATACTGGTCATGGAGGCTCACATGGGCTGCCCAAAGAACATCTTGCTTGAGACATACAGCATCAAAGTTTTGGTGCACAGTGATGCATGGAGTATCTAAAAAATAATGAAACTATGTTGTTAACGTTATTACACTGTATAGTAAAAAAGACAGTTCTGTGAATGTTTTTATGATGTGGTTTTCTGATACCAAGAATAGCTGCTGCCATAAAACGAGCTCTTGGCAATAAACGCTCTCTATCTCAATCGGCATGGACAAGGAGTTGCATACGCTGCATATGTATCAGTGATTATGCCTCACTCTCGCATCCTCAGATCTCTGGAATTTATTTTCTAATGCTGACGGGCTACTTTTTTCCTCGCCACCCCCCTGTCTTTGGGGTTCAAACTGGAAAGGCTGAACCGAAGTCATTTTAATTTCACACTGTGCTGCGCTGTTACCTGTGCTATCCAGATAAGCGGTGCAGCCATGTTAGTGTCATGACAGAGAATGCTTTAAGAAGTAAATAACAATGGCTGCCTACTGGTAAATCGGTTTTATATAGATTTTACTTTAAAGGAAAACGTTTGGCTTGTTTTTATGCCACTTATGGTTCACTTATGGTAAATTGCTTGCATTTGTATAGCGCTTTTTCAGTCAGAGGACCACAAAGCGCTTTGCACTACTTTCAGTCATTCACCCATTCATTCACACACTGATGATGAGCTACATTGTAGCCACAACTGCCCTGGGGCACGCTAACAGAACCGAGGCTTCCGTACACAGGCGCCATTAGGCCCTCTCACTACCACCAGCAGGCAAGGCGAAGGGTGGTGAAGTGTCTTGCCCAAGGACACAATGACCGAGACGGTGGGGTTCCAGTTATGGGACGAACTCCTACCACCTGAGCCACTGTTGCCCACCTCTGAGAGCAAAGTAAATGTTTTAGCTCAAACTTGACCTAACAGTCAGGGTTCCATTTAAACAAGACAAAGCATGAAAAGTTGCAACAAAAAAACTATACTGAGCATCATGCAATCTCTCAGGCTCACATAAACATTCATCCAGTCTATTAAAATGCAGCAGGCATGCACACAGCAATGACATGCGTGACTTGATGTTCATCCATCCACCCGTCCCCATCATTCTCTGAAAGCATAATAGAACTGAGATTAGCCTTGCAGACCTAAACATTAGCAGCTTCCTGCAGTTGTTTGCATTCAATCCAATTACATTCAGTGGTGAAAAGCTGAAGATGTTTGTCGTTTAATGCAGTCACACACAGCGTGAAATGACTAGTAAAACAGTTGGCAGATTTATGAGTTTAGTTCAATCCTGCACTGAGAAATTCTATAGTTTTTTCCCTTAAAAATCCACTCAGTTTATCTGGTTAAAGAAGACAGCTTATGTTCAGCTTGTGCACTCAGATTTCAGTTAATTGACCAAAAGAAAAAAGTTGAACAAAAATTGTTATTACACATCTCATATGTTTATACTAAACTCATAAGATAAACTCTTTCATCTGGATATTATTAGAGTTCTAGGCTACACCAGGTAGAATGTTCACTTCCCTTCATGTTTGTTTATTCTGTTCTTTTTTTGTTTTTTTCTCCTTTTATTGCTTAAAAATATGATTATTATTACTATTATTGAAATAAATATTGGCAGGAACATGCAGCATAGGCTATATATACAATTGAAACCAGAACAGACATGATGGGAGTGTCCAACCATCATATCGCTCAGCAACAAGAAGGGTTCTGTGTCCCAGGGTGTTTTGTATTGACCCCAGAACAAAAGCCAAAGACCTTGTGAAGATGCTGGCTGAAACTGCTAAAACAGATTGTCATTATCCACAGCGAAACGTGTACTATACTGACATGGGCTGAAAGGCCACTCAGCTAGAAGGAAGTTATTACTCCAGAAGTACCATGAAAAAGTCTGAGAAAACCTAGCAAATGCACACAGGGACAAGATCCTTCATTTGTGGAGACATGTCCTGTGGTCAAACTAAGATGCAACTGTTTGGCCATAATGACGATGTATACATTTGGAGGAAAAAGGGGGACACTTGTAAGCCAGGGAACACCATCCCAACTGTGAACTACAGTGGTGGCAGTATCCTGTTGTGGAGCTGTTTTGCTGCAAGAGGAACTGGTGCACTTCATAAAATAAAATAGATGGCATTATGAGGAAAGAACATTATGTGGAAAAATTCAAGCAACATCTAAAGAGACAAGTTAAAGCTTTGGTCCACATGGGATTTCCAAATGGAGGATGAACCTAAGCATACAGTCAAAGTCGTTACAAAGTAGCTTAAGTGCACCAAATTCAATGTTTTGGCGTGGCCATCACAAAGCCCTGATCTCAGTCCTATAGAGAGTCTGTGGGCAGATCTGAAAAGGCATATCTGAGTGAGGCGTCCTACAAACCTGACACAGTTCCACTAGTTCTGTCAAGAGGAATAGGCCAGAATTCCAGCAAACTACTGTGAGGCGCTTGTGGAAGGAAACCCAAAACGTTTGAACCAAGTCATACATTTGGTGTATGTAAACTTTTGGTTTTAACTGTATTTTGCCATGAACGTATAATTCTGACAATTCAAAGAGCAATGTAAACATCAGTGAAGATTCCTCCATATCAAAGCCTAAAGTGGATGGAAATATTATTATTGCAATACAGTACAGTCGTTTTTAATCAATCAAACTGCCTGACAATTAATTCAGTGAATTATAAAGTTTATATAGGCCTTTCTTTATTTCCCCCTGTGCTCTGTATGAACAGCTGAGGGCCGTCATCTACTTTAATCAATACACACCAATGAGAAGCAGACATAGTGGAATAAACTTACTTGTAGGAGCTGCCACCTGTGATCTCCTGCTTGATCTGTCGGTTCAGAGCATCCACCGCCGCCCTCCCCCTCCCTGCTCCTTCCACCTTCAGAACCACCTTCCTTTCCCCCTCCTGCTTACTGGGTCGCTTTTTCCTCTCCTGCACTTGCAGCAGGTCTTTTTCCTGCACCTTGTCGGCAATGGCGCCTTTCTCCGCGCCGCATTCCGCATCCAGCACGACATGCTTTTTCGCGTGCCTGGGTCGTTGGTCTTTGCCGACGGAGACATTCGGTGGGGGTTTGGGTATCCAGGGGTGGTCGTACCTTTTTGGGATGGGCCAGGGTTTGAAGTCCTTTTGGTACTGGGTCTCGGTGTTAAACGGTGTCTCCGGCTCGTGGTACTCGCTCCTGGGCTTACAGCTGGGTTCGGGCCGCACTTTCCAGTGTTTGAAGTCCTCGCGCATTACCGAGCTGCACACGCGTTCCTCAGAGACGCATCTGCGCGGCCCGCGCGACGCTTTGGTCAAGCGGGTTTCCGCACGCGACGGCTGCGTTTCTATGGCGACCCGGGCCTGGGGAGGATGGAGCGTCGGCTGCAGCTGGATGTGCTGCATTTCCGACACGTCTGTGTACTTGGTGAAGACCAAAGGCACTGCAATGTCAGCCTTGTCCAGCTGGTTCCAGAAGCGGGCCATGCAGCACGCCCGGCTGATGCAGGGCCACGCCATCCTGTGGGATTTAGAGTTCCACTAAAACACAAATTACGACACTTTCACCGGGCTGACACGACAAAATTATTGTTCCACTCGGTACACTGATGTGAGAAAATCAAGATGTCCGGATGAGAAGGCTCCGACGCATCTGATGTTAAAACCGCATATGTGCTTATCCTATTTTAGTTGCAGAATGCTGGAGATCAAAACGATTATATTAAAAACCGAAATGGGCGAACCGCGCTCTGCTCCTCTTGTGTCCGTTCTGTTCGTCCTGCTTCATCAGGGCACTGCAAGGAATAACTGCCCCGCCCTCCTGCTCAGCATCCCGGAGACAGTAACGGGACCCGAGATGGAAAATAAACGTCAAGCTGGACAGTTTTACTTCCTTTAAGCAAGGCAATAGCATTACAGTTATTATTATAACCTTCCTATTAAAAGATACAATCGCTCTTTAAATAGAAAAAAATAAATCACATGTGAAAAACAAGACATGCAAACCGTGTATTGTTTTTCAGTACGCGGTTTGTACAAATGATCAACTCCATGCATCAATTTTGAAATACAACAGAACCCTTGATGCACAAAGCACACTTGACGTACCCGTCAGAGAGGTAGGCAACGACAAACTCTACAAAAAGACATAGACAAACATACACACACACACACACACACACACACACACACACACACACACACATATATATATATATATATATATATATATATATATATATATATATATATATATATATATATATATATATATATATATATATATATATACACATACATATATATATATATATATACATACATATATATACATACATACATACATACATACATACATACAGATATATATACATACATACATACATACAGATATATATACATACATACATACATACAGATATATATACATACATACATATATATATATATATATACATACATACATATTTATATATATATATATATATATATATAGCGGTTTCTATAAATCAAAGAGAGAAAGATGAGAAGAAAACGTGTTTATTAAGAAGTCTGTCATCTGTTGACAGGTTCTTTGTAAAACATAAGGAGGAAAATCAGGAAAAAAAGACACGGTGGATGATGGTTAACCTGTTCTGAGGAGGCTGCATTAGCTACACAATACAACCTGAGGCCAGCCGTAGCAGCTCAGACTGGGTTTATCCGGTGTGGGATGCAGCATTGTGGGAG
The DNA here is from genome assembly GCA_963556495.2 of Valencia hispanica. Classification (NCBI taxonomy): domain Eukaryota; kingdom Metazoa; phylum Chordata; class Actinopteri; order Cyprinodontiformes; family Valenciidae; genus Valencia; species Valencia hispanica. Next base: position 41,829,573 of record OY747715.1, read on the forward strand.
ACAGTTAACGAAAATTGGGCTGTTATTTATCGATCGTGGCGCTGCTGCTACATCCCATGAAGGGGTTTGGGCGGTAAAGTGTGCCCAAACCTGATGATCTGCTGTCACTTCCCAAGTGGAGAAAAAGTTTCTTCAGACTGGATCACATATTCACAGATAGGCTAATATATTTTCTTTTCCCTGCATCTTGTTTGGAGCGAATAAAAAACAGTTAATTACTGGCTACTCTGACTGGAAACATCCTTAAAGCGTGTGTGACCATGAGGAAAGCACAGATCATTGCAGTGTGCTAGCATCGGCCACTGGAAAGCTGACAGAAAGCTAAACTGTAACAGCTGGAGGTGGAGGTGGAGGAGCGATACTAGCGGGAGGTGGGTTGTAACTGTTATTCAGTTTTTAGGTTGGATCTGGTCTGGATCACCACATAATATTACCTTTGGTCATTTTCTTAGTGAGCACATGAAAAGATGGATAGCAAGGACATAAAAAGTACTTCCAGTGACACTTTATGATGTTTACTATACATTAACTTGACCTCAAAATGCACCAACAAGCTCAACAGACCTCCTTCCCAATACCCATACCATACCATTCCGCTCATCCTGGGGCTTCCCTGGTTTCTGCTCCACGATCCACAAATCTCCTGGTCAAGCCGCCAGATCCTAGGATGGGGAACCAACTGTCTGACCTCTGGCTGAGGTGTTCAGTAAACATCATGCTGACTCTCTTCCACCTCACCTTAACTATGACATGGCGATCAATCTCCTTCCCAGTACCCCCTATCCACTAAGTTATACCTAGATATTTTTGATATATATCTAGATATTTTTCTTCCCAAAAAGTATTGACAAAAAAGCAATTTAGAATCTAAGCTACTTGTCTCAAATGTCACACAGGCAATTTTATTGACATACCACTGTAGATGATATCCAGATACATTGGAAACAGTGTGAAAATAAATAAATAAATAAAGTATTGGCATATGTTATTAATCTGCACATGTGTATTCTGCATGATCAGACTATGTCGACTGACCAATCATAAACCTTTTACGGTTCATTTCATTCACTCAGAAACGAAGTTGTTTGGTAGTTAATGTTAATTCAAAAGTAAAAAATTAATTGCAGTGGCGGCTGGTGAAAAATATTCTTGGTGGGGCTGTGCTTTTTTCTTTTTTTCTTTTTTTAAATCAAACTTGTGCTTTCTGAGCTTTGTGCACAACTCCACTATTTCCTGAACTAAGTACAGCTCTTTTATTTCCTGTCTTACATCATTGGACAAACTGATTCATCCAGGTGTGTCTGACCATTGTTGTTGTGGCTACTGAGGTCAGACACACCTTGATTTATCAGTTTGTCCAATAAAGACAGGAAATAAAAGGGCTGCGGGAGCTTTTTCTCCGAAAATGATATATATTTTTAAATATGATACTTTGTTACGAATTTAAACATACAATTAACACTGGGGTGGGTGGCGCCCTATCGCCCTCTATTGGCCAGCCGCCACTGTAAATCTGTATGTATATAAGACCGATCTTTCAACAGGAATTAAGGTAGAAGCTTGTCTCTACTACGCTGCATCACACACCCGTGGTGCATTCAAGGAACGTTCGAAATGTATGGTAAGTTCAAAAACGTAGGACATTTAAAACTTATGACAAAACCCCCCCACTGAAAATAATACCATAAGCAATAAACATTTGATGCATGCTAAATATGCCCTACTTATTTTTTACAAAATACTAAAAAACAAACAGCTATATTACTTTCTATTAATTTCGTCTTCTTGAGATATCTCAGCAAAAAAATGTTTTTCTAGAACTTTACATTTTGTTTAAAAGGTCTTTGATGTCCAGTTGCAATTTGATATCTTGTAAATTTTGTACCAGTTTTCTCAACATTATACTTCAGGCAAAATAATAGAACATGTTCCAAAGTCTCTTCTTGAAGACAAAAGTCACATTTCCCTGTAGTATGTTTCCCCAGTTTAAATAATGTATCGTTTAACCCTGTATGACAAAATCTTAATCTAAATATAATTATTTCCTCCTTTCTGTTTCATTCGTCATCACGTGATGACATCATCATTATGCAAATTAGCGTATGACATCTTCTGGCGAGATCTAGTGACTTTCTGGGGCAACTTCAGCTACTTTTTGTCTGAGACAGTTGGCAACACTGCTTCTGCCTTTCTACACATTGTGAAGGGTTCTGAAAATCCGAGAGGGGAGCTTGCAAAAGGATTACAACAGACTCACAAATGAGCATACCGGGACTCTGTGAGAATGTTCTCAGCACTCTGAGAAGTGATGGAACTCTAAAGAACTATTTTAAGAAGTGGTGGTATTGAGTACCATTGCGTACGGCCCACTTAAAGCAGTGCTAACCAGCGGCTCATTTTCAACCCTCTCCCTTGTGCCTTCATCTTTCTCCATGCGGATGTGACTTATGGACTGAATGCAGCAGTGGGGTTGCGGTGAGATTCACGTTCAGTGAGGATGGGAGGTGTAGCAAGGTGAAGTAATGCGAGAGACAAACGGAGGGGCGGGAGGGCAGAAAACTAATTGGTCTATTTATATCGATATAAATGATATTGGGTCATTCTTGTATCGTATATGAAAAAATTAGGATATTTTTTTTAAACTCGAGATATCCTCCAGCCCTACCGTGGCCTTAACCAGATCAACATCAAGGACCGTCATCCTCTTCCGCTCATCAACACGGTACTGGACTCCCTCTCTCAAGCCACCATCTTCACACTCTTGGATCTGAGAAACGCTTACGACCTCATCCGTATCACGGAGGGAGACGAGTGGAAGACGGCATTCAGCAACCCCGAGTGGTCACTGGGTATACCTAGTCATGCCATTCGGTCTTTGCAACAGCCCAGCGGTCTTCTAACGTTTTCTCAACGATGTGGTCCAGGACATGCTCAGCCAGTGGGCATTTGTCTATCTGGACGACATTCTCATTTAGTCCAGGTCAGAGACCAACCACATCCGACATGTCCGAGCCGTCCTCCAGAGGCTGCTCCAATGCAAGTTTTACTACAAGCTGGTGAAGTGCGTCTTCCACCAGTCTTCTACCTCCTTCCTCGGCTATATCATCTCCAGCCAGGGGATCACCATGGATCCACAGAAGGTCTCTGCTGTGGTTTCCTGGCCCAGATCCACCACCCTGAGGCAGCTCCAATCCTTTTTGGGTTTTGCCATTTTCTACCGGCGCTTCATCCGTGACTTCAGCAACATCGTGGCTCCCCCCACCAACCTAACCAGACCCACCAACTGCCCATTCTTGCACCCATCTTGCAACACCCAGAATCAACCAGAAGCTACATCATTAAAGTAGACACCTCAGAGGTGGGCCCCGGGGGCCCAGACGAGAAGCTCCATCCTTGTTGGTTTTATCCAGGAAGTTCACTCCTATTCAATAAAATTATGGAGTCGGAAATCGTGAGCTCCTGGCCATGAAGTAGGCACTGGAAGAATGGCGGCACCTTCTCATCGGGACAAAAGATCCTTTTTGGATTTGGACTGACCACCAGAATCTGATCCACATCAAACAGGCCAAACAGCTTAATCTCCGTCACTCTCGGTGGGCCCTTTTCTTTGAACAGTTCAACTTCCATATTGCATATCGCCTGGCTCTAAGAACAATAGGGCAGACGCCCTCTCCCGCCAGCACACCGATTGCTGGCCATGCAGTTCCCGCCAGACTCCATCTGTGCTGCGCTGTCTACCGATCCTGCTCCACCCGAGACTCCATCTGTGCTGCTCGGTCTACCGATCCTGCTCCACCCGAGATTCCACCTAACCGCCTATATGTACTCCATCGGTGCTGACAGGAGGCTCTCAGCTGGGGACATTCTTCACCGATTGCCAGCCACGCATGTCCCGCCAGGACGTTTCGCATTCCTACGCCGAACTCTCTGATGGCCCTCCATGAACCGGGATGTCAACAAGTTCGTCAGTGCATGTACCACCTGTGCCCTTTCCAACTCCTCCACTCAGAAACCTGTGGGTCTTCTTCAGCGGCTCCCGGTGTTATCTCTCCCATGGTCCCACATTGGAGTGGATTTTATCACCGGTCTCCTCGAGGCCGAGGGCTATGAGCAGGGGCGGAGTTAGGGGGTGGCTACCTGGGCTTGAGCCCCGGATGTTTTCTGAGAAGCCCCGAACCTCAATTTTACTTTTGAAAGGAGAAAAAAGCCTCTCTGAAATCAGTTGCAGTACCAGAGTTCACCAGAGGGGCAGCAGCTGGATAAAGTAGCCTGTGCACAGCCTCCCCGAGCCCCCTGAAGAAGAAATGCTTCTGCCGGTGTAGGTACCAGATCTGCTCGGGTAGCTAGATCTGCTCGGGGGTCCTGCGCTTGCCGATATTGTCATATTACGGCAACGCCATTCCGACAAACTACATTGCGCCCCATTTTTAACCCTGCCAAGCACTATATAGGGAAATGTAAAAGAGACATACATGTTAATAACAGCTCCTGTGGGGATCATCGAGAAAACGTGACATCTTTACTGGTACTGCTCTTCCATTATGGGCTTTGGAAAGAGTTTAGCAGGTTGTTATTAACCGTATTTTGACAGATTTTCCATTATGATCTTTTTTTTTTAGAAACCCAAAAAAATGACAAATGTTTAACTATAAGCCTACATAAAATCAATATCAGACTATCAAGAAAAGGGCTCTCAAAACAAGTCATTTATGTAAGTTTTTGCATGTACAGTATTTATATAACACCCCTTGCTGTTTGTTCGTGTGTTGTATACTTGCTATTTGTTCAATAAAGTTTTTTTTAAAAATGTACAGTGCCTCAACAAGCTAACGTTCAGCCAATCATGTAGTGTAATGTTAGCGTTCAGTCAATCATGTAATACTACGTCATAATTAGGCGCAGGCCCCCGAGCAGATCTGGCTACCCGAACAGATATGGTACCTACACCGGTTCAGCCAACAGTCAATGGTTCAGCCGCCTCACTGCCTGCTTTCTATACACACGCAGTACTGTGTATGAGACGCATACATAAGACAAGCGGACATGGATATTAGGAACTTTTTCAAACAAAAAATACTGACAAGTAACAGCCCTGATGAAACAAGTCATGATTCAGGTTTGTGAATCTTGTTTAAAAAAGGCTTGTTTGTTAAAATCTTTGCTCTGTAACACAATTTTACTGATATTTCAGTGAAATGTTAAAGAAAACATGATTTGTAAGAAAATGTGGTTGTATGTGCTTATGTGTATGTGGTTACAATGGAAGAATCCAAACATGCTTTAATTACAGTCATGAAAATAAAGTAAAGATCAGAGAGACTAATGCTAAATATGTAGGCAATATATGAAAAAAAGATGGCTCCAATGAATCTTGATTTAATGTTAGAGTGAGGACTTGTTTTTATAGTATCAAATATAAGCCAGCAACTTATTTATTATTATATATTGCTCATTGTAAAGACCCATAACTCTAAGTAACTAGAAAAGCTTCAGATCATCTGTTATCTCATTCAAGGTAAATATAAAAGGTGGTGTCTGGTGTGTGTGTGTGTGTATGTTTACTGTCTACTTTTATACAGGTGAGGTCCTACCTAGTACAGCGGTCCCATCCTGTCTGCAAAGATGCAATATTTCAGGTTTGTTAATCACAGTAATGTGCAATGTGATAGGTATCATTAGATAATTTGACTTCTTTGTGATTAGGGAGGTAATGGTCAGCTAATCAGTTTATTTTGTTAGGCTTGAGGAGTGTGTTTTTGTTACACAGATGATTCAGCTACATGTAGGGAAGAGCACCAAGAGACAGCAGAGCCACAAGGGACAGCAGGTGGATCATCAAGTATTGATTTAGGGACTAGAGAAAGTGGCCCTAAGCAAGTGTGCCTACCTCAGTACCCCCTCAGCTAATTTTAAACCCAGCAGAGAGCTTTTAATAAGAACTGGTTTGAGATGTTTAAATGGCTTGAGTTCTCTGTTGCCACAAATGCTGCCTTTTGCTTTCCATGGCGGCACTTTAGAAGGCAGAATATTCGTAAAAATAAAGATGCTCTTCTCAGTAATTCTGGATTTTCAAATTGGAAAAGGGCTTTGGATTCCTACCGTGAGCATGAGAAAAGTGACCCCCACAAATCAAGCATGACATGTTGGCAGAGCTTTAAAAGCACAGAAACTCATGGAGATGTTGTCGAACAGCTGTATACTGCAAGCACAGAAGAAATATCAGAGAGACAGCAGTATCTTCAGCGCATTGTGGGTGTAACCAAATTCCTAGGAAAGCAAGGCATCCCATTTCGTGGGCATGATGAACGAGATCCTAGCCAGAACCAAGGTAACTTCCTTGAATGCATGGACCTCCTGAAACAGTTTGACCCATTTCTCCAAAATTATGCTTATCCTAAAAATGCAACCTGCCTATCCCATTTCTCCCAAAATGAAATGATTATCAGCATTACACAAGAAATAAATGAACATATCACAAAACAAATTAGATCCTCCTCAATGTACTTTGTGATGGCAGATGGAGCCAGAGATCACCATACAGAGCAGCTGCCGTATGTGTTCACTATGTCACAATGGAAGGTTACCCAAGAGAGGCTTTTCTAGGGCTACACAAGTTAGAAAGATTTGATGCCAAATCTATTGCAGATGGAATAGAAGCAGTACTGCAGTCTAACAACCTGGGGGATCTGAAGTGTTTTTGCTCAGACCTATGATGGGGCAGCAGTGATGAGTGGAGCAGTGGGGGGGAGTCCAGGCCTATTTCAGAGAACAACACCCTAAAGCAGTTTATGTACACTGTTACGCACATGAACTTAACCTTGTCCTATGCCAAACATGCAAACCCATACCTGAAGCCGCTGTATTCTTTGACCTCCTTGAAAATATGTACACTTTTTTCAGTTACTCACTCATTAACCATAACAAGTTTGAACCAACTGGGATTTAAGCCATCCGAACTTGTCCAATTCTCCAAAACAAGATGGGCAAGCCAGGTCAGGTCTGTAAAAGCTGTCAGGAACAACCTTCCTGCTATTCTTGTTTGTCTCAGGAACACGAGGACTGCCACAGCCCAAGGGATTCTGTCAAATCTATGCAAGCCAAAGGCGATCTATTTGTTGGTGATGTTTGGCAAACTCATGAACTTTGTAGTTCATGTACAGTGGCTTGCAAAAGTATTCGGCCCCCTTGAACTTTTCCACATTTTGTCACATTACAGCCACAAACATGAATCAATTTTATTGGAATTCCACGTGAAAGACCAATACAAAGTGGTGTACACGTGAGAAGTGGAACGAAAATCATACATGATTCCAAACATTTTTTACAAATAAATAACTGAAAAGTGTGGTGTGCGTAATTATTCAGCCCCCTTTGGTCTGAGTGCAGTCAGTTGCCCATAGACATTGTCTGATGAGTGCTAATGACTAAATAGAGTGCACCTGTGTGTAATCTAATGTCAGTACAAATACAGCTGCCCTGTGACGGCCTCAGAGGTTGTCTAAGAGAATGTTGGGAGCAACAACACCATGAAGTCCAAAGAACACACCAGACAGGTCAGGGATAAAGTTATTGAGAAATTTAAAGCAGGCTTAGGCTACAAAAAGATTTCCCAAGCCTTGAACAACCCACGGAGCGCTGTTCAAGCGATCATTCAGAAATGGAAGGAGTATGACACAACTGTAAACCTACCAAGACAAGGCCGTCCACCTAAACTCACAGGCCGAACAAGGAGAGCGCTGATGAGAAATGCAGCCAAGAGGCCCATGGTGACTCTGGACGAGCTGCAGAGATCTACAGCTCAGGTGGGGGAATCTGTCCATAGGACAACTATTAGTGGTGCACTGCACAAAGTTGGCCCTTATGGAAGAGTGGCAAGAAGAAAGCCATTGTTAAAGGAAAACCATAAGAAGTCACGTTTGCAGTTTGCCACAAGCCATGTGGGGGACACAGCAAACATGTGGAAGAAGATGCTCTGGTCAGATGAGACCAAAATGGAACTTTTTGGCCAAAATGCAAAACGCTATGTGTGGCGGAAAACTAACACTGCACATCACTCTGAATACACCATCCACACTGTCAAATATGGTGGTGGCAGCATCATGCTCTGGGGGTGCTTCTCTTCAACAGGGACAGGGAACCTGGTCAGAGTTGATGGGAAGATGGATGGAGCAAAATACAGGGCAATCTTGGAAGAAAACCTCTTGGAGTCTGCAAAAGACTTGAGACTGGGGCGGAGGTTCACCTTCCAGCAGGACAACGACCCTAAACATAAAGCCAGGGCAACAATGGAATGGTTTAAAACAAAACATATCCATGTGTTAGAATGGCCCAGTCAAAGTCCAGATCTAAATCCAATCAAGAATCTGTGGCAAGATCTGAAAACTGCTGTTCACAAAGAAGAATGAGCAAGAATTTCAGTCTTTAGATGTGCAAAGCTGGTAGAGACATACTCTAAAAGACTGGCAGCTGTAAGTGCAGCAAAAGGTGGTTCTACAAAGTATTGACTCAGGGGGCTGAATAATTACGCACACCCCACTTTTCAGTTATTTATTTGTAAAAAATGTTTGGAATCATGTATGATTTTTGTGCCACTTCTCACGTGTACACCACTTTGTATTGGCCTTTCACGTGGAATTCCAATAAAATTGATTCATGTTTGTGGCTGTAATGTGACAAAATGTGGAAAAGTTCAAGGGGGCCGAATACTTTTGCAAGCCACTGTATGTTCTGTAAGCCTCCTTTGAGATGTTTGGTTTTTAAAAAATACAACTCTGTTAAATAAAAGTTATTTCCATTTGTTTTTTGCATTCCTTAAATCTATGAATGAGAGAGCTATAAATTGGTCATAAAACTTGTGCAGAAAGCAGAGAAACAAGACTAAATCAGGGTGAGAAGGAAGAACAGAGCAGGGAAAACAGCAGAGGTCAGGATCATATGGGAATGGGATGCATTTGGGTTTGGTTGATGTATTTATTATAAAGTCAAACTTAATAGCCCATTTCTTTTATATTTTCTGTTCTTATTGGTGCAAGCTGTATTTCTTGGAACTGTGATCTGAGGTGACTTCGGTTGACTGTGATATTATTCTAGTGTTTGGTTTTTAAAAACTCTAGTTCGGACAATAACATCAGACAGAGGAGAGTACTTTTAAAATGTTTATTTTGAATATTCAGGGTCAGAGAGGAATGGTAAACACAGGAGCTGCTGCTGGAACTTGGGACGGTTAGGCTGGGCTGGAGAAAGACAGGTAATATTGATTGATTATTAATTTTGGAGACGGAGATCTTGGATGTCTTCTTCAGAGAAAGAGGAGCTTACTTTGGTTCGGATCCTTTGGTTGCTGGGGAAAGATAAGTTGGAGCCAGAGATCTGTGGTTGGTTGGTGAGTGAATGGTTGGATGGTTTGATGATCTGGTTTTCTTTTTCGTTGCAGGTGGTGATGTTGTCCGCCATCTCCTGATGTAAAGTAGTAATTAAATTAGTGGTCATATCTGTAGCTGTGGCTCGTTAAAGGCAGCAATATTGCGACCAGGGCGCTTAAAGAGTTAAAACAATTTCTGCACATACAAAGAAAAAAAAGAAATCTGGGCTAAGCCCCTGGTCTTCTTCAAACCTAAATCTGCCCCTGGCTATGAGACCAAATCAGTCTCATAATGAATAAACTCACGCAGGGTTTTTCACGAATGCACATGCTCTGGGTTCACACTTTTATTTCGGATCCGGAAATGCACACAATCTGTTTCACAAATGAACATGCTCTGTTATGCAAAAATATTTTTTTAATGCAAACTTGTAATATAAATTCAGAAATGCGCACGATCTGTTTCATAAATGCACACACTCTGGTTCACAAATATAATTTTGAGGGACACTTGTAATATAAGCTCACAGATCATACCAATTGCTAAATTTACATTTACAAACAGTTTTTTCATTCGTGAACCTCTCTGCATTTGTGAGAGAAATCTGTGTGTGAATATTGAGAATCCCCTGACGTTGCAGGTCAATGAATCTGTCAATCAAATGTACGATTCTGATTGACAGATTCATCAACTAACCAGGTGTCTTCGTATTCAGCCAAATGTATGGCTGCCTCCATTAAATTCTGTATTTCTATTTTGTGTTGATTTTCTTAGTTAGGGGCCCTAACCTTGGTAAAAGAGTTAAGTAGTTTAAGTTTAATATGCATGTTTTTTTTTGTTCTCATCATTTTTCTCTCTCTCTGAGGTCACCTGTTCAGGTGTTGCCATGGAAGCGCGCCCATGGGCAGCCCTGATGAGCAGCTGGTGTGGTTAATCAGCTTCACTAAGGGAAAATCCAATGGACTTTAGAGAGGGGTGAAAAGGATGTTGTATTTAGTTCCTTTAACTTTAGTTAGTTTGTATTTTTGGTATTTTAAATTGTTTAGGCTGATTGTAAATATGTAAATAGAAAGTTTAAATAGTTTTTTTGGGATTTATTTGTGGAAATTAGTTGAAATGCGACTGTTGTCCCCACCCAATTTTGGGTGGTATGGCCTGATTGTAACATTTAAAAAAAAGCAGGTTTGTTTTTCCACAGTGAGGGGGTTTGTGGCTGGTTGAGGAGGGGAATCCATGTCTTGTCTTGGTATGTTTAAACAAGAAGAAAGATAAAAACTACAACGCTAAGCAAACACTTGGACTCTCTCTGTATTTTTTTCTTGGGTCGACTGCTTGCTGCACCAATTATCCAGAGTTAAGGTTTTACCATAGACTGTATATTACTGGACGAAGCTTCAGTGACGTCACCCACTGGTTTCTGAAGAGCAAAAATGAAGCCAAATGGGCTGTTCCCACTGCCGCCATCTTGCCTGTGTCACGCGTTTCGTCACTCCCAGAAAATACAAAAATGGGCAAAGAGGTGGAGCTGAGAGGGGCGCTGTGAGGGCGGGGGCGGATGATTGACACTGAGCCGATGTAGCCAGGAGCTAGTCCTGGAGCTAACTGAAGCTAATTAAAGCTAAAGGTTAGTGGGCGCCTTTAGCCTGAAAGCTGCAGTAGAGCAACTCTGCTACCCTCCTCCATCCAGGCTGTAAATACAATATTAAATCGGTAAGTTAACATTTAAATTGAAATAATTTATTCAAATGAAATGATCATTAACTTAATGCAAGTTTTCAATAATATTTTTAACTTAGTTATTAATAGTGTATGAGATCTATTTAGTCTATGCATGAGAAATGATCAAGCTAAGTTAGTAAGGATCGTTCACATATTCATATTAATATCTGTATTTACCCTAATTGTTAGTGATTGTACTACCATGTAGGATCTCCCAGTTAAAAAAACTGTTCCCACAGCTATTGTAGTCAATTCTGCAATGTATGAATTTTACTAATCATTTATTGAGGTCTGGGAAGGGATAAGTTGCACTTTTAATAAGACACTTGTTTCTTTTTATAGATTTTGTTTACCAGGTCACAATGGTTGCATGCCTGTCCTCCACAACAGCCAAACGAAGCAGAAAATGTAAGTACCTGTCTCCATCACTTCATGTAGAATTTTAATAGTATTATACTTTCAACCGATAAGCCACACCTGTGCAACTGCCATTCATTATGCTAGTTTTTTTTCTCCATCGCCATTTGGATCATTGGAGACAGCTATGTCTGACATAGTTCTGAGAAAGCTGAAGAAACCATCGGAGGAAACCTCGGCATCCCAGACGTCCGTATCTCCTGGTTTGGCTGGGGGGGCTGAGGTGGAAAGGAGGAAGAGCAGCTCTAGATGTCCTCATCATCAGCTGTGGTGGAGATGACATGGGGATGGTCAGCAGTGTCCAGTTGGTGAACATGATGGAGGACCTGCACCAGCTTTACCTTCTCCACCCTCAGATGTCCATCATCTTCTCCTCCATCACTCAAAGGCGTTGATAGAGGGCAGGTGTAAACCCAGCAAAAAAAGAAAAAGCCAGCAGGTTTGTCAACAGTGTTATGGCTTCATTTATTCCTAGTTTAAATCCTGCCATCTTTACGCATCCTCACATTAGACATGACAGTCCTTTTTGAACAATTGATGTTAAAGCAAAAAGTATAAATATAATCCTGATTATGTCTAATGTGCTGTTGGTGTAATTTTTTTATTTCAACAATTACATCTGTTGCCATAACACTGATGACTCTGCCCCCCTCCCAACCCCATTTTACTGTACATAAGTCTCTTTTGCTTTCTGGCCTCCCTCGTTTTTTTTATCTGTGTCCCTTTCTTTTATAGAATATTGTGTTTAAAAAAATGTTTTATTCTCTATAATGACTGAAAATTCTTTCAACAGTATATAACAAGGGAAAAAATAAAATGAAGGAATTAATCAGCCAACTGCATTTTTGAATTTGATAAATTCCTTCATCTCAATATTAAAATAAAACCTTGGTGTCTGCAATATTACAAAGCCAAATCATACTTCTTATGTGGCTACAAAACTATGATTTTTTTTTCCTGAAATGGAAACAATATCTGTGTGAAAGAAAAACAAACTTAATTGATTTGTTGTTTATTTAATCAAAAACAGAAAACGGACAGCACCTAACGATATGAAAGAAGTGGCATTAAAGGTGATGCACATATATTAAGTACTTCTCCTTATGATCTTCTTGTAGTTTTAGGCGATTGCTGTAATCAGTAAGAAAAAAAAAACAATGTATATTAAAAACCACTTAAAATTTCAACATTGCTCGTCTTAGTTGGAAACCCACTCACCACAACAAGACAAACGTGCTGTTAACAAATGACCACACAGACCGAACACTTATGGGTGTATGTATAAAAGTACAACAGTGAAGGTGAATCCCATATGACAGCATATCAGAAATGGTTAATGCCTTAACTGACTACTCTTAATTTTTAAAAAGTAAAAAATCTCTGACAACAAAATATGAAATATATCTGGAGTTAGTTGGGGAAAAAAATTATTTGTTTTGTAAACTAATGGGCCTCTAAGATAAGGCTGCTTGGTTGACGGGTTGAAATGAAAAAATTTCTTATCTACTTTACATGTTAAAACTGTCCAAATAACATGCTGGTACACACACATTTTTTATATATATATATTTAGGCCTGTGTGTGTGTGTGTCTTGACCGCGAAGCGATCAATACGTTATTTGGACATGCTGCAATAATTTTGTCAAAATCATGAAGCCCTGTTTGCCCATATCTTTTACTAAAACTATGTGAAGTTTGAATAAATCAACATGTAAAGTAAATAAGAAATGTGATCATTTCAACCCATGTTCGACCAAGCAGCCTTATCTTAAATGCACAACATCTTAACCTGTTCAGTTTGTAGTTTCCCAGCGTGGTTAACTAGCTACTTTGCTAATTAGGGAGCTCAGCTGCAGGAGCTTCATCTACAAAATAATGTACAGAAATATTTTACTTACCGAAAAAAATGGAGCAGAGACTTCTTGGACGGTCTGTTAGTGCAATCAGTACCACAGCAAGCCATATTTGTCCAATAAGTGCACGATTTATATCTAAACACTAATAAAGTTTGCAGATAGAACTGATGTTCAAGTTCAGAGAAAGGAAATGGCCAAAGTATTAACGTGAGTCCCAGGCTGAAGGCCTTCCCTGGAGCAAACGGGGGGGAAAGCAGTCTATGGTGGCAAGCTGCTAGCCACTGTTAGCCACCAGCCTTAGCGCTGACAGCTCATCCAAAACCTGTCAATCAAAAGGACACGCCCCCTAATTATTCATAATTTCAAGATTAAATTATGTCTAAACTGATGAGTTAGAAAAAAATTCCCCCCCCTCAGAGTTGTCATGACGATAAACCTGACCTAATAAACCTAAAATGGTTTTTTGAACCAGGCTGTAAACAGGTTTATTTCTGCTGTGAAGTTGGCCTTTTTAACATGGGAGTCAATGGGAGATTACTCCTTTCTGGATCCAGCCACCAGCGGATGAGGGGTGAACTGCAATTTTTGTTACTTCCGGGATGGCCTCAATTCTGAGCGGCGGAGTTTGCCCCTTGGGTTTTTTCCCACAAAAGAACAAAACCTAACAGTTTGTGTCAGAAGGGGGATGCAACGCTGTTGGTGTCAGAACCAGTACCAGAAGAAGTAATCATGGGTCCAAAGCAGCAGTCAAAAGTCAGCAAGTTTGTTGAAGCAGAAGCAGTGGAGAATACTGAGCAGGACAATGCTGCAGGGCGGACGACTGTGGCTTTCCAGCCCAGAGCAGAGATCCCAGCTTCAGCAGATATGAACTCTATTGCAATCATGCTACAAGAATGTCTTCAGTTCCAAAAGGACTTCACTGACCGATGGGACAAAGAGGCTGTTAAGCAGGAAATGAGATGGCGACAAATCCAAGTTCAAGTTAACAACCTTTGAGATGACCTTGAAGTGCATCAGAGAAATGAACCATTTTTTCAACCAGTTCCTCCTTCACAGTCAGATGATGAGTCAACCCTCTTACAGACAAATGAAGGACCAGCTCTTCAGGCCCAATCCATGAGTGAGCCAGCATCAAGGGGATGGTCTCAGCCAGCTGTTCCAAAGCTTGAGGAGGGAGATGATATTGAACAATATCTGACATCCTTTGAACGGTTGGCAGCAGCATATCAGTGGCCAGATATGGACTGGGCAGTAAGACTGGTACCTCATCTCACAGGAAAGGCTCGAGCAGCATATGTGGCCATGGCTGCAGAGGAGTCTTGCAATTATACAAAGGTAAAAGAGGCCATTTTAACAAAATATGAGATAAATGAAGAAGTATATAGACAACGATTCAGAGAGCCTGATGTGCGGGCCAGTGAAACCCCTCAGGAGTTCTATAATCGTCTAAAGGATCTTTATGTGAAGTGGATGCACCCTGAGAAGAAGAGAAAGGAAGAAATCGGCGAGATCCTCATCCTGGAACAATTCTACTGCTCTTTGTCACCAGAGATCAGGGTGTGGGTCAAAGAGAGAATCCAACTTCAGCTCGGAACGCAGCAGATTTGGTGGAGAACTACTTGGCTGCACGCCGTGGACCAAAGACTTTTAGATTCAGCCCTCAACAAAAATCCAGTGCATCACAGGGTAAGTCTGCGGGGTCTGGTGTGGGTGGTGGTCCAGGTCAGACGGGAGGTAGTGAGAGACAAATAGAGAAGAATGTTCTATTTAATCAGTTTAAGCTAACCGCAAAACCAGTTGCTTGCTATGTGTGGGGTCAAGAAGGTCATATAAAACCCGACTGTCCATCAAGGAAAGCTAAATCTGCATATTTTTGCACAGTGCCTAGACCATCATTAGAAAGAAACATGCAACAGGAAAAAAAACAGCTTGTGGAAGTTAAAGTAAATGGAAAACCAGCAACTGTTCTACTAGATACAGGAAGTGTACAGACTTTGGTCACCCTTCACTTTTGAATGAACAGTCCTACTCTGAAGGCCCAGGCCTTAATATTTCCTGTGTTCATGGTGATCATGAAACCTACCCCACAGCTGCAGTGTTTTTGGATGTTGCAAACCAAACTTTTCTCTTAAGTGTTGGTGTGGTAGCAGGTCTTGCCCATCAAGTAATTTTAGGTCAGGATATTCCCAATTTATAAGATTTGATCCAGTCTTGTAAGCCAGTGTATGTTGCAACTAGATCACAAAAAAAACCTCAAACTTTAGCCGGTGAAGATGGTCCTGAATCTGAGAATGAGGTTGAAAATGGAGAGCCAGGCCAGCCAGTCGATTCTGAGGGTTATAGTGAGTTACATTCTTTGCAGGAACTGCCTTTCTTTAACTCAAGAGTTCCCAGTAGAGCACTCTGTTAAAGTTAAGAAGAGCAAACAACATCATCCAGAGCTGAACATGGGGCTAGGAAAGCGGCTGTTGGGCTCCATTTTCATCAAATGAACTGAACAGACTGTTGGACGGCAGGAAGCCATTTCAAAGATGAACTGAGGAGACCACATTTCCCAGCAATCCTAGTGGTGACCCCCAACACACTCCTATTAGTCCGTGGCCACCAATGATGACATCAATGGTGACATCAATGATGACATCACGGCAAAAGGGCTATAAGAGTGGTGGTGGCACCCATTTCAAAATTGTTCTCAGCCAGAAGTTCCAAGGGAAACTCCGGCTAAACAGAGGATATCTCACCGGTGAAGATTCTCTTTTGTTCTGACCCGCTGGACCAGGAAGAACTCATTTCAAAGCTTTTAAGTGCTCATCCTGATGGTGTAGCCAGGTTGAGCGATATAAGGACTGTTCCAAGACAGTTCATTAGACGTCGATCTGCAGGCCATCCAGCCTGCAGTTGGGCCATACAGTGCGCAGGATCCTAACTCTTCTCTTTCTGGCTCAACTACGGACATAATTTGCTCTCCTCCTAGTGGACTGGACCTCCTTCAAAGCAAAGTAGGACTGAACCGGTTCATTTACGCTAACATTGTGTCTGACAACGATTGTTGGTTTAAAGTGTTTTTAAGCGCTGTACCTGTTTGCTCATTTAGCGTCGCCGTACGCATAAGTTTGAGCTGTATTTGCAGTGTTTGAAACTATTTGTTTTTTATCCTGAGCGGATCTCTCTCTCTCTCTCTCTCTCTCTCTCCAGCTGTTCTCCCTGATTAATTTCATGTTAATTGTGTTTAATTTTCACATATTTTTGTTTTCTAAGATCTGTAGTAGCTAGTTGCATGTTTTAGAATAGATGGGAAGTATTGACAAAATGTTTTGGCTGTAAGGTTGATCTATTTGCTTAATAAATCCCCCTTATCTTAAAGAGAAGTTGTCTGGGATGTCCACAGCGTAAGAACTTATTCCTTCATCTATTGTTTAATTATCTCAGCCTTATCAGGCAGGTAAACATAAACTGAGACTGAACAAATTGCCCTATATACAGTTGTGTGCGAAAGTCAGGGCACCCCTTTAAAAACAGCATATTTTATATATTTAAAAATGTATATTCATATTTACTGTCTCTCTGGTATATGGGAAAAAAAGACAATATTGTCAGGAAACATTAATGCATAGTTACATTTTATTTTATAAATTGAACAAAATTACAAAAATTAAAAACATAATTTTGGCATGTGCAAAAGTTGGGGCACCCTGAGAGTTTCAAAGTTTCAGATTCTTTTTACAAGCTCAGACCTCTACCAGCTCATTGGTCCTGAAGCATGTGTCAACAATTGTCATTAGGGAGTGCCAGCTGGTGCCAATTTGAGGGTTTCTTAAATACGGCGACTCCACAAACCTTGTACAAACACTCAGCAACCATGGGTTCCTCTAAGAAGCTGTGTAAGACAGAAAAAATGAAAGTAATTGATGCCCACAATGCCGGGGAGGGCTACAAGAAGATAGCAAAGCGTTTTCAGCTTGCAGTTTCCACAGTGCGAGGCATAATTAAGAGATGGCAGGTGAGGGGAACTGTTGAGGTCAAGAAGAGATCTGGAAGACCAAGGACACTCTCGGAGAGAACAGCTCGTAGTCTGATCAGAAAGGTAAACCAAAACCCACATTTGACTTCAAAAGACCTCCAGGAAGATTTAGCAGACTCAGGAGTGGTGGTGCACCCTTCCACTGTGCGCCGATACTTGCACAAACAAGACCTTCATGGAAGAGTCTGCAGAAAAAAACCTTATCTACGACCTCATCATAAAATACAACGTCAAAAATATGCAACAGAACATCTACAGAAGCCTGATGACTTTTGGAAACAAGTGCTGTGGACTGATGAAGTTAAAATAGAACCCTTTGGCCACAATAAGCAAAGGTATGTTTGGAGAAAAAAAGGAGCAGCATTTCATGAAAAGAACACCTTGCCAACTGTTAAATATGGGGGTGGATCCATCATGCTTTGGGGTTGTGTTGCAGCCAGTGGGACAGGAAACATTGCTCGGGTGGAGGGAAGAATGGATTCAATTAAATACCAGCAAATTCTGGAGGCAAATATCACAGCATCTGTAAAAAAGCTAAAGCTGAAAAGAGGATGGCTTCTACAACAGGATGATGATCCTAAACATACCTCCAAATCCACCATGGACTACCTCAAGAAACGCAAGCTGAAGGTTTTGGAATGGCCTTCACAGTCTCCCGACTTAAACATCATCGAAAATCTGTGGGTAGATCTTAAAAGAGCTGTGCATGCAAGACGTCCTAAGAATATTGCAGAACTGGAAGCCTTTTGCAAGGAAGAATGGGGAAAAATCCCAAATAATAGAATCCAGAAACTTGTTGTTGGCTATAAAAAGCCTTTACAAGCTGTGATATCTGCCAGAGGGGGTGTTACTAAGTACTGAAGGTACTGATGCTGTAGAGTGCCCCGACTTTTGCACATGCCAAAATTATGTTTTTAATTTTTGTAATTTTGTTCAATTTATAAAATAAAATGTAACTATGCATTAATGTTTCCTGACAATATTGTCTTTTTTTCCCATATACCAGAGAGACAGTAAATATGAATATACATTTTTAAATATATAAAATATGCTGTTTTTAAAGGGGTGCCCTGACTTTCGCACACAACTGTGTATATATATATATATATATATATATATATATATATATATATACACACACACATGTCTATATACATATATACATGTCTATGGCTGCACACACAGGCCGCTCCTGTTAAGTCGCCATATTGGCAGAGAGCGTCAGTCATGGAGAAGTTACTCATATATATATATATATATATATATATATATATATATATATAATGAGTAACTTCTCCATGACTGACGCTCTCTGCCAATATGGCGACTTAACAGGAGCGGCCTGTGTGTGCAGCCATAGACATGTATATATGTATATATATATATATATATATGTATGTATGTATGTATATATATGTATGTATGTATGTATATGTATATATATATATATATATATATATATATATATATATATATATATATATATATATATATATATATATATATATATATATATATATATATATATATATAATTAAAAAAAAATTCTGGAATCCACCAGGATGGTGCCCCAAACTGGGTAATTTCTCTATAAAATTATTAATCTTATTAATAATTGCTCGAGGCAATTATTCATTTTTATTCATAGCCAAATCCTACCTATCTGTACCTTATGGCTTTCATCTCTTTATTGTTGGATTCCCATGCACTAATTGAGGCATTCATGAATAACGAGAAACGATAGGCTTGAGTTTCCACTCTTAACATGACTTTTCCAACCCCTATTGAGGGAATCAATGATCCAATAATTTTCTTAGCTGTGGTCCATAATTTATGGTCGTCTGGGACATCACTACCCCAAACACTGTCATGCTTTTGAACTTCTATTTTGCTTAGAGACCGTTTATTCCTACTTTCATTTTTATCCGAATCAGTTTTCTGTTTTGTGGTAATTATGAACGTGTGGTCAGTTTATCCTACTGACCTTGTGTCCGCATAGCCAATATATGTCATCTACTGGTTTCGTGCCCTTTTTCCCAGGTAACGCTGCATTATCCCAGTTTACAAACAAATAATTTCCTACGGGGGGAGTAGTAGTAGAATACAAAGAACTAATATTACATGGACAGGTCTCATTTTGATCTAAGGTTTGACTTATAGTGTAACTACTATGGACACACTTTTTAGGGGTGTACAATTTTTGGCATCTAAATGGAGACAATCGTCCTAGATTCCTTGTCCCGTTGCTATGAAAACAAGCTGGAAAAGTCATAGAGGATTTTAAATGTGCAACCCCCAGAAAAGATTGTGGAAACGTTGCAAGTGGTTCAAGAGCAGTAAGGAGTTTATACGCTGTGAAATTTTGAGGACACAAGTAGGACACTAAAGTACAGTTGTTCCAGTTAATCTGATGACGGCCATAGCGCTTCACATCAGTCTGGAATACACAAAAAGAACTCCTAAATGACAATGGGAATGGATCCAATACGGGTTGAGAGGAGCTCTTTGGCATAATCGAGCACACATAGCAGTTAGAATAATTCTTCGATCTTGCAAGAACCTCCACATAGTTATACCATTGATTAAGATGGTATCCATGCAGAGGGTCTTCATCTTTAACGCCTAAATGAGGGTCTGATACCCATCTTTTGCCACGTTGTATTATCCGGATATCTGAGTGGTTTTTGGAATTTATCGAGCTGTTAGGACGCAGGCGGTTGTCTGTGTTTTGGCAGTAAGCTGCATGTCTGTAGGGCCAGTCACAATTCAGAAACAATATAACATTCAATATTAATAATAGTACAAAAACCACGCAGCTTAAAACCGCCCAAATAGGATCAGTTGGGGGATTTCTTCCCAACCTCCTGTAGCTAAACATTTTCAATCTGTAAAATTTGCACAAAAACTTAAGCTTTAATATTTTTTTTAAAATAGAATGTAAATGATAAAAAATATGAGCATTAAAGTTAAATACACTTAAAGGCAGCGGTCCTTCTTATTACTTTAGCAAAACTGGTAATACTCTGTACTGCCCCTAGGAAAATGTGACTTTTTCTCAGCCTGCTTATTCCCACATCATGATGCTGCCATTTTTTTTTTTTTAGTTATTTTTTTTAAATACTGAGGCAGCTGCAATTATTTTAAAAAATACAAATAACAAAATCTTTAAAAGGTACGTAGATAAAATCAAGCTAAGCTAAAATATAATATAAATGATAAGACGTAAATAAGATAAAATATAAAATGTGAAGATGCTCTTCAGTTTCTGTTTCCTGTCCTCCACTGGCTCGAGGGTGCTGCAGAAACTCTTTTCTTCTCTTTTCTTTTGATCTTCAGGGAATACTTAACCAGCCTTTATAAAATGTATAAGTTGTTTTTTTTTTTATGTTTTTCAGGCTTAAGAATTAAGTACCCCTTACCCTCTTTAGGAGTGATCTAACCCCTGATCACTCCTCCCCGACAGATTTTCTTCAGAGAATAAAAGCCGGGCTCGATAGCACCTAAGAACTTTTACTCTCCCTCTGTTGTCCTTTTCAGGGCCTCCCTTACTTCCGCAAGGGACCGTTGTGGTTCAGATGCAGGAGAACACTGATTCCAATGATACCAGGTCCTGCCCTTCCCCTTCAGTTGAACAGCATGAGTGGTTCTGGCAGTAACTTGGTAGGGACCCGTCTACCTGGGTTCATGCCACTTCCTTTTAATGACTTTCAACCACACCCAGGCAGCTTCACTGGGGAGTGGAGCCGGGCCCTGTACTGCAGAAGGAGCTGTTGTGAAAGATTTTACCAAAGCTTTTAAGATGTGATAGTCAGAGGATTGGTTCTGAGGGGTCGGGTCAGTCACAGTCCGAAGTTGTGCAAACGGTCCGTTAAATACCCTGCCAGTCAGTAACTCACAAGGTGTAAGTCCTTTAGTCCTACAGACTGATGACCTGACAGCAATAAGTGCTATTCAGAAGGGCAGCAATCCACGTCAGTCCTGTTTGTGCCATTATTTTAGCTATTTTGGTTTTAAGATTCTGGTTCATTCTTTCCACTGACCCCTGAGACTGTGGATGATACACATTCCCAAATTTGTGGGTTAATCCCAGCTGTTTTTCTACAAACTGAAGATGCTGATATTTAAAATGTGTTCCTGAATCACTTCGCACAGTTCGAGGAAAACCATGACAGGGAATGTAATAATTAATCATGAACAACAGTTTCACTATCCTCACGCTTGGCTGGCCAGGCTTCTGGCCAGCCTGTCAGTGGATCAGTCAGAACCAGAAGGTACTTGTAGCCCTTCACCGGTATTCCCATATCAGTGTAATCAATGACAACTTCTTCACCAGGACGTGATAGTTCTTTAAAGGACCCCATTTCAGGTTTAATGGTGGGTTTAGGATTAAATTCACCACACACTTTGCATTCATGTAGAAAATATTTTATCCAATCTGTCATGTAAGGGTGCCACCAAAAACATAAATTTCTTTTCATCTGAGTGGCACCTACAAGGGTCAAGCCATGTGCTTCTTGGAAAATCTCAGATTTCATGTTCGAAGGTCACACTGGACGTCCATCTGGGCTACGCTAGAGTCCCTGAGATTCGACTGCTCCCCTTTGTGGCCAAACAGATTTTTCTTGAGGCGCAGCATTGTTTTGTTCAGTTTTAATAAAATCCTCCATGTTTTCAGTATCTTCTGCTACCATTGTTCTCATCAAATCATGAGCCTGCTGATACCCAGCAGAAATTTTGGCAGCCGTATCAGCGGCTGAATTCCCGGCAGCTTCAAATGTATATTCTTTACTGCGCCCCTTGCATTTTTTAACAGCTAGTGCAGAGGGAAGCTGCACAGCATGTGGAAGCTCAATCATTTCTTGCTGATGTTGTATTGGTTGTCCCTGAGTGGTGAGAAACCCACTCCTTTTCCATTGGGGGAGTCCAATATGTAAAGCCGACCAGGCATACATGGAGTCAGTTATTATTGTTATTCTTTTTCCTTCTCCCCACTTACATACTTCAATCAGAGCCCTGATTTCTGCTTTCTGTGCTGACTGTTTCCCTTCCAGCTTCCTCTGTTTTCTTACCTGAAACCCATCAGTAGTTTTCTGCACTACTGCATACCCTGCTTGTAGCTCTCCACTGGGAGACCTGAAACAGCAGCCATCAGTAAACAAGGATATACTATCTGGAAGAGTTTGAGATTGTAAGTCTATCCTGATTTTGCTATCTTGAACTGTTTTCTCAATGCAGTCATGTGATACACCTCCCCTCATGTGATCTGCCATGTTGATACCCTCATGAACAAATGTTAAATTAGGTGCTTCCAAGATTTTGCTCATGCGCTGTTGTCTGAGTGTGGACATGGTAAATGCCTCAGAATTAATGAATGCCATTACCCCGTGTGTAGTAAACACCCTGAGAGGATGCCCGCGAACAATGTGTGCTGTTTTAGAGATGAGATGGGCTAGTCCAGCTGCATGTCGGGTGCATGGTGGGTGTCTGTTTTCTGTTGTATCTAGTTTTACACTAAGATACATCAAAATGTGTCTATGTCCATCTACCTTTTGAAACAGGACACCATTGATTATTCCATAAGTCTCTGAGGAGTCTAGAAAAAATTCTAGTCTGTAATCGGCCAGAGCCAAGTCTGCTGCTGCTGCTGCTGCCAGTTCCTGTTTTAGAACAATAAACGCTTCTTCTGCTGCCACCGTCCAGTTAAGAGGAGCATTTAATTGTTTCATACCATGTTCATTTATTATCATTATTAACGCACGCAATGGAGTGGTCAGATTAGTGTAGCTGGGTATGTAGTGACGGCTAAAGTTGGTTAGTCCTAAAAAGGACAGCATTCCTTTAACCTTTAACGGTTTTGGATGTTGTAGGATAGCAGATCTGTGAGCTGCTGTTAGACCTGATCCTTGTGCAGTAACTCTTCTTCCCAAAAAGTGTACTTCTTGTCTTACTAGCTGTAACTTATCCCTGGAAACCTTGTAACCTTCTTGGGCTAACAAGCGGAGAATCTTTATTGTTGCTGTGGTGCACACTTCAGCAGTTGGTGCTGCTAAAAGCAGGTCATCTACATACTGAATTAGCACACATCCTTGAGGTAATGTTAATTTTTGTAAAGATTATTTTAAAACTTGGTTGAATAACCCTGGTGAAAGAGCAAAACCTTGAGGTAAGCGAGTGCATCTAAGTTGTTCCCAACGGAAGGTAAATGAAAAAATCTCTCTAACCTCTGGTGCTAATGGTAAGCTGAAAAAGGCTTTAGCCAGATCAATGCAGGTGAACCACTGTAAATCTGGTGTTAATGCACTCAGAGCAGTATAGGGGTTAGGATTTGAAATTGGCTTTGTTAATAATTCCTGGTTGCTAGCGCGCAAATCATGTGCCATTCGATATTTCCCGGTTCCCTGTTTCTCAACGGGAAGAATAGGAGTTTTCCACGCTGAGTTGGAGGGTTCTAACACTCCTCCCACCTTGAGACCCAAAATGGTCTCTGCAATTCCTTCCTCTGCCTCCGGTTTGTGTGGATACTGGGATCTCTAAATGGGGGATCCTGTTTTCATAGAAAATGTCAACGGTTGTGTGTGTACTAATCTAACATCAGTGGGTCCAGAGGACCACAGAGTGGGAGGGAGTTGTTGTAGCGCTTTAACAGCTGCTGGGTGATCTGTTTTTTCTCTGCCATGGAAACGGGTCAGGTGTAAATGTTCTAACATAGAAGTATCCCATGTCGTGGTCTGAATTTTGTATATGCCAATCGAGGAGGAAAACCATATGCTAGGTATTTGAGTTAGTACCCAGTCAGTGGTTTCTGTCCCTCTTTTCACCATGGGGCATAAATCTTTAGCCTGATGTTTTGGATGTAACAAAAGAGAAATATGCGGCACTGCTTCTGAACTCATCATGTAAAATTGAGCTTGTTGAGGAATCAATTTAGCTTCTCAGGCTACTCCCTCTGGTCCCACATAGCAAGGACCGGGAGTTACTGTCCAATCTTTACCTTCTAATGTTTTCTCAAACTGTTCCTGATTAATTGTAGGATCGCCCCTCTCATACAGGAGGGTGACATGTAAGGGATCTGGCGGGGGAACATAAGGATTCAAGTTCAGAAACCATGGTTTCCAGTCAGACAGAAAAGATGCAGCAGACTGTGGTCCATAGGGAGGGGTCAACTTGGCCCAAAAAATATCTGCCACCTGTGGAGTGTCATCCTGAAGAAGGAACTGTCCATCAGATCCAGAACAGAAAAAAGAATGTCCACTGGGAAGGGTAACAATCAATCCATCAGGACCACACAGGATTGTAGCTCCAAGTTTAATGAGCAGATCCCTGCCCATCAAGTTTGCAGGTGTAGCTGATGATACCACAAAGGGATGTACCACCCGCTGATTTCCCAGTTCCACAGGTAAGGGTTTAGTCACAGGGAGAGACATCTGAGCCCGAGAAAATCCAACAACAGAAACCTTTTCTCCAGAAAGTTCAGCATGTGGAGGTTGCTTGTCCACAGTGCTGTAGGTGGCGCCTGTGTCAACAAGAAATGGTAATGAATGTCCACCAATGTTCATTGTGAGTAGAGGGTCTCCCGTACCACTCACACTCAGGCTTTTCTGTGGGCATTGTCAATAAGATGATTGTCCCTGCCATTGGGGCGGGGCCAGATGAGGTTGTGGCGCGTAATGCTGTGGCCCCAGCTGAGACGGTGGGGGTCCCTATGTGGGTGGCCCTTGGCTCCGCCCACAATCTTTTGCCCAGTGGCCAATTTGTCCGCAAATGAAACATGCGTCTGATCTTCCCCTCTGTCCCCTCTGTCCCCTGCCCCTCCCGCCACGAGCCCCCCTGTAAGCTCCCCTGTACTGTTGGCGATTATACACTGGAGGTGGGGCCATTGGGGCCACCTGGGAATACATGCAGGCTGGTGGTGTCAAATACTGCACGGTTTGTAATATGGGTTCAGAAGGGGGAGGAGGTGTAGGTGTAGCCACTACCAGTTGCTTCCCCTTTTTATTGCTTTTTAAATCTGATATTTTAACTTGTGCCTCCTTCAGCTGCATTTTTAACAGTGCAGTTTCCAAATCACCCTTCTCCTACTTTTTGTCATAGTCCTCATCCTGTTCTTTCTGCAAGAAGTGGGTGAGGTGCACTTCCCATCTACCCTGGTCTGGTCTGGTCCAGGCAGATCTGGATTTTCCTTCATTTTTGTTTGAACTGATTCTGGAACCCCTCCCAAAACTGCTTCTCTGAACCAACCTCTGTTTGTATCCGCTCTCCCTGGGTACTCCCCTGTCAACGCTACCCACTTC